>SJYX01023641.1:94171-115798 GCA_006410675.1 Oreotragus oreotragus
TAGTCTTTCCCATTCTGTTGTTTTCCTCTATTTCTTTGCATTGATAATTGAGGAATGCTTTCTTATCTCTACTTGCTATTCTTGGAACTCTGCATTCAGATGCTTATATCTTTCCTTTTCTCTTTTGCTTTTTGCTTCTCTTCTTTTCACAGCTAAGCAGTTTCTAAAATAAGACAAAAATAAAGTTTGTGCATCCACTGACCCCTCCTTTGACTTGAACTATTAAGTACCACTGTTCAGTTCAATTCAGTCACTCAGTTGTGTCCAACTCTTCACGACCTCATGGACAGCAGCATGCCAGGCCTCCCTGTCTTCCACCAACTCCCGGAGTTTACCCAAACTCATGTCCATTGAGTCTGTGATGCCATCCAACCATCTCTTCCTCTGTCGTCCCCTTCTCCTCCTGACTTCAATCTTTCCCATCATCAGGGTCTTTTCCCAATGAGTCGGCTCTTCACATCAAGTGGTCAAAGTACTGGAGCTTCAGCTTAAACATAAGTCCTTTCAATGAACACCCAGGACTGATCTCCTTTAAGATGGACTGGTTGGATGTCCTTGCAGTCCAAGGGACTCTCAAGAGTCTTCTCCAACACCACAGTTCAAAGGCATCAATTGTTCGGTGCTCAGCTTTCTTTACATTCCAACTCTCACATCCATACATGACTACTGGAAAAAGCATAGCCTTGACTAGATGGAACTTTGTTGACAAAGTAATGTCTCTGCTTTTTAACATGCTGCCTAGGTTGGTCATAACTTTCCTTCCAAAGAGCAAGCGTCTTTTAATTTCATGGCTGCAATCACAATCTGCAGTGATTTTGGAGCCCCAGAAAATAAAGGCTGCCACTGATCCACTGTTTCCCCTTCTATTTGCCATGAAGTAATGGGACTGGATGCCATAATCTTTGTTTTCTGAATGTTGAGCTAGCTTTAAGCCAACTTTTTCACTCTCCTTTTTCACTTTCATCAAGAGGCTCTTTAGTTCTTCTTCACTTTCTGCCATAAGGATGGTGTCATCTGCATACCTCAGGTTATTGATATTTCTCCCAGCAATCTTGTGCTTTATCCAGCCTGCATTTTTCATGATGTACCCTGCATAGAAGTTAAATAAGCAGGGTGACAATATACAGCCTTGACGTACTCCTTTTCCTATCTGGAACCAGTCAGTTGTTCCATGACCAGTTCTAACTGTTGCTTCCTGACCTGCATATAGGTTTTTGAGGAGGCAAGTCAGGTGGTCTGGTATTCCCATCTTTCAGAATTTTCCACAGTTTATTGTGATCCACACAGTCAAAGGCTTTGGCATAGTCAATAAAGCAGAAATAGATGTTTTTCTGGAACTCTCTTGCTTTTTTCATGATCCAATGAATGTTGACAATTTGATCTCTGGTTCCTCTGCCTTTCTAAAATCAGCTTGAAAATCTGGAAGTTCACGGTTCATGTATTGCTGAAGCCTGGTTGGAGAAATTTGAGCATTACTTTATTAGTGTGTGAGATGAGTGCAATTGTGCAGTAGTTTGACCATTCTTTTTCACTGCCTTTCTTCAGGATTGGAATGAAAACTAACCTTTTCCAGTCCTGTGGCCACTGATGAGTTTTCTAAATTTGCTGGTATATTGAGTATAGCACTTTCACAGCATCATCTTTCAGGATGTGAAATAGCTCAACTGGAATGCCATCACTTTCCGTAGCTTTGTTCACAGTGATGCTTTCTAAGGCCTACTTGACTTCACATTCCAGGATGTCTGGCTCTAGATGAGTGATCACAAATTTGTGATTATCTGGGTTGTGAAAATCGTTTTTGTACAGTTCTTCTGTGTATTGCCACCTCTTCTTAATATCTTCTGCTTCTGCTAGGTCCATACCATTTCTGTCCTTTATCAAGCTCATCTTTGCATGAAATGTTTGAATGGTTTGCCTTGGAAATGAACAGAGATCATTCTGTCGTTTTTGAGACTGCATCCAAGTTCTGCATTTCAGATTCTTTTGTTGATCATGAGGGCTACTTCATTTCTACTAAGGGATTCCTGCCCACAGTAGTAGATATAATGGTCATCTGAGTTAAATTCACCCAATCCAGTCCACTTTAGTTCGCTGATTCCTAGAATGTCAATGTTCACTCTTGCCATTTCCTGTTTGACCCCTTCCAATTTGCCTTGATTCGTGGACCTAAAATTCCAGGTTCCTATGCAATATTGCTCTTTACAGCATCAGACCTTCCTTCTATCACCAGTCACATCTGCAACTGGGTGTTGGTTTTGCTTTGGCTCTGTTGCTTCATTCTTTCTGGAGTTATTTCTCCACTGGTCTCTAGTAGCATATTGGGCACCAACCTGTTGTGGAGTTCATCTTTTGGTGTCCTATCTTTTTGCCTTTTCAGACTGTTCATGGGGTTCTCAAGGCAAGAAAACTGAATTGGTTTGCTATTCTTTTCTCCAGTGAACCACATTTTCTCAGAACTCTCCACCAAGATCCGTCTGTATTGGGTGGCCCTACATGGTAAGCTTAGTTTCACTGAGTACCACCGTAGGGTTATTAATTAACCTAATTTGAATGTTTCTGTGTTTCATGAAATAAGGAGTCCCCTAAAAAGGAATGGAGATGGGGAAAAGCATGTTGGTGGAACAGTCAAAACACATACATTTATCGACTAACTTTGCTGTCTTTTATGTATTAGTTTGATGCTCCCACTCAGGACAATTATGATAGTAATGTCAAATATCACTGATCACAGATGACCTTAACATATATAATGAAAAAGTTTGAAAGTGAAAGTGCATCAATGTTCATTTCTTCACATGCCCAACTAAACCAGCTTTACCTACAGTTGAGAGGGGATTTTTAAAAAGCTGTAGATTAACAATTTTCTTAAATACAGCTTTTGATTTTTACTCATTTATTCAATATCTAGATTAAAATATTTTGTTCTGACAGTGGTTTACCTAAAGATCCTGTGGAAACATATTTTGAGCTCTCAAAGGCTTCCCTCATTGCTCAGTCGGTAAAGAATGTGCCTGCAGTGCAGGAAAGCTGGGTTTGATCCCTGGGTTGGGAAGATCCTCTGGAGAAGGAAATGGCAACCCACTCCAGTATGCTTGCCTGGAAAATCTCATGGACAGAAGAGCCTGGTGGGCTGCAGTCCATGGGGTCATAGAGAGTCAAGCACGACTGGGTGACTCACACTTATACATAAAACACAGACAGAGGACANGGGAAGATCCTCTGGAGAAGGAAATGGCAACCCACTCCAGTATGCTTGCCTGGAAAATCTCATGGACAGAAGAGCCTGGTGGGCTGCAGTCCGTGGGGTCATAGAGAGTCAAGCACGACTGGGTGACTCACACTTATACATAAAACACAGACAGAGGACATCAAATATCAACTTGATTATAATACAGATCATTTCATTTGCAAATCTTGCTCCTCAGAACTAAGGGTGTTTTCTCAAAGACAGTGTGATTTTGTTTGTTTGTTTTGGTGCCTATTTTGCAAATTGTGAATGAGAAGGTTGGGAAGGGGTAAAAGGAAAGCTCTATATATTCAGAAGGAAAATTGGGAACATAAGACTCTCAGTTGTATGCTCATTTTACCCAAATGCTTCCTATTATTCCTTGCACAACACTGCCATTGCTTGAGGAGTGTGTGTGTGTGAGAGAGAGAGAGGAGAGACTTCAGAATGTACAGCCTCTCTATACTAGGTGTTACCTTGCTCTTAACAGACCATATTTATGCTGTGCTGAATTTCATAGACATAAACACATCTAAAAATGTCTGCATCTCAAGTGAATTCAATGACAAGAGAAAATGGTCTTTATACAGCATTTGCTTCATCCATAATGAATGCAAATGGGGTCAGATCTAGTCACCAAGTATAAGCCTTTTATTTTAGATTTAGTATATGACAGGGATTCATTTTCTCTCCAGAAATGTGATGCTAAATATTGACCATTTAAAACCTAATAAGATGCTAAGTGGAAGAGATTAATAAATCAAATGTATTAACATTGCAAATGTCTTTGAATGTTGCAGGTTGCCATCAGAGCACAGATTTTATTTGACTCCATGGTACCATTATGCTAGCTGTTGCTCTAATTTTAGCTCATTGAATGCCTGATGAAATGTCATGTACGGTGAGTCCATTATAAGCACATCAACTCTTGCATCTGCAGTTTGCAAGTTTAGACAGTTATTCTTTCAAAGAACTCTTAATGGGCTTTAGCATTTGATAAACTGTGAACTAGTTTACCGGGACAAGGCTCTTCTAGTCAAACAAGTGTACTTCCTCTTCTAAAGTAAAGATCTCAGCAAATTCAGATAAAGCAGTAGCGCTTATATCAAACTCTCTATGTGTTATATGCAATATATATTTATTATATATTTATAGATATCCAATATAAGAATCCATTTACTCAAATAAAATATAAAATCAAAATGCCAATTCTATTTATTTAAAAGTAAGGAAACCTCTAATAATAGCTGTAGTAGCAGCAGAACTTATAGTAATTATACTGCTAATAGTTGTAACAGATTTCCTTATGGAATACTTAGGTTAAAAAAAAAAAAAAGGGAAAGACTGGCATCGTCAAGATATTAAACCTCACAGCAACTCTCCGTGTAGGTACTATTTCCCTTCTTACAACTAAGGAGATTAAATTCCGAAGAAATTAATTAGTTTTGACAGAGTCATGGATTCAAGCAGAGCAGAGTCACATTTGGAACCTAGAAGCAACTAGTTCCATAGTTACCCAGCTACTAAACCATCCAAATAGTGATGTGTCGTTTGCTACTCCTTTCTGCCATGCCAATTTTATCTGCTATCAGCTCTGACTGATCACTGAGGTTGTGAAAATCAGTGTATGTCTGAGGCAACACTGCCAGTGTCAGAGCAATTGCCTAGATGTTCACAACCTTGGACACCATGTAGCTACCTCCCACCATCTTCAGGAATACACTTTTTTATGCTAAGTGAAGACTGGAAAGAAGTAAAGACACACTGAGGTTTTGACCTAATGTCCTGGTCTCAGCCACTCCTGGTAGACATAGTTCCCCAGGGGAAAACAAGTTCTTCATTAATACTCTCAATCTTCAAAAAAATACAGTATCTTCAACCATCTACTCGGTTAATATATGTTAATGATCAAAGCAAGTTCCATTTTATGATGCAATGACTCAAAAAATTATTCCACCAGTTATAAGCAAATTATAGTTCCAATCTTTAGATTCCAATTCCTTTTGTTTTAAACACATGTTTTTCTTAGGTATAAATATTTGGAACTCAATGTTTTTCCTCTCTAATTTTTAACAGAATCAGTGAGTGACGTGACAATCCATTCATGCCCTCAGGCTTCAGTTATTCTTTTCTTACATTTTAAGTCTTTCTTTTATTTCCATAAGGCAGATAGGGGACATAGGTCAGGGTAAATTTAGGCAGACGCATCTGTCCTCCATCCCCAGGCACAACAAACGGTCAGAATTCTTCCTGATCTTCCCTTTTGAGTGTGTGGTGTAAAATATACAAGAGGGAACCAGTCTCTCTAGGTCTGCAGCATTAAGGGCTTCATCCTGTCTCCAGAGCCCATAGTTGGCTTTCTACAATGCATTATACATATATAGCTGTATCTTACCAGTTTTTATGGAGTTCAGGGAAGTCTTTCCTAGAGAAACAAATGTCCAAATCTTGCTTCTCCCTGCAGATATATGGCTCTCAAGATTGGGGGTTATTTGATGACTCAGAGATCTCAGGTCCATGTTGATTTTAAGGGAATTGGCTTACTTAATACTTGTCCTCTACTATTCCTGTTGTAAGGGAAACAGCAATACTTTCTTGCTCTTCAAATATCCAAGCTTTTAGTCTGTGACAGACACAGGTATACAGCTATGATACAATCTTTTTTATCATAATTAGTTATTTTTATTTTTTAATTTTAAATTTATTTATTTTAATTTGAGGCTAATATTGGTGGATTCATGTTGATGTATGGCAAAACCAACACAATATTTAATAGTGATACCAGGTTGATGGTAGCACAGAAGAGGGATGCTGAACCCAGTCCCCAGCACTCCAGAGAAACTCTCTTTAGGAATTGATAGTCAAAGGAGAAAATGGGATTTCAGAGAAGGGAGATTCCCAAGGAGAAATCTATGTGTAGAAACCTGTTCTCTTGGTTATAAGAAGTTGGGTTATAAGAAGAAAGGGTTCTGCAAGTGTTGATGTGGTGAGTTTTATAGCTTACATATATCTTGATTATATGTGCAAATGATACATTCAGGAGACTTACCAATGGATGCAAGATGACTGTTTAGCACTTTATAACAGCAACACAATTGTAAAGTGATAAGAGAGTGTGTGTATGTGACAGTTGTCATTAATGGGGATAGAGAATAAGGACCAATTTCCTTAAACCTGAGGAAGTAGCATAAAATTTGGTCAGGAAGCAACAGTTAGCAATGGACACGGAAAAACAGACTGGTTCCAAAGAGGAAAAGGAGTATGTCAAGGCTGTATATTGTCACCCTGCTTGTTTAACTTAGATGCAGAGTACATCATGAGAAACGCTGGACTGGAAGAAGCACAAGCTGGAATCAAGATTGCCGGGAGAAATATCAATAACCTCAGATATGCAGATGACACCACCCTTATGGCAGAAAGTGAAGAGGAACTAAAAAGCCTCTTGATGAAAATGAAAGTGGAGAGTGAAAAAGTTGGCTTAAAGCTCAACATTCAGAAAACGAAGATCATGGCATCCGGTCCCATCACTTCATGGCAAATAGATGGGGAAACAGTGGAAACAGTGTCAGACTTTATTTTGGGGGGCTCCAAAATCACTGCAGATGGTGATTGCAGCCATGAAATTAAAAGACGCTTACTCCTTGGAAGAAAAGTTATGACCAACCTAGATGGTATATTTAAAAGCAGAGACATTACTTTGCTGACTAAGGTCCATCTAATCAAGGCTATGTTTTTTCCAGTAGTCATGTATGGATGTGAGAGTTGGACTGTGAAGAAGGCTGAGCGCAGAAGAATTAATGCTTTTGAACTGCGGTGTTGGAGAAGACTCTTGAGAGTCCCATGGACTGCAAGGAGATCCAACCAGTCCATTCTGAAGGAGACCAGCCCTGGGATTTCTTTGGAAGGAATGATGTTAAAGCCGAAACTCCAGTACTTTGGCCACCTCATGTGAAGAGTTGACTCATTGGAAAAGACTCTGATGCTGGGAGGGATTGGGGGCAGGAGGAGAAGGGGACGACAGAGGATGAGATGGCTGAATGTCATCACAGACTTGATGGACGTGAGTCTGAGTGAACTCCAGGAGTTGGTGATGGACAGGGAGGCCTGGCATGCTGCGATTCATGGGGTCACAAAGAGTCGGACACGACTGAGCAACTGAACTGAACGGAACTTGAATAAGACAATGAGACCAAAATAAAATTCAACTTCTCTCCGAGAGTATTACAAATGATGATGCAACGAAAAACAAATGTCAGAAGTGTCAACGGCTAAAATTCATTCATATGCACAAGCATAAACATTCCAACCTGAATTAAAGTCCTGGGTTGATCTGAAAACTCAAACCACCTCTCTCTCCCTGATTTGTGTCTTCTCATAAATTCCTCTCATATTGTTCACTCTTCTTTACCCCTTCTTTCCTTCTCTGCCCTCCTTCCTGCCGTCTCTCCTCTTACCTGCTCTTCCTCTGTCTACAATTTCATTGTGGCTTTCCCTTTTCCTATGACATACATATAAAACTGATATATATTTTAAAATAAATTCTTAAAAGTTGAGGAAATCAAGGGAAAATGAAGGCTAACTTATGTGGATCGGTTCATTAAGAAGTCAACTGCAAAGGGAGGCATGTACTAAAATGTATTCCCTGTGAGGCCAGATGATATCAGTCATGTGTAGTGTTTTCTTCTCCTGGGAACAGATGAATCTGATAAACCATCACTATCTTTTATTCCAAAGCCTGGTAGTACAAGGCTCCGACATTCCATCTGATGACAAGAAAGAAAGGAGCCAGAAACCATTAATACTTTGCAAAATCCCTGTGATATCTTTCTCCACCCAGAAATGCTGTGTGCTTAGTATCGTGAAGTTTCTATTTAAAAAATAGGAAGGGAGGGACACACAGAGATACACACTTTCTTCTCCAGCCTCAATATGAGAAAAGCTTTAAGAGTATTGTTGATGTGCTGGACTCCTCTCTGCTTCAACTGAGCACGGATACTACTAGTGAAAGGGAAGTCGCTCAGTCGTGTCCGACTCTCTGTGACCCCATGGACTGTAGCCTACAGGCTCCTCCATCCATGGGATTTTCCAGGCACGAATACTGGAGTGGGTTGCCATTTCCTTCTCCAGGAGATCTTCCCAACCCAGGGATTGAACCCAGGTCTCCCACATTGTAGGCAGATGCTTTACCATCTGAGCCACCAGGGAAGTGGCAAGGCTAAAAAATGAGGAAAACCTCTGATTCTATTATCCAGATTTGACAATAGGACCCTATGCATTTGTGCACAGTCAGTATTATTAAATGTTCCCAAGCCAGGAATTGAACTCGAGTCTCTCGCATTGCAGATGGATTCTTTACCAGCTGAGCTAGCCAGGAAGCCCTTAAGTGTTTCATAGAATCCTGAAAAACAGTGTTTAAAATATCAGGAGGTTTTTTTTTTTTTGCTTGTTTGTTTTTTAATTTGGCAGGCGTTAGTAGACCTTCTGTTTGAGCAAGATTTTAGTTGACTGTGGATGAAATAAGGATTGACAATACAGAAACTGCCATTCTACATCATCCATTAAAAAGGTGAACTGAAAATGAAATAGAAAAAGCACATGTTCTCCGGGAAAGTATCCAAAGAAGACGGACTTTTTCCCTTCCTCTCTTCCTACTCTTCCTTCCTTCCTTCCTTCCTTCCTCCCCCTTCCCTCCCTTCCTTCTTTAGCTGAAAAGAGAAGAGGAGAAGACATCAGATCAAGAGCAGAAATTCAAGTTTTTCTATGGACAGAAAGAGGAGCATCTCTTACTCTGAGGCTAGCAGGAAATAGCAAAGGATGAATCAGAATTCTAGGAACTTTAGGAAGTTTGGAGTTGTCATATGTGATGGCCTCTGTTGCTCCAGTCACATACGTGACAAAGAACTATTAAAAGTATGGGCATCGTGGGGCTGGGAAAAGAGGAGCATCAGACTGAAATGGCAGCTGAGCAGGTGAATAAAGGTGGAGGACTGGAAAAACAAATCAATGAAAGTCATCTGAAATGCATTCATTATTGGATTTCAGGACATTGCCGCATTACGTGTAACAGAATCTTCTGTTTCCAGTGCGCCTCCAATGCACATGAGACCACTGTAACACGCCCGTATGAAATTCAATGTAAAAAATTATCTCCTTGAACTTATTTACTCAGTTAAACCAAACAATTAACATTTATTTTGGACTTTGAAAATTCAAGAAGCTAACTTTCTGTCTCGAAATTTTTGGCACACGAATTCTTTGGGGGCTTTCCCAAAGCCTAGTTATCAATAACATCTACCTTCTTTTGTTTCAGGGCCTGCTAAAAGTTTCTTAAAAATATTTGATTAATCTCACTCTGTCTGCGACATCCTGGAAGGTAGGTCATGCAGGTGGGTTTTTTTTTTCCTTGTCTTAGTTTCAAAAAGTGACATTTCATATTTTATGAGAACTAGATGAAACAAACCTCTATTTCTCTGTAACATTTTATGATAGCGAGTCTCATTCCCACTAAAAGTGCTTTCTCTCTCTTTCTCCACAGCCAAGGTTATAGAGTATCACATCAAGAGATATAAGAGCAGGCAGCCAATTTGTAGAGTCCTGGAACATTATACCAAATACATTGGGGAAACAAAAATCAGTCCCAAATAAGCACACTCATGTACATACATCTGTATCTATAAGATAGTTTTTCATTTACATAATGAAGTCTCAGTGGTTAAAAATTTCAAAGCAGAAATTCAGAGTCTAAAGCTGTTTTCCTAGGATAAGTTATGTTTAATTTAAATTTTAAGTGCTTCATTATGATCTCATAATAATTATCCATTTCAGAAATAAAAGGAAAACAAATTGAAGAAAATAACAGGAAAATTAAAATAAGGTTTATCAATTTTTTAATCATTGTCTATTTTTTCAGTGTAAATAAATCAGCAAGTAATTTGGTTTTATCTGGAATTAAAATATGCAGTATATAATATAACAATTCGTATATAAGCAGTGATAGAGAATAACATAATGGTTAAAAGTAAATTAGAAGTAATATGTGTCAATACAAAGTCAGTTTATTCCAATTTCTGCTAAATAAACTTTAATTGCTTAAAAAATTTAGCTTAAAAAATAATTTATTCATTATTTGGTGACTCTCCACTTCAGAGTGTCAGATGTTTATCCTACAAACTCTCTAAATTGTCAGTTACCTTTATGAAATATCCAATTTAGCCAAACACTTAGGGCTTGGATCACACCAACATCTCTAATCTGCCCACCATTCCCTCAAGGTCATCATTAGCTGCACAGAATAATACCAATTTATTTCCCATCCTACCAACAAAATGGGGGAAATGGAGACAAAATATTGTATGGGAAAAGATCCAAAAGTAATATAATAAATGTTTGGTGACAATAAGGAAATATAGGAGAGCTACAGTATATCTGATCTGGGAAAACATCAATAATAGAGATAACACTCCATTGATTTTAGACCTTGCTGCTTAGGAAGATAACTGGAGATAATCGATATCTATAGCCTCTTTATACTCTTTAGTGCTGTTGACCTCTGAAATACTCCACAGACTGTCCAAACAAATGACGATATTTCCAATATATAGCAGTTCAATCCAGCATGCAATTTTATTTACACATTTTGAAGCCTTCTGTATTTCTGATATTCCAAGACCAGTATTAGTCATAATTCCTACTCTCCAGGATGTTCTTGTAGTATTATGAACATGTCATATCATCTCTGCGAGGGCCTTAACAATGAGTCACTCATATTTCCTTTCCATGTCTAATCTATTCTGGTGTGTTCTCAGAGAACAGAAACTCAGGTAATATCAAGGGTGGGAAAGCAGAAGGTAAGACGAAATTTGGTGCCTAGCACACCTGTCACTTGGTCCCTTGATAAGCAAGGAAGACCACATGCTGAAGGATATGTGGGAAGAGATACTTGTTGGCTCAGGCAGCAGCCTTATCAATGAGAGTTTCGCTGATGGTGGCTGAGGAAGAAGTTCCGTAGAAAGAAACAAGTGATTTAGGCATTTGAACTATGTGCAAGTTGGTTGGTTATTGAAAAAGGGTGTTAACCTCCTATCTTAGCTTGGGCTGCCATAACAAAATAGCAGGCACTGGGTGACTCAAATAACAGAAATTTATATCTCACAGTTCTGTAACCTGGGAAGTCCAAGATCAAGGTGCAGCTGATAGTATTCCTGATGAGAGCTTTCTTCCCGGCCTTAGAGGGCTGCCTTCTCCTGTGTCCTCTTGTGATGGGGTTAGAGCCCTGGTGTCTCTTGCCCTTCGCAGAAGGGTATCAGCCCTGTTGGATGAGCGCCTCAACCTTAGGACCTCCTTTAAGCTTCATCATCTCATAGGCCCCACCTTCAAATATCAAGGCTTCAACATATGAATTTGAGTGGAGGAGGAGACACAAACATTCCGTACAGAAGACAGGAAGGATACTCTCTGGAGAGAGACAATGAGACACAGAGTGCCAATTACCAAGTCCTTAAAGGCTGACTGTGAGAGCTAAAAGTCCAGTTTATAAGTTTATTAAGAGGCCCATATCCCCTTTAGTGGGCTTCCCTGGTTCCTTAGCTGGCAAAGAATATTTCTGCAGTGCAGGAGACGCTGGTTCGATTCCTGGGTCAGGAAGATCTCCTGGAGATGGGATGGGCTGCCCACTCCAGGATTCTTGAGCTTCTCTGGTGGCTCAGCTGGTGAAGAATCTGCCTACCACGTGGAAGACCTGGATTTGACCCCTGGGTTGAGAAGATCCGTTGGAGAAGGGGATGGCTACCCACTCCAGTGTTCTTGCCTGGAGAATCCCCNCCACTCCAGGATTCTTGAGCTTCTCTGGTGGCTCAGCTGGTGAAGAATCTGCCTACCACGTGGAAGACCTGGATTTGACCCCTGGGTTGAGAAGATCCGTTGGAGAAGGGGATGGCTACCCACTCCAGTGTTCTTGCCTGGAGAATCCCCATGGACAGAGGAGGCCGGCGGGCTACAGTTCGTGGGGTCACACAGAGTCAGACATGACTGATCAACAAAGGACAGCACATCGCCTTTAGTGAGTCAGCGGACAAAGATGAAGAACAGACTTAGAACCTGACAGTCACAGATCTCCACAATGTATTTCAATATTCAGCCAGAGCCAGTCTTTGGACTGAGTTTGAAACCCCGCTTAGAAAAATCTGAGAACGAAACAAGGAGCTGGACATCTGGATGGATGCCCTAGTTGACTTTCACTTCACAGACCACTGAGATATCTCTGCTTCCAGAAGTGGTTCACCTCTCCTTAGTCAATATACTCTTTCCCGGGTGATGAATGATAATGCACAGAGAATGAAATTCACTCCTGAGAGTTCATGGGCTGATAACCACGGTTTAACCCCAGCAAAAATAATCTGGCTAAGGACCTGCTGGGATTGACAAAAGAGGAATAAAATTATACAATGGAGGAGCTACAAGAGCTAGTGAGTGTGTGCTTGCAGGAGTATCTTTGTGATTAAATTTCAAGTAAACTTGATTCAGTTCAGTTCAGTCATTCAGTCATGTCCAACTCTTTGTGATCCCATGGACTGCAGCCTGCCAGGCCTCTCTGTCAGTCACCAGCTCCCAGAGCCCACTCAAACTCATGTCCACTGAGTCAGTGATGCCATCCAAACATCTCATTGGGCACAACAATACTTGATTAAGAGGTCTGAAACTGAAGACTGGAAAAGTAAACTTTTATTGACCTGGTGGCACTGTGTAGTTGCTTTAGTCATGTCTGACTCTTTGCCACCCCACTGAACCCACCAGGCTCCTCTGCCCATGGGATTTTTCCAAGGAAAAGTAATGGAGTGGGTTGCCATTTCTTTCTCCAGGGGATCTTCTTAACACAGGGATCGAACCTGTGTCTCTTGCATTGGCAGGTAGATCTTTTACCACTGAACTACGAGGAAAGCCCAGCAGTTTCTTGGGACATACCCTTTTACATCCTGACTGAAACCTTAAGGATGAGCCTGACACACTGGTAGTATGGCTGTTAGAAGCTTCAAGAAAGTGGGAGTCAGTGCTTAGTAAGGTGTGCAGATCTGAGTTACCTGAGTTGCTGCAACAGATGCAATAGATGGAAGCTGACCGAGAAGGACATGCTGGAATAGATATATTATGTGATGACAGAAGGTCCACTCAAGGATTATGTCCCCTAGGGCCATAGAAAGCATGTACCATTCATCAAGGCCAGGAAGAACGCCATGGTGAGAAAGATACCCAAGTTCCGAGGTTGCAGTCCTCTGCAGGCTAGGGCCAATATTATTAATAAAATGCTTCTTTAAAATGATAGGGTTAGGTTCATTGTTAATATATGCTAGAAGAATCCATACATATTTGGATTTAACAAATTAAATCTAATTAAATATATCCATATTTAATTATTAAGTTAAATACATATATGAATACAGAAGTAAAATTAAAGATATATATATATGAATTGTAATTGTCATTTTTTTTCTAATAAGGATATAAAAAGTCAAAACAAAACTAGATTTTGCCACCCAAAATAAAATCTCTCATCAGAATCATTTCATGGAAGGAACAATATTTCAATACCAAAATTTAGAAAACATAATGTCAACTCTTAAGTCCTTAGTAATGGATAAATTTGTATTTAGAAAAATTTTACTGAATTAACCATGTTTCTTTCATTTTGACATGGACCAATAAAATCTCATTATGGAAGAAGGCTGGTTTGCTGACCAGAACTTGGAAATATCTAAATTAGATTTAGTTCCAAAACAAACCATATGTACCCAGGATAGAGAGCAATCCGGTGCCAAGTGCTTAGATGTGGTTGAAGAGACTCAAATTGGAAGGTCTGAGCTTAATGTATTTTCTCTCTATTAAAGACTCTAGCATCTGCTGGGGAAAAGCTGCCACTCAGCTTTTACTGGAGCTGGTAAAGCAAGACTTCACTGGACACAGGTGAGTGGAAATTCAAATTGGATTAGCTGGCAACAGATCAAAATCAAGACCAGTGAAATTGTCATTAGATCTTGAGGACATCATCTGTTTGACTTTTCCTCATGCATAAGTCATGGAGAAGGCAATGGCACCCCACTCCAGTACTCTTGCCTGGAAAATCCCAGGGACAGGGGAGCCTGGTGGGCTGCAGTCCATGGGGTCGCTAAGAGTCGGACATGACTGAGCGACTTCACTTTCACTTTTCACTTTCATGCATTGGAGAAGGAAATGGCAACCCACTCCAGTGTTCTTGCGTGGAGAATCCCAGGGACAGGGGAGCCTGGCGGGCTGCCGTCGATGGGGTCGCACAGAGTCGGACACGACGGAAGCGACTCAGCAGCAGCAGCAGCAGCAGCATGTGTAAGNTAGATGTGTATAAGAGACAGGGACAGGGGAGCCTGGCGGGCTGCCGTCGATGGGGTCGCACAGAGTCGGACACGACGGAAGCGACTCAGCAGCAGCAGCAGCAGCAGCATGCGTAAGTCAAGGGTTCTCTTTTCATTGCTAATTAGAATAACATGCTGAAGAAGTGGCACCACTGTATGTACAGAAGAGCAAAAGGGTTCTCATCAACCTCACCTAAATATGAAGTGAAGTGAAGTCGCTCAGTCCTGTCCGACTCTTTGCGACCCCGTGGACTGTAGCTCACCAGGCTCCTCCGCCCATGGGATTCTCCAGGCGAGAATACTGGAGTGGGTTGCCATTTCCTTCTCCATGCTTAGTCTTAAATATGCGTGCCCATGAAAAGGGGGAAGACAATAAGACAGTTAAAGAGTAGTGTAAGTGGAATTTCAGTCCTAAAGAAGTCAACCCTAAATATTCAGTGGGAGGACTGAAGCTGAAGCTCCAAAACTTTGGCCATCTGATGCGAAGAACTGACTATTGGAAAAGACCCTGATTCTAGGAAAGACTGAGGGCAGGAGGAGAAGCAGGCAGCAGAGGAAGAGATGGTTAGAGACTATTACTGACTCAGTGGACATGAATTTGAACAAACTCCAGGAGATAGTAGAGGACAGAGGAGCCCGGTGTGCTGCAGTCCCTGAGGCTGCAGAGTTAGACACAGCGTAGGGACTGAACAGGACGAGTGGAATTAAACCTGTTGCAGGGCTCATCCATCAAACTTGGTTGTCGACCAAGGATTCTGAGCGACTATCTTGCCATATTCTTCTGCTATCTACTTCTCTATATATTGTATTCATTTGGGATTCCTAATTTTTGTGTATGCATCCTTTTCCCAAACCTCAGTCCTATAGACGTGTTCTGAATCTATTTTCCAGTTCATTAATCTTAGCTCTGTGTTTGAATTTCCATTTAATTTACTTTCTTGGTTTCACCAACATCTGTAGTTTTCCTTAATCATAACAGCAAATATCATACACATGCATAGATTTTTTTAAATATACTAGACACATATAAAATGGTGAATCCCTTTCATACCTGCTTATATCACAGGCCTTTTTGTAGCCAGCCAAACCTGTGGTTCAAGAACTAGAATTTGGGGTTAGATCGGAAAAAATTACAGATGAGTTTGGATTTTGTCCAATAATGAGCCAACAGGGAGCTGTCCTGATAAAATTAATGTAAAACAGCAACCTTGGTGACAAGGTAGGTGATAAATTAGAAAGGATTAAGACATGAGTAAAGTTAGAAAAATAGTAGTCTTTAGTACAGGTAAGGGGTTTTAAGAGGCTGAGATAGGAAAATTTCACTGGGGTTAGAGAGGAAGATGTGGATTAAAGAGACATTTTGAGGTAGAATTGATTTAACTAAGGTTAAATAACGTAGAAGGGGAGAAGTAATGGATAAACTCCAAGGCAACTGGGGCTTTCATTGTGGAGATTGCCAGAGAGAAAATGTGCTGGAAGAAATTAGGAGAAACAAATTAGCAAGTCGGTATCATGCTTTGGACTGAGAGCGTGTCTACAGCCTATACTGGCTGTTCTGAAGAATAATCATTTTATAAATGAACACCTGGTCATCAAGCTTCCCAGAAAAAAATATTGTTAATCTTTCCATTGTCCTCGGAGTCAAGTCCAGCACATGTGCTGATAGAGCCTCTAAAAGTGACTGCACTCTCATCTGTTTGTGAGCGCTGACAATCTATCATCGTGGCTTGCTTTAGCTATACCTAAATGTTCTGCCTTGTTAACTTCGTATCTCCTTTTGCAAAGTTGCTTCTTCCACAAGGGAAGTCTTCACCTCAGGTGGAATGAACCGTTATTTACTAAGACTCACACAAACAGTCGCTCACTCTTTGAAGCTTTTTATTTTGTTCTTTCTTCTATGAATTCCCACTCTCAAGATGAAATCACAAGTTAATTTTGCATACCCTGAAGACATTCCCTATATACCTTTCTTATAAGGAGCTTCATTGAATTCAATGTTTTCACACTTGTTTCCCTCAGTACACAACAGACACCCTATTCTATTTGATTTTACAGTCCAATAGCTAGTGTAGCTAAGGCATATGAATGTTTGCTGAATGAAGAAATGAACAATTGGTTGTAATTATGAATCACATATTCTGAAGATAGGTTGTTCATTAAGAGAGATATCTGAGTGGCCCTCAAGGAGATAGAAGAGCATTTCAATGTGAAAGTAGTTGAATAAAGGCTTCAGATGTTGAGGTGAAATTTATAGGATGAAGACCAAGAAGAGTTCGAGTTTGTGGTTAAAGAAATGATAAAGAAATCATGGTTGAAATGTAATTAGGATAGCACTGGGCAGTGCTGAAGCAAGAATATAAAAATATAATCTGATATGACTCTATCTGTTTATCTCTTCTATCTATCTAATCGTCTATTTATATAGTTAGTTTAGTGCTCCTTACTCTTTTTATGAGGCATTTATAGAATATACTCATGAACAGAGCCAATTAAAATAACCCAGATTGTCTACTGAAAATTGAAAGTCTCCTACAGCTAAAGTTCAAACAAGGAAAAATAACCTAACATCATGCAACTTGGATCTCTGTGATCTCATACTAGACAGACTAGTTCCTAAGATAATTTAATTATTTTATTCATGTGTGTGTGCTTAGTTGCTCAGTTGTGTCTGACTGTTTGCGACCCCATGGACTGTAGCCCACCAAGCTCTGCTGTCTACAGGGATTTTCCAGGCAGGAATGCTGGAGTGCATTGCCATGCCCTTCTCCAGGGGATCTTCCCAGTCCAGGGATCGGCACAGATCTCCCGCACTGCAGGTGGGCTCCTTACTAACTGAGCCATNAGTTGTGTCTGACTGTTTGCGACCCCATGGACTGTAGCCCACCAAGCTCTGCTGTCTACAGGGATTTTCCAGGCAGGAATGCTGGAGTGCATTGCCATGCCCTTCTCCAGGGGATCTTCCCAGTCCAGGGATCGGCACAGATCTCCCGCACTGCAGGTGGGCTCCTTACTAACTGAGCCATCAGGGAAACCACCCCCCCCACCACCGTTTTTCTAAAAGACATTAACATATCATCTTCCCTCCTCTCATTTTACAGGATACTTTCACATAGAACAATAGAAACACTTGAATGTGGATTTATTTTGCTATAAAAATAAGTTGTATTGAGACATTTCAGCTAAATATCCAGGGGGAAAAAAGAGTTTTTTTCAAAGTATTGAATCAGTTCATTTATTTTTATAGTTTAAATTTCGAACCAATGCACCAACTTATAAAACTGTTTCTCATATAAAGATTTTTTAATTAAAACTGAAATAAACACATAATCTCATGAAGACTAGCATCAAATAAACATTTAATGGAATAATTATATCTTAAAAATCTATAATATAAGAAACTAGTGAAGTGTTAATTTTAATTCATTAGGTCAATTGAGCTATTTAATTGTATTTCTTCTGAAATGTTATATTGATTGTGACAGAATACCTCTAATCACACGATTGCAGAGACTTACCAAATTATAAATTCTCTGTTCTCATAATTCATTTAGTTCACAATATAAAATATCAGTCTTCTAATCATAGCTGTGATGTAGCTCACAACAGCTGAATGCTTCAAAAATAGTTTAGATGACCTGCTACTCATTGCAGCAGAAAAACTTCAAGGGCTTTTGAAATAGGTCAGATCATAATGGAGATATTGAACTTTTCAACTGCAAATAATTAGGTTTTATTTTCAGTGTTCACTGACCTAGCCTGAAATTTAAGGTGATACAGGAAGGGTTTAGCTCCATTTGGCCTTATTTAGCAGCAATTGTTCACTCTGTGTCCTATTAAAATGGTTATCATCTCTGAAACTTTTGCTGACATCTGCGTTGGCAACTTTTTGCCACAATTTAGGAATCTGAAGTGATCAGTGGCAAAAAAAAAAAAAAAAGGTTACTATCACTTTCTCCAAAACAAAAATTAACTATTAAACATTTTGGCTTCAGTGTTACTACAAACAACCACAAAAGCTCTAGGGTTTATGCTTCTGAAAAATTTTTAGCTAATCATGATAGCATGGGCCATGGTGGCATTATAATTTCCAGTTTAATATTTAGCGAAAGATTAAGAAAAGAAAACAAATCTTCTTAGCTTGATTTCTCTTTTATCCCGTGACTCAAGAAAAAAAAAAAAGCGCATGTATTAGATCACATAACATTTATGCTTTATATCAGATTCCGTATGCAGTTCAGACTGTAAGGTTTAGCAACATGATAATGATATCCTTTTCCATAATTGGGGTTGGATATTTTACTCGCCAAAAGAGTTACTGCAGCAAACAATGTCCCATCTGCTTTCATTCTGAGTGTGTTTTCATAGGTGCAAGGGCAGCTTGCAACCCCACGTCAGCATCCATTATAAGGCACCGTGCAACCTGACATGACACGCTATGACAGATGAAACCCAACTCAACATGGCATCCGTGAAGCTGGTGCACAGGAGGAATTGCCTTGCATGTGCGTTCACACTTTAGCAAAGAAAATAACGGAGAGACGCTTAGGTATTTTGTTTCAATTATCTCTGCCAACCTAAATTTTGAAAGAAACAAATGGCGGTCAACCGCTTTTTCTCAGAATTTCCAAAGTAGAATCTATATGACCAAGTAGAATTAGAAATCTTCATTCAGGTTGTCATTTTTTTCCCAGGAAATGTTCAATAAGCAGAAGATAAAATTCTTCTTCATTCAAAGTAAAATGGCAATAAAACCACATGGGTTTATATTCTTAACATGTTTTTAATTGTACGTATTTCAGAGATATAAAGCAGAATAAACACTACACCCTCAATACTTATGTATACTGTGTACGGGCAGTTTTGCTATATTGATGTACAAACTTTGTAACGGTTCTTATTTTGTCTTATATGCCTATCTTTTTTTCTCCAAATAGATTGTAATTTTACACAAGAGATCTATCACCTCTTATAGGGTACAATGGAAGAGAGATAAGTAAGCCCTATAATATCTAAGATATAGAACTTAGAATAGTTATAAAGACACTTTGAACCTCATGGTAATAAATACCAATTCTTGTAAATATTGACAAGGTGAAATAAAGCAGTATTTTTTTTAATAAAACTGAAACCCATTATATAGTATTGTAAGTTTTTAAAGAAAATATGGAATTTAAATTGAGTTTTGAGAAAATAAATGCATTTTTTATAATTTGGTAAGCATAATATAAAGCAAAGCACTTTAAAAGAGCTTTTCAATTTCAAAAGTCACAAAGTAATATCTTATTTTCATGTTTCATGAACTCAATAAGCAACATGATATACTGTTTTCAGTTTCTAGAAGATTCATGCAAAAAGATTAATATTTTTGCCTCTTACAGAAAAAAAGAAAGATGTTCAGTCTGAAAACCAGAAAGTCTTGGAATTTAAATTGAGTTTTGAGAAAATAAATGCATTTTTTATAATTTGGTAAGCATAATATAAAGAAAAGCACTTTAAAAGAGCTTTTCAATTTCAAAAGTCACAAAGTAATATCTTATTTTCATGTTTCATGAACTCAATAAGCAACATGATATACTGTTTTCAGTTTCTAGAAGATTCATGCAAAAAGATTAATATTTTTGCCTCTTACAGAAAAAAAGAAAGATGTTCAGTCTGAAAACCAGAAAGTCTAGATGCTGTCCTTATGTTACTCCAATTATACAATTTTTGTAAGTTTGTTAGATACTTTTAGCCACCTTTCTGCATCCTGAATACTGTAATCATTACAATGTGATTTGATATCTATTATATCTCTATGTAGTACAAGGACAAATTATAATTTTATTTAATTTCTAATAAAGTGAGAGCTATGAATACCATAGTCAATAAGAATTTATTGAACCTCATATTGTTGAAACTATATGAGAACTGAAAATCTATCTTTAACTTTCTCTCTGTCTCTCTCTCTCTCTTTCTCTCTCTAAATATATATATATATATATACACATGCACACACATAAATGCATATGTGTATACATATATTTCTACACTGCATGCATGCTAAGTTGAGCTTCAGTCATGTCCAACTCTTTGCAGTTTTGTGGACTGTAGCTTGCCAGGCTTCTCTCTCCATGGAATTTTCCAGGCAAGAATACTGGAGTAAGTCGCCAGGCCCTACTCATATCCATATTATATATGTATAAATATACATATATATGCATATGCATAGACATATATGTGTATAAGTAATCGGGTTTTGAAATAAAGATAAGAACTAACTCTAAGATACTCAGTAAGAGGAAAAGTTTAAAGTTTTAATATAAGTGTCTTATTGAACAATAGGTTCATTATAGGTTCAATATATTCTTATTGAATATAAGTTTTTAATAAGGCTTTTAAAACAACATTATAATATTGTACAATGCATTAAGAAGCATTCCCCTAGATTTTCATTCCTTAAATAGGTTAAATCAGGCCTTAAATAACTCAGTGTTTATCTTGTTAATATATACATATACAGACGGTGTACATGTTTGAGTATATTTTAGGGGCAGTGTCAGCTGTGTGTCATAAATACAAATGTGAGTATATAAGTGACTGACCAAGGAATATCAGCCTTTGATAACTGTTGAAAATGGATATTTAAGATGTAGGTGAGTCTTTACAATCCTCCAGTTCAGTTCAGTTCAGTTCAGTTCAGTCGCTGTCGTGTCCAGCTCTTTGCGACCCCATGAATCGCAGCATGCCAGGCCTCCTTGTCCATCACCAATTCCTGGAGTTCACTCAGACTCACGTCCATCAAGTCAGTGATGCCATCCAGCCATCTCATCCTCGGTCATCCCCTTCTCCTCCTGCCCCCAATCCCTCCCAGCATCAAAGTCTTTTCCAATGAGTCAACTGTTCGCATGAGGTGGCCAAAGTACTGGAGCTTCAGCTTTGGCATCATTCTTTCCAAAGAAATCCCAGGGCTGATCTCCTTCAGAATGGACTGGTTGGATCTCCTTGCAGTCCAAGGGACTCTCAAGAGTCTTCTCCAACACC
>SJYX01023641.1:116264-143053 GCA_006410675.1 Oreotragus oreotragus
GATGATATTTTGCTCTGTGCTGAGACAGAGGAAGCTTGGTCGTGAGCCTCAGAAGATTTCTTAAACTTTCTGGCAGGCTGTGGTTACAAGGCATCAAGAGAAAAGGCTCAGCCTGTCTCTTATACACATCTGGATGCCATGATCTTTGTTTTCTGAATGTTGAGCTTTAAGCCAATTTTTTCACTCTCCTCTTTTATTTTCATCAAGAGGCTTTTTAGTTCCTCTTGAATTTCTGCCATAAGGGTGGTGTCATCTGCATATCTGAGGTTATTGATATTTCTCCCGGCAATCTTGATTCCAGCTTGTGTTTCTTCCAAGCCTCCCAAATTAAAAATGTACATCACACTAGAGTACTATTGGTATTGAAAGTGAAACTGAAAGTGTTAGTCACTCAGTTGTGTCTGACTCTTTGTGACCCCACGGACCTTAGCCCACCAGGGTCCTCTGTCCATGGAATTCTCCTGGCAAGAATACTGGAGTGGGTTGCCATTCCCTTCTCCAGGGGATTTTCCTGACCCAGGAAGTATTAAAAGTTTAAAGTTTTAATATAATTGTCTTATTGAATAATAGGTTCATTATAGGTTCAGTATATTCTTCCAGCCATGGGATTTTCCAGGCAAGAGTGGGTTGCCATTTCCTTCTCCAGAGAATCTTCCCGACCCAGGGATCGAACCCAGGTCTCCTGCATTGTAGGCAGACGCTTTACCATCTGAGCCACTGGGGAAGTATTTAGGATGCAATAACTTGCATTAAAACTGCCCTCATTTCTGCTTTTCTCAAATGTTGAATCTACCTGTGAGGATGTAGAACTAAGCTCCATTTGTATTCTGCTTCTCCCATTTTCACCAAATCCCCTTCAAAAAAGGAAAAAAAAAAAATCAGTGTTCAGATTTTCAAATTATGTTTAATCCAAACTCTTAGAATAAAGTTTCACATTTTCTGTTTACTAATATTTAAGTAATATTTAAATTCTTTTTTTTTTTTTCTGTTACAGCAATTCTGTGCTTTCAGTCTTAAGAGAAATCAGTTTATTTGCTGCTCCTCCAAAGTTAAAGCAGATTCACACTTAAGTTGGTTCTTTATCCAAAGATGTCATATCATGAATATCAGGCCACTTATCCTTATTTGAATAACTTCCTTGGTAAGTTTGCACACTTTGTTCATGACATATATTAAATAGTACCCTGTGACAACCTATTGTATAATCTCTCTTAAAACAATGTAATTGTGTATATTTTGTTAAGTAACATTTATAAAACTTGAAGTATTCAATAGCAATATAGCACTTGAGGCATTTTCATTTCTTTATAGCCTCTTATTGCTCAGAATTGTCCATGATTGAAAAAATAAAGTATGGTTCTATGATCTCTTCTCAGACTTATTATTGCTATTCAAGTATGTTATTATAAACACTTTCAATTTATTATATGATCAACACAGTTCTCCTTTTAATGGTCACAACCAAAATAGCACTTGAGGCATTTTCATTTCTTTATAGCCTCTTATTGCTCAGAATTGTCCATGATTGAAAAAATAAAGTATGGTTCTATGATCTCTTCTCAGACTTATTATTGCTATTCAAGTATGTTATTATAAACACTTTCAATTTATTATATGATCAACACAGTTCTCCTTTTAATGGTCACAACCAAAAACAATTATACTTGCAACTGGACTACATATACATTATTTTCTCTTCTCACAAAAGTTATGATTTGGTATTATTTACATTTTTTACACAAGAAAAATTTTAAGTTCAAAATATTAAGAGAGTTGCCAAAGATTATATCCAGCTTGAGGCTTCCCTGGTGGCTCAGACAGTAAAGAATCTGTCTGCAATGCAGGAGACCCAGGTTCTGTCCCTGGGTTGGGAAGATGCCCTAGAGAAGGGAACAGCAATCAACTCTGGCATTCTTGTCTGGAGACTCCCACAGTCAGAGGGGCCTGGTAGACCACAGTACCCGGGGTTGCAAAGAGTCAGACACGACTGAGCAAACAGGACAGGCAGAAGTAGCCACCCCGCGCATTTAATTACTCACATGAGACATCGGACCATTTTTTTACCTTCTAGGAACATTCTCAAACTTTTAGCAACAGATCGAGGGGGAAACTATTAACTGTTCTGAAAACTGCATTACAAATGTAAACTTATAATGTGTCAATAAACATAGTGTATATCCATACATCAGTGTGTATAGAAGTATCTAATTTTTAAATCATTATTTTGAAAAGATTTAGTTTCATTTCACATATGCTTGCATTCTCTACCAACTAGTTTGTAATCTTTCCAAGAATAAATATTTGTTTAGTTATAAATACATATTTTAATGAATAATGAAGGTAAACTAAGGATATTAACAGCTAATAATTGACTGTTAATACAGTAAATAGTTACTGACAACATGGACTACATTTTGCAATATACCTCTACATGGCCCATCTCTCAAGAAATAGCCTACTAAGGCCGCTGAAGCTCCAGGGTTAATACCCAAAGAGGGATAGGGAGGCTAGCTAGTTCATTCTTTGGGGAAAACAAATTAAACTGCTTTGAGAAAGAAATCCTTCCCCAAGTACTACATACATTTCATCTATTCTAGAAACATGTTTCCCTCCAATACATCTCCTCTAAGATCAAGACGCATCTAGGAATTGATGGCATCTTTCCATCTTTGCCGGCAATGTTAGCTATCAGAGGAATTACTGCAATTCCATTTATTTTCTTGCAAAGCAAAAACAAAGTATTTTATTGTATCTCACAATGGAAAAACTCCACAAGTAGATTGCAATGTGTTCCATTTTGCAAGGGAGTTATGTGCAAAATGATTGCCCATCACCTGCAAACAATATAAGCAAGAAAAAAAAAATGACATCTCCCTTGGAATATATTAAATATATCTTAAAGCTTACAAAGGCTAGTGTAATGAATATATGCTGTGTAAATTATTCCTAAGCATACATTATAGTTTATTGTTTTTTTCTTTCTGAGTGGTACATAAAACAATAGTACATTTAATAATCAATGGTCTTTCAGATTTGACTGAAAACACTCTCTCTTTGTATCTATCACAGAGCCTGCAGTTCCATAATTTAGACTTTTAAGCACTCTTTGTTCAGTGTAAATTGTATAAGAAAATAGTTCACTGGATTGATCTGAAGACTTCTGCAAGTGGTACACGCAAGTAATGCTTAGAAAATTGGAAGGAAATGGGAACTATTAAGAGGAAGTGCAAAGATCATTATGAAAAATGCTTCATACAATTTTGACTGATGTCTGATCTCAGAAAGTTGGAATATGACATTTATTCCAGAAGCAAGCAAACTGATTGAAAATATTTACATCCTTAAAATTAATTTATTAGTAAATATTTGCTATTTATCCTCAATATTGGAAAACATGAAATAAAATAAAAGATTTTTGAAAACTTGATGCATAGAAACACTATTTCATGATAAACTGAGGAATGAAAACATTTTATTCTCCAGGTGCTTCTGAAACATTCTAAGTTAACAACTTCGTTCATGTATTTTTTTTTCTCATCATTTCTTGTCACTATGTAATTTATTTTGCAAGAATTAAGTAACTGAAGAAGTTTAGTAAACCTTCCAGGAAACTAAGATACTGTTTAATAAATTACTGCAGCCCAGAGGAGTAACATGATTAATACATTCTTCATATTGTTCTGCTTTGTTTAGAAAATATGAATGAATGCAGGAGAACACTCAAAGAGAAACACATCATTGGGTTGGCTTTCCCATTAAACTTTTCATTAAGATCAAACCATCCTCTTTTATCCATCTTAAAACTTCACCTGGGGAGGTGACTTTTATAAATCATAAGCTACTCCTAAAGTTATGTACCTAAGAAACAGCTCACATGTTCCAGAATCATAGTACTGACAATGAGGGAAAATTCCACACTCCCCTTGAGCAGACACATACCTCACTCCAGTTCTCAGGGATTACTATTTTTTTTTAACAGGTTTCCTCAATCCATTATGCCAAATGCCTACAACAATCCATCTCTTGGAGTCAACTCCTGTACTTGCTGCTTACAACTATTCACGAAAGAAGCAGCCAACCATAGACACCTCTGTTTCCTCTCTTGATAGCCCAACCTTTTGGTTCCATCAGATTAAAGTATATTCAAAGATAAGGCATTATATATTGCATTAACTCTCCCTGTGGGAGGCATGACAAATTTAGCCATATATATATGCATATATACATATGCACTGCTGGCATCTTTTATCAAAAATACCTTTAGTTTTTAAAGCCAGAACATGGAGCTTCATTGATAACACTTTCATATCATCTTCATTTATATAATCCTTGTAATATCTTACTTAATCGGGTGAACGGTTCATGTTTCCAAGGCACCTCTTATCCCCCACTCATACTTGCTGACATACTAACACTGACAAAGAAATAAACGCTTCAAGACCTGCAGGCCGGGAGGTCCTTTTCATGTCCTTAACCACTTAGTGGAACAAAGCACCAAACCAAAAGCACCAGTGAGGTATTTTGAGTGAAGCAGAAACAAAGTTTAGTTCAACTTCTTATCTATACAGGAACAACACATTCAAAATAAAGATGAGCCTTTTTATTTCCTAAAGGACAACATCACAACCCTGGAATTCTGACTTCCAGAGCTCTGTTAAAAGGAATGCTGTCTTGGATGCCTGCTTGCTTTGTACCTTGCACTTTTGCATTATGAAGAGATTTTTCTCCAGTTCTGGATAAAGACTCCAGGAGCTGGCTTGATAACCCATTGCCGTGAACTTGACCTTTCTCCATAGAAAAGTTTAGCTTCTTACGCAAATCCCTAAAAGTTGATCTAATATATTCTGAAGCAAGTATAGCTTCAGATCCCCTTTCTGTTGTGTCAATAATTTTCATACGGGAAAATCCATTGAGTGGAGAAGGGGGTGGGTGAAGCTCATCCAACACCAACAGGGAAAGAGGCAGCTTCCTTTGTTACTCCTGTGACTTCCTACCTCACCTACTATTCCTGAGACTGAGGGGACAGCCTTGGGGAGGCATCCTTCACACAGGGACTGCAGCCCAGGCATGGTGGATTGGGTCAGCCACTCAGGAAGACAAAGCTATTCTGAGGTTGAAGGTCAAGACTGGTCTTCCCAGAAGGCTGTTGAAGCGTCAAAGATGACAGCATCCTGTGCACTGAGATGGTATAGTGCCCCGAATCTCCACTTCCCTCTATTCTGCTCTGCAAGACAGAATTTCAGCTCCAACCTTGCATGCCAAGTTGCTTCAGTCGTGTCTGACTCTTGGCAACCCCACGGACTGTAGTCCACCAGGCTCCTCTCTTCAGGGAATACCCCAGGCGAGAATACTGCTGTGGGTTGCCATGCCCTCCTCCAGGGGATCGTCCCAACCTAGGGATCAAAACACTCATCTCTCTCCTATATCTCCTGCATTGGCAAGCAGGTTCATTACTAGCTTTAAATTCATCTACACATGTTTAAATGAATCAAAATTGTTGTCCAGAAATAGAGCCCTTGTCCACAACCAGAAATATCTTATGGGTCTTAAGGCGTTTTTGTTTGTTTTTGCCCCTTATGTGTTAGGCACCCATATGCTCATCCTTCAAACTTGGAAGAATTCATTAGCACAAATTCCCAGCCCTGTCTGGAAAGAGATTATCTGATTGTCTCTGCTCAAGGTTATCCGCTGGAGCCAATTTCTCACTTGGCTGCACCCAGAGGCTCACGTGCCTGACCCTGAAAATCACGCCATCCTTTACCGCGAGTCTGGGACCAAGGGTGGCATCCAGGGCTTTAGCGCCGCAGACGCCTGCTCAGGTGACAGTCAGGGGCATGAATGAGCTGGACGTTCTTCAACATCTTGTTGCCTTCTTATTTTAACAACCTGGCCCTGAGAACTGGCCTCAAAAATAGATAAAAGGAGAGGAACTAATTGCATCATCCCAGGAAAGACATCAAAAGAGATTCAGGTTACTTCTGATCTATCTATTCTATATCTATATCTGTACCAGTATCTAAAGCTACCAATATCTCACTAAACCTGTTAATATAGTTATATAAGGTCAATTTATATCTAGTCATACAAGATATAAATAGAGATAGATAACACAGTATTGATACAGAAAATATTAAAATTCTAAGGATAATATTTAAGACAATCTTGAAGCTCCCCAAAGAAAGATCTTAATCTGAGAAGGAGAAAACCAACTCAATAGAACTAAACTGGACTATACAAGAAACAAATAAGTAAAAATGAAAAGGTATAAAACAACTGAAGCATTGAAAAATAAAGTAATAAGAATAAAGCAAATTGATATAGATAACTGAAAAAATAAAATTATAAGCATGACAATTATCCTGTGAACTATAATAGATAACATGTTTTTTTAAAGCCTAAGAGACTAAATCAGATTTTTTTTAAAGAATAAAAGACTAAATCATTCCTATCAAAAACAGGAATAAAAATGATATAAAATAAGACCGTATAAGCCACGATGGAGATGTGGGATTTTAGTGCTGTCTCTCTTTGAAAAGTGACATGATTAGAGTTTAGTGAACATTCTGTTTTTAATGAAAGATTTTTAATTGATATAATAGTATGTAGAAATTATCATTGCAGATTTAATTTACTACAGAGATAAGCCAAGGGAATACAATTAGTATATATTAAGAATCATAGAACTCAATTCAAAAATTTCCTAAATCTAGCAATAGTAACTATGAAGCATGTGGATTCAAAGCATACATTAACACCTACCACAAAAATTCACATCATCTCAAAATTAACTTCATATATATGTATATATACTCTATCTATATCTGGTAGGTATAAATAGATATAGCTTTAGGATTCTATAAGTATCAGTTCAGTTCAATCGCTCAGTCATGTCCAACTCTTTGCGACCCCATGAACCGCAGCAGGCTAGGCCTCACTGTCCATCACCAACTCCTGGAGTTTACCCAAAGTCATGTCCATCGAGTCGATGATGCTATCCAACCATCTCATCCTCTGTCAGCCCCTTCTCCTCCAGCCCTCAGCCTTTCCCAGCATCAGGGTCTTTTCAGATGAGTCAGCTCTTTGCTTCAGGTGGCCAAAGTATTGGAGTTTCAATTTCAACATCATCTATAAGTATAGAATCCTAAATATCTTGTGATAGGGTGCTTTTTTATTTCTTACTCTGTATGCAGCATGGATTTCCTATAAAATCATTATGTTGTTCTATAACTACTAAATCAAAAGTAAAAAACATTTAAAAATAATTTTACTACATAACTGAAACTTTATACAATTGATGTTCTATAATTACCAAACAGTAATCATTCAAATCAATTAATATTATTTTTAGCAAATAATGGCCTAATTATGTTCTCTTAAATGTTTGCATTATTATATGTCCATTATTTTCTCAAGACCAATGCTTTATTTTAATAGCAGATTCCCCACAGACACTAAGATAAACTTGCCAGATCACAATGATTCCTAGAGCCCTAGAGCGTTTACACACTCATGACTAGAGCTTCTCCATTTGCTTCATTCAATTTCCTTTCCAATACCTGTTTACAGAACTCAGGAATAAATCACTATTCTCCAAATGAATAAGAACTGAAACTAGAAGTGTTCGAGAAGTTAAACACTGGTCAAGGTCTTTGTGCAGAGGATGCATTCAGGACAGTGTAATTTTTATTTTAACAGGTTAAACGATAGAAATCACACGCTACAAAGATGCATCTACTTAGAATGTGATTTTTCACAATCAAGAGAAATCTGCAGAGACAGATATCCAACTTTGACACAGGATGTTTATGCGTCCTCACAGCATTATCTAAGGCTTATATTCTACAAACTACAAAAGTTTCCCATTTTCTTCATCTTCTTGCCTCTTCCATTCCCCTAATCATTTCCTTTTCTTTCAAGTCTTTCATACAGGTAATAAAGAATCTGGGCCATTCTGAAGGAGAGCTCACTTTCCTCCCACTCCTTCTCTATTTTGAGGTATTCCTGATTAATGAGATTTATGGATGGGGGCTTATTCAGTGGGGCTTTGGGGCTGTTTTATTTTACTGTAGTCATTCTAGCCTTCGGTTGTCTCTGCTCTTCCTCATGAATTGAACTTTTTACCTCCAAGAGTCCATATGCTCAGTGGACCACAGAAAATGCCAAAGGCTGCCTAATTTTATTTCTGCCTCAAAACTGGCAACAATTATTTTCGTCTCAATCTTTAAGGCTAGTGCAAATGCTCAGGAAAGGAAAGAAGTATTCTAGGTTGAGAAGAACACACAAAATCTCACTAGTAATTTAAACAGAAAAAAGTTGGCATTGTTCTCAAATTTAAAATGCACTTTTTCCCCTGTGTTTTTCTAAATTGTATTCTTTAAAATATTAATATTCCCTGATTTTTTGTAAATCTACAATCTCACCAACTGGGCATTTGGCTAATATACAACATTCCTGCAAGTGATGCTCAAAAACATCAGTGGATAAGAACTCAAGTTCTCCATGTATTGTGAAGCTTTTATTGCATGGTGTTTGCGAAGTACTGGAATAAATCCACAGAGGAAGGTACTGGATTCTTATATTGCTGTGTTCTTCATTTGCTCACATTTTTCCCCTCTTAAGAATCCACCTTAAAAAAATTAAGAATGAAAATATGTACTGTTTTCTGTAGGGATTTCAGTTGGAGTTGATATATGTTGGCACTGACTTGCTAGCATGATCATAAAAATCTGACCTGTCATCTTGGATCCAAATATTTGTAAATATTATGCTTCTGGAATCATTACCTTGCCATGCTAAGAGCAAATCCAGAGCAAAGAGAACTCAAACCTGGGAGCCTTTGGCGCAAGTCTTTGACTGCCTTATCAGCAAAGCAACAATTTCCCCAGCATGCTCCTCTATTTGTCTGTTTCCAGTGCTTTTTAGGCAACAGATGATTTTGCATTTGCTGATTTGCAGCATCTCTTCATACAGTTGTCTTTTTTCCCTAAAGCTATTTTTAAAACCTTTCACGGTAACAGAGGGGCCACATTTCCCCATCTTTTTAGATGGGTCCTTATGAAAATAAAATTCCCTCGGAAAATGTACATTTGGCTTAATCCTAAATTAAAGTAGTTGCCGAAATACTATTACTCAACCCCGAGGCATATGTGATTTCCAAAGAAACAAATTCCGCGTTTAATTAACTCTGAAATCCTCCTGTAAATGGAGCTTATGTGTTGTGCTGCAGAGTTCAGGGCAGGATGCACTTAGAGGGGAGCACCGCTGCGAGGCCTGGCTGGCCGACGGCGCCCCGCCCGCCCTATCTGAGGCAGACAGATTCCACACATGGCTACATGTTCTAAATTAGGGAGTGCGGAGGTTCATCTAGAGTGCACAGATTAGAATTTTCAATAGACCTAAAAATGTCTCCGAGGCATGAATGAGCCTGTCACTTTGCCTCTGCCTCTCCAGCCCGTGATGGATTCCCTTTATCCCCGCCATCTAACCCGTGAGATCGGCCTGCTCTCGGCCCGTTATTCCCCATCCTCAGTCATGCTGAAATACACAGGTTGCGGTTAAACAAATCTGCTTTTATGGAGCTAAAGCGCTGTGAAACGGAGCTGATTAGGGTCTGACACATCGAATTAGCCTGGGCTATAAAGTTGGCTGATGACTCTATTGTTTCAGAGGGCCTGCTTCTGGCTTTGCCATGTTTTCTAACAACACCGGAGGACTTTATTTCTTTTAATTTAGGGGAGAAAAGTTTTACGAGAGTGAAGTATCAAGCTTGCAATCTTAAGTATTTGATTTGGAAACATGGCGGTGCACGTATTTATTTGTTTTTCTTGCACCTTGAAACCCAGGTTCTTGCCAACTGGACGCTAAACAAATTAGCTAAAAAACATGATAATTTACCATTGAGAGATATTGTGTGGGAAACTGCAAGCCAAATGACCAATAAAATACATGATAAATTATGTGCGAAATGTCCTGAAGCTTTTTATTTCAAATAAAACCACCTTTGTAAATATGACTAGGACTGTTGTATCTAGCTTAACAATATTAACTAGTTTGAAAACTATCTTTAAAAAAACACTAATTATAAGAAGATGGTTCTTATTGCATAAGTGATATTTCTTACATTCTTCTATGTTTCTTAGATCCATTCATGTGTGTATATACATTTACCCTGCAAGATAAATCTATCAGTAATTTACTCAAAATTTTGAGCAAATAGTCCTCCAGAGATGTTTATCTTTAGCTATATCATTGTTGCTTTTTATGCAAATATAGCAATACTTTTATTTTTAAAGCTCTAGAGAATTTTGAAAGGTTCCTCTCATGTTTTTCATCTATCAATCCCGAAGCTAATATCTTTTCAGCAGTCTTATTTGTTTCAAATAATAATTTACCTTAGGAAGAGGTTAAGATAAAGAAAACTAGTTAGGAAGCAACTCGTTAATTTCAAAGTCAGCTTAGAGCATTCTTTTGCATCTTAATTCAACAGACTGAAGTTTAGATTATAGAGGAGAGATGGATCTGATATGTGGGGGTCAAGTTTTATGCAAGCAGAGTCCCTTGGGCCTGATCCCCTCCTTCAATAACGTATCTGCTGCCTGTGTGGCCCACCAGCCAGGCGTCTGTGGTGAATCCACCAGAGAGGTGTTCTGTTCTAATCCTATCTACTGCCTTCCTAGTGTGGATGTTAGACGTAGTCAATCACAGATATTTTTCAAATATTTTCAAGTGATGTGCCAAATAGAATATAACATACAATAACAATTGTTCATGAAATTGCTATTTTTCCTTGATGTCTTTTATAACTTTTCAAGTTCAGACAGTTCAGGGAGGGTTTGGGATTGTTCCAGGTTTCTCAATTTTGACTAAAGATTGAACAAAATCTGTATTTTATTGTTAGTTAGTATTTAGAGATTCTTAAAATTGATCAGCGCAGCCTGGACTAGTCTGATGGTCACTTGAAATAGCAATGTGATATAGGCTAACCGCAAAAGCGAGACTGATCTTTTTATTACCTGCATGTCACAGATCACATGTGAGTGTAGGTTGGTTTGGGGATTTCCTCCGCTACGTAATGTGTGACACAGCAGGAAAGAAATCATGTTTTTCCTTAGAATTTCTAGACATGGTCAGGGCACTCAGGACCACCCACAGTCTTGATAAGGTAGAGACGGGTATTAAGAAACAAGTTCTCACACTGGTTATGATTTCATTACTTTTGCTGAAACATTTATAAGAGAAACAGTGGACTGAGGAGACTCATAGGGGCTTCCTGGAGGGTAGGGCTTGAAAACATGTTTCCTGGAGTTCACGGGATTCCAAGGACCAGGGCCTCCACTGACACCATGCTTCATCTCTGTAATAACTGCATCAGCTGGTCCTGTCTGACTCCGCCATCGCGAGAGGCAGGACATTTTTGGAACCCTGTATTTGCATCTGAAATTGCAACTCTGGTTATCCTCTAGAACATGAACAGAAAGAGGATAAGTGTGGGAGCGGGACGGGGTTAGCAGTTCCAGGTGAGAGATGGTGATGCCGATAGGGGCTCCAGCTGTGGTCTTTGGCCTGGGAAAGCATGGTTTGATTTGGGGCATTTTGAAAGCAGAGGTGGCAGGACTAAGTGGGGAAGGGAGTGTGGGTATGAGAGAAAGAGATCAAGACTTTCTCCTGAGTGGTTGGGTGTAGAGTCCTGGCATTATAATCTGAAAGGAAGATGGTTTGAGGGTGGAGAAGGGGTGAGGAGTCGAAAGAAATCAGCAGAAAGAAAACCATTGCCTCTATCTTGTGTAAACATAGTGCCAATCCTAGAAGAGACAGCGAGTAGAAGTTGGATACAGGAATACGACAGTTGTGAAGCAGGGTCCTGCTATTTTGTACATTTGAAAGGAAGTGTTTAAGGACTGCCCTGGAAGTCCAGACTTGCCCTTTCAATGCAGAGGGCTGGGTTCCATCCCTGGTCAGTCTCCTCCCAGTTACCCTTTCCTTGGGAAATGATCGTGTTGAATAATATTAGGAAATTTGCTTGCAGCTAAAGTTTGGAATCAAGATGCAAACCTGGGTTCATTAAATTCAACTGTTAGTAAGTTCTACATACACAAAAATTAAATTTTAAAAAAACCTTCATGAGCAAGAAAGTTTGGAAAATGATATCTTATATGAGGCACTTTTTCTGAAGATCAGTGCTTTTTAGTGTGTCAATATATCCAAGAAGCAAAAATGGAATCTGGGTTCCATCCCTGGTCAGTCTCCTCCCAGTTACCCTTTCCTTGGGAAATGATCGTGTTGAATAATATTAGGAAATTTGCTTGCAGCTAAAGTTTGGAATCAAGATGCAAACCTGGGTTCATTAAATTCAACTGTTAGTAAGATCTACATACACAAAAATTAAATTTTAAAAAAACCTTCATGAGCAAGAAAGTTTGGAAAATGATATCTTATATGAGGCACTTTTTCTGAAGATCAGTGCTTTTTAGTGTGTCAATATATCCAAGAAGCAAAAATGGAAGAGCATGTATTTAAAGAAAGAAAAACATTTCATATTTATGTGTACTTTTGTATTTAACTTTTAATCTTTAGGATACTAGTCAAATCAATGAAGAATAGGTGGCTTAAAATACTGGGGTTTGAAAGGTAAAACTTGAGAAGACTCCTCAGCAGGAACAGGTACCTGACACAGACAAAGGACCCGCAAGTTATGTAGCAGACATATGAGTGTATTATATGTGTATTTTTGGGAAAGGCAAATGTAATTTTGTTGCTCATATTTTGGTTGAATAAATGCAACACATCCTTGAGCACGGGTAATATTGCTTTCAAGTCTAAAGCTTAATTATACCACATTTTACATGAGGATAAAAATTGAGCACAAAATTATTTCTCATACTATGCCAGACTAACAACATTTTAAAGAATCTAATGCAATATTTAACATAGCCTTCCCCCTTGAATCAGATAAATTCAGGAAATAAAGTTGTGATATCTTTGAGGTAGCGTAGATGAGTGTTCAGTTGCTAAGTCATGTCTAATTCTTTGGATCCCTAGACAATAGCCTAGGGCTCCTCTGTCCATGGGGTTTCTCAGGCAAGAATACTGGAGTGGGCTGCCATTTCTGCCTCCAGGGAATCTTCCTGACCCAGGGATCAAATCTGAGTCTCTTGCAACTCTTGCATTGGCAGGTAAATTTTTTACCTCTGTGCCACCTGGGAATCTCATAAGACATTGCACTAAACTATAATTCACCATTATAGGTGATGGCCTATATCTTTCAGTCAAAGGAAATAGGGTCAAAATTGAGTATATATATGTAACGTATATAAATATATATAAGCTGAGTAGCTTTGCTTTACACCCAAAACTAATGCAACATTGTAAATCTATACTTCAACAAACATTTTAGAAAATTAAAAAAATTGAATGTCAAAACTATAGTTGGAATAAAATGTATAAAAAACTAATGACTATACAAATAACACATTTGTATTTAATATAGTATCAGTGAAAGGCAATTTAAAAAATGTCACCTCCCATAGCCTTCATGCATAAGTCATATGTGTCACATTTATTTTGGTTTGCAGTATGCTTGCTGCTGCTGCTGCTGCTGCTAAGTCGCTTCAGTCGTGTCCAACTGTGTGTGACCCCATAGACGTCAGCCCACCAGGCTCCCCCGGCCCTGGGATTCTCGAGGCAAGAACACTGGAGTGGGTTGCCATTTCCTTCTCCAATGTGTGAAAGTGAAGTCGCTCAGTCGTGTTTGACTCTTAGCGACCCCATGGACTGCAGCCTACCAGGCTCCTCCGCCCATGGGATTTTCCAGGCAAGAGTACTGGAGTGGGGTGCCATTGCCTTCTCCGTGCAGTATGTTTGATCTAATATTTACTAAATTGTTTAATTTGGGGATCAAATGCATCTAATCATTTATACACCAAATGCCGCAATGATCATGGTGATTTCTATTCCAAGCTCTATGGCACCTTTTAATTGACATTCAAACAATTGTTGAATTTTTTTTTAATCAGTGAAAATTGATCATTCTGAAAACTGATCATTCTGGATAATATAAATAACAAACCTTTTTTTATCAAAATTAATCATTTCTATCAAACTCAATTCAGGAAAGCCACATATATAATTAAGCACATTAACCAAACTGGCCTTTATTCTATGCTGATTTATTAGGAAAGAAATTTACAGGGGGATTGACAATGTTGAGTTTTACTGAGAAATTACTATGCTGAAATTAAACAGCCCAATAGAGACTCTTATTGAATTTTACTGACTTCAGTGAATTTCACAAAATGTGCTGAAGGAATGTTAGCTATAGGTTTAGGAAAAAGTTTTGTTCACTAAGAGACTGCTACAATGATCAAGGCTTCACCACTGTGGATCCTCAGGGTCATAGGAGAATCTGCCTGTGAGCAAAGACATGGGTGTGAAAGATCATCCATGAATGATCAGTTAATTAATGGAGAGACCGCAGAGATGAGACTAAAAGCCAGAAAAGAGGGAAGTGGTGGCAGGCAAAGTCAGTGACAAACTCTTTCAATGAGTGAATCAGGCTGAAAGTTCAAGGGGAGAGGGAGAGGTAAGGACAGCATTTATATTACAGAGCCACCTCCCATTTGAAAGGCCCTGGACTTTTAAGTTTATTATCCCGCGTCCTCCCATGAACTCTATGAAGTATTAATCGCCCATTTTATAGGCAAAAGCCCTTGAAGCTGAGAGCACTTATATACGTTATGCAAGTTTCCCTGCCAGTAAATAGTGAAACCAGAGTCCGAAATCCAAACAATCTCACTCAATAATCCATGGTTTGTCAAAGAAATTCTTGCTACACAGAGTGATCTGTGTCGTGTTGTGGGACCAGCAGAATCTTCATGTGGGAGTTTGTTGAAAATGAAAAGATTCTTGATGAGACAGAAGGCTGGCTACCTGCTGTCTTGGGCAGAGCCAGAGGATTAAATGTGGCCAGACTGTGGCCAAATTAGGAGTCTAGAAGCATATCTGTTTTATGCATTTGTTGTTGCTTATTCGCTCAGTCATGTCTGACTCTTTGTGACCTCATGAACTGTAGCCCTCCAGGCTCCTCTATTCATGGGATTCTCCAGACAAGAATACTGGAGTGGATTTTCAATTCCTTCTCCAGGGAATCTTCACTACCCAGGGATCGTACCTGCATCTCCTGAGTCCTGTATCTCCTGCATCTCCTCCATTGCAGGCAGATTATTTTATCTGCTGAAGCTCCATTACATACAAAGGCTTTTGTGAAAGTTTTACGATGTCAACTAACTGTATGCCAAATGTGTATATTAAATTTAGGAGGAGTTTTATTTATTTATTGTATTTGGGTAATGCATTTTATTTTAAAAGATTTATATTATATTGAAGTATATAGTTAATTAACCATGTCGTGTTCATTTCGGGTGCCCAGGAAAGTGGTTCCGTTATACGTGCACGTGTATCTATTCTTTTTCAAATTCTTTCCCCATTTAGGTTTTCATAGAGTATTGAGGAGCTAAATTTAAAATCTGATTCTATATGACAGAAAATAGGGGAACTAAATAATGGGTAGCGAAAAGTAGAAGTTATCCTAAGGGTATGAGTGGGAATCACAGTTAATCGTGGTAATAAAGTCAGTTATAAGTTAGCAATATTTAATCAGCAGAAAAAATAGAAATGTAAGAAACATGGCAAGGGTGACATTCGAAAGATTTAAAACCCTCTATGGCAGGTGTTCCCACCTATGAGAAAATACGTACATCTATATATATACACATGCATATACCCATATACAACAAGTATGTCCATACAGCATTTATTATCTAAATACACACCTTGCCGAAATTACTGGTGAGTGTTTGCTTACTTTGCAGCTCAGCAAAACAGAGCAAAGGAAATACTCATGGTAAGGAATGAGTTTACTCCTCCTTTAGGGAGCCATTTGTATTCATGAAATCTGTGGACGTATGCAGTCAACCTAGGGTAGGAATTGAATCAAACATTTTAAATATTGAGTCTTCTTTATGTCTGGACTTGTGATTCCAACTCAGAAGCCATGTCATTAGTATCTGAGCCCCAATATTTTCTCAGATCTACTTTGTAGAATCTGAATCTAGAATTTCTAGCCGAGGTTTCTATACTACGGTTTCCAAGTTAATATATGGGCTCCTTGAATGGCTTAGTGGTCTTTATAAAAAACAAAACTCAAAGTAAAAGTAGATATACCAAAGGATGTCCACCAGATTTCCAATCATTCTGAAATAGCCACTGTTGGTTTTGTGACAAACCTTCCCTGTACCTCTTCTAAGAATATGGAAATCAGTCGTGTGTATGCTGTCACTGAAGACAGAGTTTAAAATATTTCGATTTTTGTATTCTGCTTGTTTTATTTTTACTTACCTTTTTACTTCCTTATCCACTCCTTATACGAGCACACAAGCCCTACAAGCAATGGTAGTGACCAGTTGGATCTGTTTTGTTAGCAGTTTTATGTTACAAATATCACCAAAACATTACTTGAATAAGTTAGGTTTCAAGTCAACCAATTTTTGTCTTCATATAGATGTAACAAAAATAGAATGAAAATAACCCGAGGCTGACAAATAACATTTGATTGCGATGTTGGATAATAAGTTCAAATGGGCTACAATGACAACGTGTTGGAGTGACCCTGGAGGCTGGCTCCAGAGATAATCTGTTTGCATTTGTGCCCTGATTATTCTTTTTTCTTCCTAGGTGTGTGATGTTGGGCACTTACTTAACCTCTGTATGTTGCAGTTTCTTTACCTATAAATAAGGATAAAGACAAAACCTTACAGAGTGCTTTGGGAATTGCGCTGGCATCACATGTAAAACAATTTGAATCGTGCTTTGCAAAACTAAAACCGAACTCCTCATCTCTGTTTATGGCTATTGTGTTTACCATGTTATTACTATCCATTTGTCACTCTAGAACCGTGTGTGACCCCCACTTGACCTTGGCCAAGTCTGCACATCCCTGAGGTCCCCTTGGATCTCTTCTATGATGCACCACATACTGTCAGGTGGTGGGGTGAGGAGGATGTGTTATCTTTGTCCATCAAAATGTTGTTGGAATCACCGTGGCCCTATGAGGTGATGCTTAGGTCAGAGTTCCATTTCATAAGAGAGCACCTGTCTTGGTTATAGGCATTTTGCACAATGTCCCCTTTGATCCTAATTCATCTCCTGAGTTTACCCAGAAGGGCAGTGTTGAGGGCACCTGCAGAGACATCATTGTGGCTGCAAGCCCGCCTCCTTGCCACGCCGTCCAACAGTGTGAACAACTCGGAGTAAAGAAAGCACCCCACTCCACAGACCCAACGGGAAAATCACCGTAACATTAATGAAGACAGCAGAGAAGGTCGGATGAGATTTCGCAGCAGGACAACCATGTGAGGCATTGGCAAAGAAGCCCACTAAATGCTGTGTTCAACTTGTCTTATCTTATGATTCATCAACAGGCTTTAATTAATGCATGGCAGACATAATTTTCCCAGGTTCAGTATTCCTTTAAGGACTTTTGCCTCAATGGCTACCTGAACTCACAATAAACCGATTGCATTTTAACTGAACACTCTTATAGTCTGATTTGTTAATTCATCATTCCACGTATTTTAAAACATTTCTTCTGAATTTTAATAAAGATCTGCGTGTTTGTTTTGAGAATCCTGTGGACAGAGGAGCCTGGCAGGCTATAGTCGGTAGGGTCACAGAGTCGGACACGACTGAAGCGATTTAACTTGCACACATGCATTTGTTATAAGGGTCTCAGGTTTCCTTTAAATCTATAGTTCTTTGAATATGTGTAGCCAATGATGTGAAATTTATTATTTTTAAGGATGTTTAGACTGTTATTTGCTATTGGAAAGTTAGGATTTGTTGGAAAATACTCTTTGTTTTCAGTGATTAGCAATAAAAATGAAAGTTATTAATATATAATTTGATTTTATCTGGTTCTAAGTTCTAATTTTATTTACTGTAGCAATTACTGAAACCAAACAGAATTCAGGAAAGTGATTTTTAAACTAGAGGNTAGCCAATGATGTGAAATTTATTATTTTTAAGGATGTTTAGACTGTTATTTGCTATTGGAAAGTTAGGATTTGTTGGAAAATACTCTTTGTTTTCAGTGATTAGCAATAAAAATGAAAGTTATTAATATATAATTTGATTTTATCTGGTTCTAAGTTCTAATTTTATTTACTGTAGCAATTACTGAAACCAAACAGAATTCAGGAAAGTGATTTTTAAACTAGAGGTAGCTTATTGAGAAGACTATTCTCTTTGAAACATGGCTGAATTAGTGATAATGTACTTGAGGCTTACAAATTTACACAGTCAGTAAAATCACTGGATTTAACCACTTTTATCAGCTGCAAAGGAAGTAACTTTTGAAGGAAGTTGATTGGCAAATTCAGATATTCAGGATAAATCTTTAATCTATTATATGGAGTTAGAAATACAAATTACAAATCTGGTCTCGATTTTAAGAAAGCAAGAGAATAGTAAAAAGTTATAAACAGTAAAAGAATATAAATATAAAAATAAACTTTTCCTTCAATTTAGTATTCTTTCAAATATGAAGTGTTAACCAAAATGCCAGCTGATTTTGATCTTCTCAACAGAGTTTAAGTCAATCTAAAAGAACAAAGGATAAGCTGGTTAGATAGCATCACTGACTCAGTGGACATGAATTTGAGCAAACTCTTAGAGACAGTGAAGGCAAGGGAAACCCAGCGTGCTGCAGTCCATGGGGTGGCACCAAGTCTGACACAACTTAGTGATCAAACAACAACGAAAAAAACAAAACCAAAAAACCTGTTTTATTTGAATTCAAATTACTAAGCACTTTAATTACTAAGTAATATTTTTTTCATACATAGTGAAGAAACATATTGAGATTCATTCTGAATAATAATAGCTAGAGAAGGTTATTAAAGACCAGCATACTCTTAGAGAAATTGTTTTATCACAGCCTTTTAAAATTATATATGCTCTACTTTCATTTGTAGCTGAATAATTTCAGCAATGTTTAATATTCTTGCTGTTACTATCCTTTATAACAATAAACTAACATGAAAAATCAAATTGCAAATGTGTATTCATTAAAGTTGCTTATTAGCTTAAAAGATTGNAGACCAGCATACTCTTAGAGAAACTGTTTTATCACAGCCTTTTAAAATTATATATGCTCTACTTTCATTTGTAGCTGAATAATTTCAGCAGTGTTTAATATTCTTGCTGTTACTATCCTTTATAACAATAAACTAACATGAAAAATCAAATTGCAAATGTGTATTCATTAAAGTTGCTTATTAGCTTAAAAGGTTGATAAATTAATATTTTTCTATAAATGAAAATTCTTAAATTGCTTCCCTTGTGATGTTAACTATGTATATGTCCTAGTTAAAGGAGAGGAAGAAATTACAGGCTGTAGGGAAATATTCCCCAGTCAATATGAATGCAATATTTAATATAAAGTTAGGAAATACAAGGCTGCAGGCCTTTGATAACTAACCTGGAGACCTCTGGGTGCTGAGCCTGAAAAAATGAAGTCTGATTTTGACTTCATCGTACAAACAGAATGTCATCCGCACATCAAATTCCACCCACGGTGAACCCCTGGCATGGTTAATGATTATAATCTTCACATTTAATCACGGGAACTCAATGACAGGCAAACAAAGGTTAGCTAAACTGACAGTTTAGATGGTTTCAACAGAAAAATCCACAAATTTTATTTTTAAGTGTGTATGTACAATTCCAATGGTGCTTTGCAGGAATATAATTGAATTTGTACAAAGCACACCTACACGAAAAAATTGACCATTTGCTCATGCTTTTGTATGGTAAGAATTATATGGAAGTTTGTGAGATTTCTTTCTAATGCCTGTTTTTCCTCTACTATTTTCCCACTTGAATGAAATGATGGGCTCTTAAATCTGAGAAAACGATCTGGATAAAAACTGGATTCTTTTAACTTAACGTTCTTACGTTCTCATCTTTTTTCAAATCCTTACATTCATTTTACTAAATAATCTCATTTTAACCTATTTCATTCTCTCATAGAATATACAGCCAAATCATGTATAATCTAGTAAAATGACTGAAAGGACTCGAGATATTTTTTCTAATAGCATGTACTCAGAATTACTTAAGTGAAAATAATTTAAATGTTTTAGTATTTTGCATGAACATTCCATGAAAATAAAATCAGATAACTATATTTTAATTGGAAAATCATGATAATTCAATGAATATACATTTAGTTAGTGATCAATGCTACTTACCCACTACAAAATCAAAAGTGTGCAGAATTTAATTATTTTAACTTAATGAAAGTTTTATAAAATATGTGCTATTAATAAATAACATTGCCATTATATACAAATGACGTTGATATATATGTATACATGTAACTGAAACTCTTTGTTTTACTCATGAAATTAAAACAGCATTGTAAATCAATGATACCCCAATAAAATAAATATCTTAGAGGCAATAGCCATGATGGAGTTTCTATATTTCCCTAACANTACAAAATCAAAAGTGTGCAGGATTTAATTATTTTAACTTAATGAAAGTTTTATAAAATATGTGCTATTAATAAATAACATTGCCATTATATACAAATGACGTTGATATATATGTATACATGTAACTGAAACTCTTTGTTTTACTCATGAAATTAAAACAGCATTGTAAATCAATGATACCCCAATAAAATAAATATCTTAGAGGCAATAGCCATGATGGAGTTTCTATATTTCCCTAACAAATTTCTCCTTTAGTCAATTAATAAATGACAGTAATTAAGAATTTTTAGAAAAAAGACTAAAACCAGGGTCAGTTTCAACCATCCAGGTTTTATCAACTATGAGTAGACCCAGAAAGAATTGATTTTATCCAAGGAATAATTCACAAAACAACTGAGAAATTAACTTATAACCTTCTGCTAGTTCCTAAAATCAAGAATAAATTAAAAATCAACAATTGGGATAGTGAAACAGTCATGAAGATTTGCATTTTATTTATAAAAATTAAAATAGTTTCAGCAGAGACAAATCCAGATTGCTTTTCATGGTCAAATGAAAGTATATATCTCTTCTTTACACTTGTTATGAAGGATGTACAATGTGGATGCTACTAATTGTATAGACGCACTTCAGCACTGTAAAGAATATTAAATGTTACTTGATTATCTATCACAGACATTTCTCATATCCTCATGTTTCACAATTACATAATGAGAAAATAAAAATAAGAATTATGTTCAATTAACACATATACTTCCAACAAATAGAAATATGGTTTTTAATCCATCATTTATAATTTGATAAAAGTCAGATTTCAAAAACATTGCTACAAACTTTTACACCACAAACCACTATTCTTTTCTACATTAACTTTCCCATCCAATCAAAATTCACACACAGTTTCTCCAGTTTTCCCTGAGATATGTTACTATTATATAAGTTGTTCATAATTAAGGTGATTTGAGTTTATTGGTGTATATTTGAAATACTTGCAATAAAAAAGATTTCCCATTCTGAGTCAGTTAATATCAAATATTCCATTAGTGATCAGGCTATTTATCCATTTTAGTGAATTATTTGGCAAATGCAGTTGTACTTTATCAGAATATTTTAAATAGAACTGTAATTCGAATAAGTTCTCAGATTTTTTTTTAACTTAAAAATTAGAAACAGTAAGAACACTGAGGGGAACTAGTGACTGTCTTGCATGTAAATGGAGATTTGGAGAGGCTGAGAGGCAATTGAGAGTTTTGAAAGTATTTCCAAGGTTACACAACAAGATGCTTGAGCTGTCAAGAATTTATTGAAGAGGAAAAGAAATGAGAAAAAACGATGCTGTGCTTTAAGCCTGAAATGATGGCACAGCGGCAGCGGAAGAGATCATAAGTGCTGTTTGTCCTCACATCACTGATTCTGGGCAGTAGACGTTAAAACCGATGGCTGAGGATAAATGGCTGACCCACGTGACTTTTTCAATTTTATAGCCACAGAAGCAGAGCCTGGTGACTTAGAATCCTTAAACATCTGCAGTCTACCCAAGGGGGAGGGTCAACTCTGAAGGATAGACTGATCAACCTTATAGAACAGGTAAGAGCCAAAGATCTGTGAAGGATGCAAACACAAAAGAAGCAAACAAGTATGAACGTGAGCTCGCAGCTCCTCTACCAGAGTGTGTTCACACGGTTATGCCTAGCTGGGAAAAGGGAAAGAAAAAAAAAAAAGATTGGTGAAAAGAAATTCTAAAAAAATAATAATAATAAATAGAACTACTATGAAATGTGAGTCCTAACTTAGGTCTATAGGCAAGGTTTTTTTTTGTTTTTAATTTTTAAAATAGCAATAATGCCACAAGTAGGTCGTGTACAAATGACATAAAATGATCTGTGTGACAGCGCTTTTAAATTATCAAGTGTCACATAAACAGCAGCTCGATAAGCCCTGCAGAGAAGCGGGAGATGGTGAGAGGAAATGTTTGATTCGCTCTCGTCCCCAGGCAGTCTTCATTTCTGACTGCCTCTCACGGAGCGAGGGCCTCAGTTCACTGGTTATGTTATCTTGATGGTATACATTTTCACTTCCCATGCTGATTTTAGAACCATACCCCTCATAAGAGATTCAGTATCACGCAGATTTCCTCTGAGCATGGAAGTGAAGTGTGAGATAGAAAAGACATCCCCAGGGCTACTGTGGGAGTGTTTTGCCAGTGGACTGAGATTCTCTGTAGAAGCAGTCTTTTCTTGGAATATTGTCCAAGTGAATTCAGAGCACAGAGAACGGTAAACCAGGCTATGTGACCCTAGTGGATAGCATCAGTTATCCCCAGCTCCACTGAGATCAAATATAAAATGTCTGCCTTGTTTCCCAAAAACGTGGTGAGTGCAGCTATCAGTTTCCTTATAGTCTATGCTGGTCTCATCAGAATTTCCATCCCACTGCCCAGGCAAGCACAGAGAAGCCAAATGCTTGTTTCACTGATGCTCCTTGAGTGCACAGAATGGTATCACTGAATAAGAAACGATACTGGATCTCGAAATACAGCCAGATTATCATTATGTTTGCCAAGACGCTCGCTATCACACAAAGATTATCTTCCTGTCAATCTTTATTTGACTTCAAAACCCACACCATCCTGACAGATGGAACAGGATTAATCATCATTTATTACATGTGAGTTCTACACCAAAACATCTTAAAGAGTTACATCGTAGGACCACAGCAAAAGAAGCTACATAACAACCAAACAAAAATTCAACCAGAAATGTAAGATGTGGTATGAGTTTAGCAGAATAAAGTGGATTAGCAAAGGGAGATTTCCCCCCAAAGAAGCGGAGGGAACTCAGGAAGCTTCCCTTATATCCACCCTCTGTCACTCCATCAATATTTATAGCAAACAAACCGTGAAGAGGTGTTTGTGTGTGTGTAACATACATATTACGTGTAAATTCATCATTTCAAGGTGTCCTAGGAGGACAAAGCCATGATACATCCTTTGCGAAAGCTGTCATTAATCATTAGTTAATTTCACAGTCCTCCACTGCCCTGTGCATTGTGCAAACAGAAGCCCAGATCCTCTTTTGAGAAAGGACTAAAGTCACAAATGCAAAATGATAATTACTGCTTGCTCTTAAAAGTGTGCCTTTTTAAAAGAAAACTTCCATGAGGTACTGGATCTTGGCATGGTAATCGTCAAAAGAACACTTAACTATCAATATAATTACTGACATTTAGAAAATACTTAAAACTGAAATTCTTTAGTACTGAGGTTTGGAACCAAAGGAAACAAATCTGAGAATGAATGAGTCTTTTATACTCCAGTTTGAGGGTTCTTGGGCTTCCCTTGTGGCTCAGCTGGTAAAGAATCTGCTTGCAATGCAGGAGACTTGGGTTCAATCCCTGGGTTGGGAAGATCCCCTGGAGAAGGGAAAGGCTACACACTCCCAGTATTCTGGCCTGGAGAATTCCATGGACAGTATAGTCCATAGGGTCGCAAAGAGTCAGACCTGACTGGGCTAATTTCACTTTGAAGGTTCTATCCCTGGATCAGGAAGACCCCCTGGAGGAAATGGCAACCTACTCCAGTATTCTTGCCTAGAGAATCCCATGGACAGAGAAACTTAGCTACAGTCCGGTCTCAAAGGGTCGGAAATGACTGAGCAACTCAGCATCTGAAACGAAAGTCTACAAAGCAGCTACAATTACTAGTGCCCCATTTTAGAGATGACAAACCTTCAGCAAAGAGAGAATGTACTTTATAAACTTCCCAGTATGGAGTGGTGTGTAGCTGCTCAATAGTCTCATACCAGAGCTCAGGCTATAAACCACCATGGCATTTGACCACCAGCAGGGCAGCTACAGAAAGAGAATGGATCCCATGACAACCAACTCATCCTTCAGAATCTCCATTTTTTTCCAGCCTACCCATTTCAAACTTAGAACCTAAAAAACAAAGCACGCTTACTAATATGTTCTTCTGTTGTTCAGATATAAATGGCATAAGGGATCCAATGCATATATTCATTTTAAACAAAGCCCAAAACATTTGTGTCACATTTGTAAGGTCTCTTATATAAATGGTTATTTTATCACAGTTATTACTATAATTGAAGACGCATATGCCTTAAATTCCAATTCAACAAGAACTGACCTCACACCATGCTATCCTGCTATGCAAGTTGAAGCAGTAAATACAGGAGACTCTGATTTTCAGAAGACAAATATAAACCTTATTTCTTTGGAGTGGATTTTACCTTCCTTTTGCTCAAACATGTAATAGCTGTGTTAAAAAAAAATAGCAACAACAAAAACAAACATAAAAACAAAGACCTCCTGGTCCTATTTTTTCTTTCTTTTATTTCAATTAAGATAGTATCACTGTCTTGCAGTTTTCAAGGAATATATTTTCATTAACAGTAAACTCTGTCACTATTTTTATTCTGAATAGCTAGCTCAAATGTCAAGTATTCTGTTATTTTAAAGGTTAAAATTGTCTCAATTTATTTGAGGTGTATCATTTATTTTCCTGTATTTGGGATTGTTCTTCACACAGATAGCTTTCCTATAAAAAAGTTTATTCTACCTAAACAAATTTTAAAACACTAATATTTTTACAGCTTCTACACCAGAAGGCTAAGACTTTTAAACAACTTTTAAAATATCCCAAGGAAGACAACAAACCAGTCAGTCCTAAAGGAAATCAACCCTGAATATTCACTGGAAGGACTGATGCTAAAGCTGAAGCTCCAATACATTGGCCACTTGATGCAAAGGGCTGAATCATTGGAAAAGAACTTGATGCTGGGAAAGACTGAAGGCAAAAGGAGAAGGAGGCTGGCAGAGGATGAGATAGCTAGACACCATTACTTACTGAATGGACAAGAATTTGAACAAACTCCAGGAGACAGTGAAAGACAAAGGAGCCTGGCCTACTGCAGCTCATGGGGTCACAAAGAGCCTACTGGAGACCCGCTGGGTTCAGTTAAGTGAAATTTACGGAATACAAAACAATGCCAGTATTTTCATCTTTTGGAAAAAAAAAAAAGGTTATTTTCATAAAATATGTTATTTATGTTAACATGTAGTTTTATTTCTTCAAAATGAATTGGTAGATACTTCAAAATGAATTAGTAGGTATTTCAAAAATCTTGATTTTAATTTCAAATACAACGAATATCAAAATAACTAACTAAATGATCTTTGAAATCCTCAATACTTACTTAATGTTTAAAAGGATTGTTTAAAAACTGACTGCAGCCATGAAATTAAAAGACACTTGCTCCCTGGAAGAAAAGTTATGACCAAACTAGGCAGAATATTAAGAAGCAGAGATATTATTTTGCCAACAAAGGTCCGTCTAGTCAAGGCTATGGTTTTTCCAGTGGTCACGTATGGATGTGAGAGTTGGACTATAAAGAAAGCTGAGCACCAAAGAATTGATGATTTTGAGCTATGGTGTTGGAGAAGATGCTCAAGAGTCCCTTGGACTACAAGGAGATCTAACCAGTCCATTCTAAAAGAAATCAGTCCTGAATATTCATTGAAGGGACTGATGCTAAAGCTGAAACTCCAATATTTTGGCCACCTAATGTGAAGAGCTGACTCATTTGAAAAGATCCTGATGCTTGGAAAGATTGAAGGTGGGAGGAGAAGGGGATAACAGTGGATGAGATGGTTGGATGGCATCCTCGACTCAATGGACATGAGTTTGAGTAAACTCTGGGAGTTGGTGATGGATAGGGAGGCCTGGCATGCTGCAGTCCATGGAGTCACAAAGACTCAGACACGGCTGAGTGACTGAACAGAACTGAAAAGGATTTTGACATCAAAATAATTAGATTCATCAATCTCTACCTTAATTGATAAGTTTAATTCATTAGATGGGAATTACTGATATGTTTGCAATTATTTGTTTGTATATAATTTTTAAATTAATTTATTTATTTTAATTGGAGGCTAATCATTTTACAATATTGTAGTGGTTTTTGCCAAACATAGACATGAATCAGCCATGGGTGCACATGTGTTCCCCATCCAGAACTCCTCCCTCCCTCCTCCCTCCCCATCCCATCCTCCAGGGTCATCCCAGTGCTGTTTTTCTCTTCTAATTTCTTTCCTCCACCTCCTTCCAACTTTTAAAAATTATTTCCACATTTTAAATAACCCAGTTTATTTTAATTTTTCGTTATGTTTTTCAACACTTAGTTTTCTTTCTTTTTTTTTTTTTTTTTTTTAAATATGTATACT
>SJYX01023641.1:154871-175470 GCA_006410675.1 Oreotragus oreotragus
AGTCGCTCAGTCGTGTCAGACTCTGTGCGACCCCAAGAACTGTAGTCCACCAGGCTCCTCCGTCCTTGGGATTCTCCAGGCAAGAATACTGGAGTGGGTTGCCATTTCCTTCTCCAGGGGAACTTCCCGACCCAGGGATTGAACCCAGGTCTCCCGCATTGCAGGCAGACGTTTTAACCTCTGAGCCACCAGGGAGGCTGGGGAGAAATAGGTAAACATAGCTTTCAGGGATCTCAGTATAATCAGTTTCATGTTCATGGTCCTTGTTTGATGAAATTGAATTCAGACCTGCCATTTTGTATACATTACCTATAATCTTTAAGGAATTATTTACAATCTTTTAAAGCATATGCTTTAAACCTATTTCTTAGGATTAGAAAAGGTTTGGCCTACTTGTTATCATTATTAGCAAGTGTGTCCTAAGAGGAGAATTAGTAAATCATTTTAAAAATAATGAGAATATGTGTTCCTTAAAAACTAATTAAGTAAAATTGTGATCAATTTGAGAGAATTAGTCTCAATGACTTGGATATCATGACCATAGGTGCATATTTGAGACACATTCATGGAGACTATGCTGCACGGATTCCTGTGAAATTGTCACTTTTTCCACATGAAACGTGTTGACTGACATGGGATATGGATGCTGTCATTGTCTGTCTTAATGCTGTGGCTCTAAATAAAAGATTTTACCAAAATGCTTCAGTCCTGATCTTTGTCTCCATGACATCACATCCTTCAGGTAAAAACTAAAGTGCAAAAAGGAAATTAACTATTTAGCCTATGAGTGTCTTCCCCACCACAGATTTTTTCAGTTTTAACTTTTTGATTTTTGTAGTTTATATATCTCCAATATTCTCATCTGGGAAATTCCATGGATATAAAAGCTTGTAGACTCAGCCCATGGGGTCGCAAAAGAGTTGGAGATGACTTAGAGACTAAACACAAAAGCTCATATATATATATATATGTATGCTGTATATATATATATATGTATACATATATATATACTCTATATATAGTGTTTCTTTTATCTTTTGATCCTTTAATAATGTCTCTCCAGTAACTAAGTATCCCTCGATACAGCGTAGAATCTATTATAATTGAAAGAACGTGGAATTTGTATTCATGTAGAACTGGATTAATGTCCTGATGCAGATAAGTAAGCTAATGTACACCATAATTGTATTTATGAACTACAGTTTCTGCATATTGAATAAAATATCTGTGCTCTAGAATTATATTAAGAATACCCAAGATTTACATAGTACTGATGGCATTTTTATCTCTCAGTAAATGGAATGTTTATTCCATTATCCACCATATGATTAATTTATACTCTCACCACCATTTCACACCACCCCCGCCCCACCCTGTAACTCACTGTTAAGGTGGGTGTGCTGTGTTCCTAGTCGCTCAGTCACGTCCAACTCTTTGTGACCCCGTGGACTATAGCCTTCCAGGTTCCTCTGTCCATGGGGATTTTCTGAAGAATCCAAGAACACTGGAGTGGGTTGCCATGGCCTTCTCCAGGGGATCTTCCCAAGCCAGGGAATGAACTCAGGTCTCTCGCATTGCAGGCACATTTGTTATTATCTGAACCACAAAGGAAGAGGCAAGATGGGTAGTTTCTATTTTTTCTGATCCTTATGCAAGCCACAAATCATTTCCCTGCCACTCTGTTACATAAACAAGCAATCTCTCCTATGAAACAAAGCTCTCATCTTTTCAGGATCACACGTGTCATTTTTCTACACTATAACTCCTCTTCCTTGTTGCAGAATAGTGTTAACTCACAAGGCATACCTTCTGTTTCATAGGACTTCTCAGGTAACCCAGTGGCAAAAAAAAAAAAAAAAAATGTCATCCGCCAATGCAGGAGATGAAAGAGACATGGGTTTGATACATGGTTTGAGGAGATCCCATAAAGAAGGAGATGGCAACCTACTCCAGTATTCTTGTCTGGAAAATTCCATGGACAGAGGAGCCTGGCAGTCTACAGTTCATGGGGTTGCAAAGAGTGGACACAAGTGATCATTCTTTCATTAATTTTGTTGCCATTTTATATGATCATGATTATGTGTTTACCTTTATATACAATGTCCTCTTTAATGAAATTAAGAAATGAATGCTATTTTAGTACCATTATTATATTTACTTTATTATTTCATAGTTTTAAAAGTTGATCTCATATTTATTCCTTTTATTAATCATTTTTAATTTATTTTATTTTGCTTTTATTCTCTGGGTTGTTCCTTGTTTGGATTTCAGCATTTTCTCACAGATCACCTCCAGCCTTTCTTTTTATTTTCCTTCTTGCTCATTGAATAAAGATGTCTGCCATATTGGTTTCCTAGTTTTTCCAAAGTCTTTTGTGCAGGCTTTTTCTTTGGGACACCTGCCCGCTAAATGCAATCACCCTAACATTAGGTTTCTTTTTGTCAAGTCATTCAACTCAGATCTATCTTGATGTCTCTGAGTTAGTGAGTTGTTTTTTTTTTTTTTTTCTCAGTCTCTTTGAATCAGTGCTTTTATAACCAGGAAATTAAAAAAGATATGCTCTAAATCCATTTGATTATTCTCTTATAATTTCTGGAATTTCTCTTTCATGGCCATATCTGATAATAAATTATGCCTCTCTTAGCCTCCTTCACTCCCTTCTATCTTTCATGTTTTCTCATTCTCTTTAGATTCTGGCAATAGAGTGGAAACTTGATTGCACCTAACAATTTTAGCCAAATTTTCTGATTTTCTACAATTGAATATAGTTTTATGTATCCCTTAAAACTCTAAATCTTTCTCTTCTTATAGCAGTAAATGAGGTGAGGAATATATCTGAATATAAGAAAATCAATAAAAATTTTTAGAGGTCTATAACAAGTATATTCTCAAAAGGCCCACATTTACGAAGTGAAATGCTAGTCTCAATTATTAATGTTAATAGAAATCTGTCTTCAAACTTTAAAAATAATAGGGAACAATTTTTAAGAATAATAATGAGCTTCTTTAAATTAATATCTTCTTTAGGAAGCAGATAATAGAACAAGTTTTATCTCTTAGGGATTTTTCTTCTTGTTTCTCTTTGCTTTATAACAGTAAAAAAAGTTGTCATAAATCATAGTTATAGAAATTATAAAAAAGAGATTACATGATAGGTATTTATGATTTCACTGACTAATATCTGGCTTGGCACTGAATCTCAACTCAGAAAACTTAGAAGGAAAGAAGCATATTATTTTTATTTGAATAATTATTAAAAAGATTTGTTTTCAGTGTATTGTCATATGGCATTTATAGGAGTAAACCCTTTCCCTGTTTCCTCTCTCCATTCCTCCACCATGCATTACTATTTGGTTGTCATAAGAATGAGGCTAATCTTTAAAAAAAAAAAAAAACTTAAAAAAAATTTTTTTTTGGCCATACCACTTTACATGTGGAATGTCAGTTCCTCAACCAGGTATGGAATCCATGGCCCTTGCAGTGGGACTCTTAACCATCAGCCCACCAGGGAAGTCCATGAATGATTTTAATCTTAAGGAATGCAAATAACTCTGATTACCAAAGCCATTTACTGCACAACATACTTTTTGCACTGAGTTATGAGAAACACAAGATGCTTTAAATACAAACAACCCTTGTAGTGTAGGAATTAACAATATCAGCCAATGGTACAAATACACATTAAGAATGCAAACATAATAAACAACTCCAAGAGTAAAAGATGTCCATTTATATCCAAGAGTGATATGAAAGGGCAGAGCATTTCCTGGAAGTTGGAGGAATAGCTGTGATGTTAAAAGTAAAATTCTAAAAGCAGCTCAGCTTCCGGTCAAGCCCTCACTGTGAACTCCTTTTAGTGTTTCTGGGATGAAGTTTGATTGGCAACCCTACTCTGGTGCCCACAGATGCTGCTGAGGATACATTGAAGGCCTCCTGGGGTAAGAGCTTTTTAGTATTCCTCAGAACAAATGGACAGCTATCTTTCATTAAAACCAAAGTCTGTTGCATACNCATTTCCTGGAAGTTGGAGGAATAGCTGTGATGTTAAAAGTAAAATTCTAAAAGCAGCTCAGCTTCCGGTCAAGCCCTCACTGTGAACTCCTTTTAGTGTTTCTGGGATGAAGTTTGATTGGCAACCCTACTCTGGTGCCCACAGATGCTGCTGAGGATACATTGAAGGCCTCCTGGGGTAAGAGCTTTTTAGTATTCCTCAGAACAAATGGACAGCTATCTTTCATTAAAACCAAAGTCTGTTGCATATTTCTGACAGCAATACTGGCAAATGGAGGTTACCATGTAGTTGATATTGTTCTATAGCTAAAGGAAAAAAAAAAAAAAACTTGAAAAAAGAAAATTGGATGCAGTCTCGTGTGACCTCTGAGGTCTGAGAGAGTCATTGCCTAGCCAGGTTGATAAGAAGTTTAGGGGTCCCCAAGGAGAGAGGGGTCTGGAATTCTCAAGGAGAAAGAAAGGACAAACTTTTTTTTTTCTTCTCTACATTCCTTAGGATTATATAACAATAATGTATTCTGCCTGAGGACAGTCTCTGGATTAAACCTTCTGGCTAATTCTGTTATCTTAAAATGTAAATTATGGGAGTAGGTCTGGTGAGGTCTTTACAACCTCCAGACATTTTTTGATTCATTGGAGAGAATATAACTTCATTGCTAACTCTAACAAGCGGGTACTCTTTCTGCCCCCTTCTGATGCCTATGTCAGAAGCTTTCTCTATCTCCTTTATACTTTAATAAAACTTTATTACACAAAAGCTCTGAGCGATCAAGCCTCGTCTCTGGCCCCGGATTGAATTCTTTTCCTCCGGGGGCCAAGAATCCCGGCATCGTGATTCAACAACCACCTTTCAGGTCCTACCTCCTGGGTTTGCATCCTGGCACTAGAACTTCTGTGGTAACTTAGTTGATAAGGAATCTGCCCACAAAGCAGAAGACCTGGGTGTGAGTCCAGTGTCTGGAAGATCCCCGGAGAAGGAAATGGCAACACACTCGAGTATTCTTGCCTGGAGAATCCCATGGACAGAGAAGCCTGGTGGGCTACAGTCCACGGGGGTGCAAGAGTTGGACACCACTGAGCAATTAAACCACACCATTAGCCTGCTAAACTTTGTAAAAGTGAATTAATCCAAGTTTCAGTTCATCTACATTTTCAACACGCTCACAGTTGTAGCTAGACCTTGTCACTACTAATAAGGGCCACCACTCCAGTGTAAATTCTGTGTATCCCTGTCTGGAGTCCCCTTCACTTTTCTTTCTGGCTTTCTCTATCTCATACCATATTTTTGTCAACTTTTAGACTCCACCAGGATTTCCAGTTCATTGATTCTACCAAAGTTTTACTCTCCATTATTCCCTTGCTTTCAATTCTCTCTTTCTTACCCAACTTCTGCTGTTGCAGCTTAGATGCTTCAGTTGTGTCCGACTCTGTGTGATCTCATGGACTGTCTATAGGGATTCTCCAGGCAAGAACACTGCAGTGGGTTGCTATGCCTTCCCCCAGAAGATCTTCCCAACCCAGGGATCGAACCCAGATCTCCTGCATTGCAGGTGGATTCTTTACCGCCTGCAATGGGGAAAGCCAACAGGGAGTTCAGTCCCTGATAATTTATTATAACCACCCCTTCCCTTACAAACTTGATGAACTTACTCAGTTACACCTCTCTCTCACTCTTTTCTTCAGCCTCCTTTCTCTTTCCCTCCTTATCACTAGGCAAAAGCAAAACTTTGATTAATTCTAAACTTCTGTCTACTACACATTACACATATGCAGCTACAAAAGAAATATCACTTAAGTGGCTGGCTTCACTCTTTAAATTTTTATTGCAATATAGTTGCTTTACAATGTTGTGTTAGCAACTACTGTACAGCAAAATGAATCAGTCATCCTAACACATATTTCCCCCCTTTTGGGTTTCCCTCCCTTTCAGGTCACCACATGCATTAGTAGAGTTCCCAGGGCTTCATGGTATGCCCCCATCAGCTGGCTATTTTATGCATAGTATCAATAGTGTTCAGGCATCACCCCAATCTCTCAATCCGTTCCACCTTTGGCTTCCCTTTCAGCACTTAACAACAGACCTTAAGTGTACCCTCAGTGACGTCAGGCAACCACGCTTCTTCCTAGTTCCTAGAATACTTACTCTCCCTTTCCCCAAAGTAATCCTTCAATCTCTATCTTTTTCTCAGACCATAGTGTTCTCCCTACCACTTTCACTTTTAACCCATGACCTAGACTAGAGCCACATACATCTACCCAACTCCTAGCACCTGCATCCTGCTGTTGATGAGCCATTATAGGCCCAACAACTCTCAGGACTCCTTCCACTTTTGCACTGACCCGTTTCCTTCTATTGTGTGCGTGCTAACTGGTTTCAGTTGTGCCTGACCCTGTGTGACCCTATGGACTGTAGCCTGCCAAGCTCCTCTGTCCATGGGATTCTCCAGATGAGAACACTGGAGTGGGTAGCCATTCCTTCCCATTACACCAGACATAACTTAAGTTCTCCAACCATCCAATATAATCAGTCATTTTCTCTCTAATGGACCATTTCCATTAGCATCCAAAAACGATGATGTTTATGATCAGTGCCAAGAAATAGAGGAAAACAACAGAATGGGAAAGACTAGAGATCTCTTCAAGAAAATTAGAGATACCAAGGGAATATTTCATGCAAAGATGGGCTCAATAAAGGACAGAAATGGTATGGACCTAACAGAAGCAGAAGATATTAAGAAGAGGTGGCAAGAATACACAGAAGGACTATATGAAAAACATCTTCATGACCCAGATAATCATGAAGCTGTGATCACTCACCTAGAGCCAGACATCTTGGAATGTGAAGTCAAGTGGGCCTGAGGAACATCACTATGAAAAAAGCTAGAGGAGGTGATGGAATCCCAGTTCAGCTATTTCAAATCCTAAAAGATGATACTGTGAAAGTGCTGCACTCAATATACCAGAAAAATTGGAAAAGTCAGCAGTGGCCATGGGCCTGGAAAACGTCAGTTTTCATTGTAACCCCCAAAAAAGGCAATGCCAAAGAATGCTCAAACTACTGCACAATTGCACTCATCTCACATGCTAGTAAAGTATGGCTCAAAATTCTCCAAGCCAGGCTTCAGCAGTACGTGAACTGTGAACTTCCAGATGTTCAAGCTGGTTTTAGAAAAGGCAGAGGAACCAGAGATCAAATTGCCAACATCTGCTGGATCATTAAAAAAATGAGAAAGTTCCAGAAAAACATCTACTTCTGCTTTATTGACTATGTCAAAGCCTTTGACTGTGTGGATCACAATAAACTGTGGAAAATTCTGAAAGAGATGGGAATACCAGACCACCTGACCTGACTCTTGAGAAACCTGTATGCAGGTCAGGAAGCAACAGTTAGAACTGGACATGAAACAACAGACTGATTCCAAATAGGAAAAGAAGTACGGAAAGGCTGTATATTGTCACCCTGCTTATTTAACTTATATTCAGAGTAGATCATGAGAAACTCTGGGCTGGAGGAAGCACAAGCTGGTATCAAGACTGTTGGGAGAAATATCAATAACCTCAGATATGCAGATGACACCACCCTTATGGTAGAATGTGAAGAAGAACTAACGAGCTTCTTGATGAAAGTGAAAAAGGAGAGTGAAAAAGTTGGCTTAAAGTTCAACATTCAGAAAACTAAGATCATGCCATCTGGTCCCATCACTTCATGGCAAATAAATGGGGAACCAATGGAAACAGTGGCAGACTATTTTCTTAGGCTCCAAAATCAATGCAGATGGTGACTGCGGCCATGAAATTAAAAGGTGCTTGCTCCTTGGAAGAAAAGTTATGACCAACCTAGACAGCATATTAAAAAGCAGAGACATTACTTTGCCAACAAAGGTCTGTCTAGTCAAGGCTATGTTTTTCCAGTAGTCATGTATGGATGTGAGATTTGGACTATAAAGAAAGCTGAGCACTGAAGAATTGATGCTTTTGAACTGTAGTGTTGGATAAGACTCTTGAGAGTCTCTTGGACTGCAAGATCTGACCAGTCCATCCTAAAGATCAGTTTTGAGTGTTCACTGGAAGGACTGGTGTTGAAGCTAAAACTCAAATACTTTGGCCACCTGATGCTAAGAGCTGACTTTGAACAGCTGGGAATGATTGAGGGCAGGCAGAGAATGGGATGACAGAGGGTGAGATGGTTGGATGGCATCACTGACTCGATGGATATGAGTTTGGGTAGACTCCAGGAGTTGGTGATGGACAGGGAGGCCTGGCATGCTGCAGTCCATGGGGTCGCAAAGAGTCAGACACAACTGAGTGACTGAACTGAACTGAACTGAACTGATGTCACTCATTAAAATGTAAAGTAACCAGAACTCTTTCTGTGAACCTACTTGTTTTTAAATGTCTGAGTTACTGTCTCCAGTGTCTTCCCCTCCATCCTCACAACTACTCGAAACTCTGATTCTCTCCATCCCAGCATAAATAACTGCTTGCCTAAGTGCAATCAATGACCACTTTGTTGTTGAATCCTATGGTAAATTCTGATATATTTATATCAGAGCATCATATACATTTGATTAGTCTTCTTTCTTAAAATATATTTTTCATCTGATTTCAAGAATGTCTTGCTCCTCTTGCGTTTCACTCTCCTCCTCATTTGATGTCCATTAGCAGCAGCAGCAGTCTTCTTTACAGGTTTATCCTGCCTCTCGCTTTCTGTCTGAGAGCCCCAGGACACCTCTTCTTTATCTACACTCATGTCCTCGATGATCTCTTCCAACTGAAGGCTTTAAATGTTAGTTATATACTAAATACTTCCAAATGTATTTATCTATTCTGTGCTTCTCTCCCAAACTTCAGATTGCTATATATACTAGCAAATATATCTCCTCTTAGATGTCTAATCTCAATTTGAACATGCTCAGAGCTGAATATCTGATACCCCATGAACCTCTTTTATTCACAGTGTTCCCCATTTATGTTGATGGCACCTCCATTCTAGCATCCTGTGGGTCAAACTCAGAGGGTTGTCTTCATCTGCCCAGTTAACTTGCAATTGACATTCAATTTGAAAGGAAATCTAGTTAACTTTTCCTTTGAAATATATCCAGAATCAGATCTTTGTTCATCATCATTCATTTCTTTTTTTTTTTAATTAATCTTTTTTTTAACATTCTTTTTTTTTAACATGGTCATTCACTTTTTCTTTTCATTTCTTACATGATAGTATACATATTTCAATGCTATTCTCCCAAATCATCCCACCCTCTCCCTCTCCCTCTCCCTCTCCCTCTCCCTCTCCCTCTCCCTCAGAGTCCAAAAGTCCGCTCTACACATCTGTGTCTCTTTTGCTGTCTTGCATACAGGGTCCTCATTACCATCTTTCTAAATTCCATATATATGTGTTAGTATACTGTATTGGTGTTTTTCTTTCTGGCTTACTTCACTCTGTATAATCGGTTCCAGTTTCATCCATCTTATTAGAACTGATTCAAATGTATTCTTTTTAATGGCTGAGTAATACTCCATTGTGTATATGTACCACGGCTTTCTTATCCATTCATCTGCTGATGGACATCTAGGTTGTTTCCATGTCCTGGCTATTATAAACAGTGCTGCGATGAACATTGGGGTACATGTGTCTCTTTCTATTCTGGTTTCCTCAGTGTGTATGCCCAGCAGTGGGATTGCTGGGTCATAAGGCAGTTCTATTTGCAATTTCTTAAGGAATCTCCACACTGTTCTCCATAGTGGCTGTACTAGTTTGCATTCCCACCAACAGTGTAAGTGGGTTCCCTTTTCTCCACACCTACTCCAGCATTGATCTTAGTTTTTTGAATGTTGAGTTTCAAGCCAGCTTTTTCACTCTCCTCTTTGACTTTCATCAAGAGGTTTTTAGTTCCTCTTTGCTGTCTGTCATAACTTTGGTGTCATCTACATATCTGAGGTTTTTGATATTTCTCCTGGCAATCTTGATTCCAGCTTGTGCTTCATCCAGCCCAGCATTTTGCATGTTGTTCTCTGCATATAAGTTATATAAGCAGGGTGACAAATATACAGCCTTGATGTACTCCTTTCCTATTTGGAGCCAGTTTGTTGTTCCATGTCCAGTTCTAATTGTTGCTTCCTGACCTGCATACAGATTTCTCAGGAAGCAGGTAAGGTGGTCTGGTATTCCCATCTCTCTCAGAATTTTCCATAGTTTGTTGTGATCCACACAGTTAAAAGCTTTGGGGTAATCAATAAAATAGAAATACATGTTTTTCTGGAAACCTCTTGCTTTTTCTATGATGTAATGGATGTTGGCAATTTGATCCCTAGTTCCTCTGCCTTTTCTAAATCCAGCTTGAACATCTGAAAGTTCTTGGTTCCCATACTGTTGAAGCCTAGCTTGGAGAATTTTGAGCATTATTTTGCTAGTATGTGAGATGAGTGCAATTGTGCAGTACTTTGAACATTCTCTGGCATTGTCTTTCTTTGGAATTGGAATGAAAACTGACCTTAACCAGTTCTGTGGCCACTGCTGAAGTTTGATATTTCTCCTGGCAATCTTGATTCCAGCTTGTGCTTCATCCAGCCCAGCATTTTGCATGTTGTTCTCTGCATATAAGTTATATAAGCAGGGTGACAAATATACAGCCTTGATGTACTCCTTTCCTATTTGGAGCCAGTTTGTTGTTCCATGTCCAGTTCTAATTGTTGCTTCCTGACCTGCATACAGATTTCTCAGGAAGCAGGTAAGGTGGTCTGGTATTCCCATCTCTCTCAGAATTTTCCATAGTTTGTTGTGATCCACACAGTTAAAAGCTTTGGGGTAATCAATAAAATAGAAATACATGTTTTTCTGGAAACCTCTTGCTTTTTCTATGATGTAATGGATGTTGGCAATTTGATCCCTAGTTCCTCTGCCTTTTCTAAATCCAGCTTGAACATCTGAAAGTTCTTGGTTCCCATACTGTTGAAGCCTAGCTTGGAGAATTTTGAGCATTATTTTGCTAGTATGTGAGATGAGTGCAATTGTGCAGTACTTTGAACATTCTCTGGCATTGTCTTTCTTTGGAATTGGAATGAAAACTGACCTTAACCAGTTCTGTGGCCACTGCTGAAGTTTCCAAATTTGCTGGCATATTGAGTGCAACACTTTCACAGCATCATCTTTTAGAATTTGAAATAGCTCAACTGTAATTCCATCACCTCCACTAGCTTTCTTCATAGTGATGCTTCATAAGGCCCACTTAACTTCACATTCTAGGATGTCTGGCTCTAGATGAGTGATCACACCATCATGGTTGTTTGGGTCATTAAGATCTTTTTTGTATAGTTCTTCTGTATTTTCTTGCCACCTCTTCTTAATATCTTCTGCTTCTGTTAGGTCCATACCATTTCTGTCCTTTATCATGCCCATCTTTGCATAAAATGTTCCCTTGGTATTCTCTAATTTTCTTGAAGAGATCTCTAGTCTTTCCCATTCTATTGTTTTCCTATATTTCTTTGCACTGATCACTGAGGAAGGCTTTCTTATCTCTCCTTGCTACTCTTTGGAACTCTGCATTCAAATGGCAGTATGTTTCCTTTTCTCCTTTGCCTTTTGCATCTTTTCTTTTCTCAACTATTAGTAAGGCCTCCTCAGACAGCCATTATGCTTTTTTGCATTTCTTTTTCTTGGGGATGATCTTGATCACTGCCTTCTGTTGTGTGTCATGAAGCTCTGTCTGTAGTTCTTCAGGCACTCTATCAGATCTAATCCTTTGAATCTATTTGTCACTTCCACTTTGATTTAGGTCATACCTGAATGGTCTAGTGGTTTTCCCTGCTTTCTTCAGTTTAAGTTTGAATTTTGCAATAAGGAGTTTTATGATCTGAGCCATATGAGTCCATGATCTGAGTTCATGACCCCGGTGATGTTTTTGCTGACTGTATAGAGGTTTTCCATATTTGGCTGCAAAGTATATAATCATTCTGATTTTGGTATTGACCATCTGGTAATGTCCATGTGTAGAGTCATCTCTTGTGTTGTTGGAAGAGGGTGTTTGCTATGACCAATGTGTTGTCTTGGCAAAACTCTGTTAGCCTTTGCTATAAGCAGGGCAAAGGCTGTGACCCTTTAGAACCTTCTTATAAAGTCATCTGCCTTTTATTGTGCTAATTATCCCCTTGGTTTTGCTTTTCTCTTCACTAATCCCAGGTATATTTCTTCAGCTCTTAGTTCATCCGGGGAAGGCAATGGCACCCCACCCCAGTAATCTTGCCTGGAAAATCCAATGGACGGAGTAGCCTGGTGGACTGCAGTCCATGGGGTCGCTAACAGTTGGACAGACTGAGCGACTTCACTTTCACTTTTCTCTTTCATGCATTGGAGAAGGAAATGGCAACCCACTCCAGTATTCTTGCCTGGAGAATCCCAGGGATGGGGGAGCCTGGTGGGCTGCCGTCTATGGGGTCACAGAGTCAGACACGACTGAAGTGACTTAGCAGCAGCAGCTTAGTTCATCTCACTGTTCTGATTTTGATGATTTCATAAATTTCTGTACTCTTTTTTTTTCAGAGATAATCAATAAATGAACAAGAAAATGAATAATTGAATGAAGACAGTAATTTTATTACCCAGTTCTTCTTCACTTAGTCCATTAACATAGCATCTCAAAGGTCCATATGTTCACAATTTAAACTATATACTTTGTATATAGTAAAGACCAGTGGTTTCTTCAGATTAATACAATTAATTGTTATTATTAAGTAATTTCATTTGAATTTGCTTAGAATCAATCCAAGAGATACTCTGTCATTGGCAACACAAATCAAAATAGAATGTGTCAGCTCTCCACTTAATTTGAAGGGATCTGAGGATTAATTTTGGAGAAGGAAATGGCAACCCACTCCAGTATTCTTGCCCAGAGAATCCTGTGGACAGAGGAGCCTGGTGGGCTGCTGTCCNCTCTGTCATTGGCAACACAAATCAAAATAGAATGTGTCAGCTCTCCACTTAATTTGAAGGGATCTGAGGATTAATTTTGGAGAAGGAAATGGCAACCCACTCCAGTATTCTTGCCCAGAGAATCCTGTGGACAGAGGAGCCTGGTGGGCTGCTGTCCATGTTGTCGCATAGAGTCAGACACGACTGAAGCGATGTAGCATGCATGCATGCATTGGAAAAGGAAATGGCAATCCACTCCAGTATTCTTGCCTGGAGAATCCCAGTGATGGAGAAGCCTGGTGGGCTGCCATCTATGGGGTCGCACAGAGTTGGACATGACTGAAGCGACTTAATAGTAGAAGCAGCAGCGGAGGATTAATTTTATCTGGGATTAATGTCACAGTTCTCATTCTTTCATCCTGCATTAATTAATCTATTATTGAATTACTCTTAAATCCCTTGTTTTGAACTTGCTTTTTTCCACAGTTGATATGTAAGTCCCATGTAACTGTGGGTATTTGTGTGATCTATTACTCTTGGCTGTGGTAGCAGGATCCAAATGGTAACTTAAGCTGAACAATACAAGAAGTTTAGAGCTTAAGGGGTTAAAATTATAGTATACCCCTTAAGGAAAATTGCCCAAAATTATGAGTAACTCTCATACAACCAAGCCAATTTTTCCCTTACATCCAGATAATGACCTCTTTACCTGGTTTTTGTGTATATTAGTGTTATGAGGAAATAATATTGGAAAAGATTCTCTGTGGTTTAAAATAAAGGAAGGCTTTTTTTCCCACTCTTATTTTACTAAAATGCCTATTTTAGTAGCCAAGTTGGATTGATATATTTTGTGCTTCCCATGTGGTTCAGAATTTTAAAATAAATCACTTTAACCTGGAATCAGACCAGGTTTGGTCTTCTATTATTATCTCCAGGACACTAAAAGGTCAAAGATATTTTAAATTATAGCTCTCCCCTGAGGAATTCCATCCTTTCCACTTTAGCATTCTAGGATTCTGTTATCTTCTGACTCCATGTGTCTGGGAAAGTCAAATAGCCTAGAAGCAAAAGGTTGAATCCACCATACTTTCTTTACTTGAACTCAAAATCAAGTGCATACAGATGGTCAAGAGATACATGAAAAGATGCTCACTATCACTAATTATTAGAGAACTGCCGATAAAAACTACAGTGAAGCATCAGCTCACACAGGTCAGATGGCCATCTTCAAAACATCTGCAAACAATAAGTGCTAGATAGAAGGCGGAGAAAAGGGAAATCTCCCACACTTGATGAGAATGTATGTTAATACCGCCACTATGGAGAACAGTATGAATACTCCTTAAAAAACTGAAAATAGAACTATCCTATGACCCAGCAATACCACTACTGGGTATATACCCAGAGAAAACCATTATTCAAAAAGACACATGCAGTCCAATATTCATTGCAGCACTATTCAGAATAGCCCGGACATGGAATCAACCTAAATGTCCATTGATAGATGAATGGATAAAGATGTGGTACATATATATGATGGAATATTTCTCAGTCATAAGAGAAGTGAAACTGGGTCATTTGTAGATATGTGGATGGAGCTAGAGTTTGTCATACAGAGTGAAGTAAGAAAGTGAAAAACAAATAGCACATGTTAATGTATATATGTGGAATCTAGAAAAATGGTACAGATGAACCTCTTTTCAGGGCAGGAATAGAGATCCAGACATAAAGCATGGGTATGTGGACTTGGAGGGAGTATATCTACAGTGCAGCACAGGGAGCTCAGCTCAGTGCTCTGTGGTGACCCAGACGGGTTGAAGGAGCGGGTGTGGGTGGGAGGTATAAAATCGAGGGCAAACATAAAACTGATTCACTTCGTTGTAAAGTAGAAACCAACACAATATTGTAAAATAACTATACACCACCCCCCAGAAAAGAGTCAAGTGCTTTTCCTACCAGAAAAAGAGAGAAGTAAACATGATAATTATGTGACATCATGGAGGTGCTATCTAATGCTATGGTGTAACAATTTTGCCTTATTTAAGCCAAGTGCTCTTCTAAGAGTTTCTTCTTACTCAGAAAACATGGGAAAGACAAATCTCATAGAGAGAATTGAGACAGCAAGCAAATATCCAGATCACCCACAGCATGCTCTCTGGGGTGGAATATTAAGTTACCTTTATATTGATACCTTACTTCAGTTCAGTTCAGTCGCTCAGTCGTGTCCAACTCTTTGCGACCCCATGAATCGCAGCATGCCAGGCCTCCCTGTCCATCACCATCTCTCTGAGTTCACTCAGACTCACTTCCATCGAGTCAGTGATGCCATCCAGCCATCTCATCCTCTGTCGTCCCCTTCTCCTNCTGAGTAATACTCCATTGTGTATATATACCACAGCTTTCTTATCCATTCATCCGCTGATGGACATCTAGGTTGTTTCCATGTCCTGGCTATTATAAACAGTGCTGCAATGAACATTGGGGTACATGTGTCTCTTTCTATTCTGGTTTCCTCGGTGTGTATGCCCAGCAGTGGGATTGCTGGGTCATAAGGCAGTTCTATTTGCAATTTCTTAAGGAATCTCCACACTGTTCTCCATAGTGGCTGTACTAGTTTGCATTCCCACCAACAATGTAAGATGGTTCCCTTTTCTCCACACCCTCTCCAGCATTTATTGCTTGCAGACTTTTGGATTGCAGCCATTCTGACTGGTGTGAAGTGGTATCTCATTGTGGTCTTGATTTGCATTTCTCTGATAATGAGTGACGTTGAGCATCTTTTCATGTGTTTGTTAGCCATCCGTATGTCTTCTTTGGAGAAATGTCTATTTAGTTCTTTGGCCCATTTTTTGATTGGGTCGTTTATCTGAGAAATATCACTTCTGTTTTATCTCAGTAGACTAACTTCTCTTGGTTTACATTCTTTTCATCATACTCTCTTTGGTACCAGAAGGATCCTTTAAAAATATTATTTTATGTCACAGTATGTCATATGTTCTGTTCAGAACTTTCTCATAATCCCTCCCTCCCACTCTTGCCCACATTACTACTAAGTAAAAAGCCCTAGTTTCTTCTGTTTGGAATGTTCTTCCCAAACATCTGCGTTGTTATCTCCATGTGCCCAAATATCATCTTTGCAGTAATGTTTACACTCACCCATTATTTAATACTGCCCCTTTGAACTCCGTTCCCCCCAGACCATCACAATTCCTATTATCCTGCTGTACTTTCTTGGTAGATCAAATTCCAAATAATTTATCACTTCCTAATAGCCTATGTAATCATGGAATTTTTAAGATTAATTTTATCATTTACTGTCTATCTGTCCCAGGTAGAAGGCATGTCCCATTAGACAGGGGATCTTTATACATTTACTTCAATGATACATGGTCAATAAATATACTTTAATGAAAGAAAAAATGGGTAACTAAGATCTGTGAAGTATTACTATTATGTACATCATGCAATGGGTTTGTGATAAGGGCTAAAAGATTAACTCATTTGGTTAACTGAGTGGCTAGCACAAATTAAGCCTTCAATAAATCTAACTATACTGTCATTTTATATCAGCTTAGATTGTCTTATTGTTTAGAGAGTGCTGAAAAGATACTAAGAAAATAGCTGTTTAAATTTTATGGCTATTAAAAGTGGGGAAAAGAACTGTCATTCTAATTTTAAACAATTAAAATTATTTAACTTTACCAATACAGAATTGATGTTAATGTTCTTTTTCATAACAGTAATTTTAAAGTCTACCAGAAACAAATATTTTAAAACTTGACATACCTATTTGTATTGGAGAAGGCAATGGCACCCACTCCAGTGCTCCTGCCTGGCACATCCCATGGACAGAGGAGCTAGTTGTATAATATATAACATATTTGTACATATGTAAGATGCACACGGGTATATTAATATATGCATGTACATATGCATATATTTACTGTTTACTAAATATGTACATACTGTTAATGAAACTAACAATTATTCAACGTTGTTAGAGTTCATTATAATTGAAACAAAAATAAAAATGTTTGAGAACTTGATATTTGGTCTGTACTGGATTTCCCAACAAATTATGGAAAAAAATTCAGGAATGACACAGTGAATAACTACAGTCTTAAACAGTGTGTTTTATGTGCCTCTGTTTTATTTTCCATGCTGATTTTCTTCTGAAATTGGCTTTGTACCATCAATATTCCTAAAAGAAATATTTCTGAGGTTACCTACGGCTTGTACTTGTTTCTTCTTAGTTCATAAACGTGGCAAATGCAGTAGCACACTGACAACCCTTTTCCGAATGTACTAGAACCCTGACTGTTGCTGCTGCTAAGTCGCTTCAGTTGTGTCCAACTCTGTACGACCCCAGAGACGGCAGCCCGCCAGGCTCCCCCGTCCCTGGGATTCTCCAGGCAAGAACGCTGGAGTGGGTTGCCATTTCCTTCTCCAGTGCATGCAAGTGAAAGGTGAAAGTGAAGTCACTCAGTCGTGTCCGACTCTTAGCGACCCCATGGACCACAGCCCACCAGGGTCCTCCATCCACGGGATTTTCCAGGCAAGAGTACTGGAGTGGGGTGCCATTGCCTTCTCCTGACAATACCTCTTAATCTCTATTTCTCTATCATTCTCTCCAATGATCTCTTCACACTGTTCAGAGTAAAAAATCAAACCCTATTATGCCCTTCCCCTGCTTAATAACTCTTTTCTGCAGAATAAAAGTCAAATTCCTTCTCCTGGGAAACAAGACCTCCATGAGCTCCTTTTGTTTTTCTGTCTTCCCAAAAGAGTTGTCTTCACCTCCCTGTTTTCCAAAGGACTCCAGCCATATTGACTGCTTAAATTCTCCAGGATGCCACACTCATCTCTGAGGAATTGTGCACGACTCTCACTGTGTAAAATTCCAAAACTATATAAAATTGCCTTCTCTAGTCCAGAGACTCTGTTCACTGACGTTGATGGCTCCGGCTTACCTTTTGGAACTCCTGCAGACTTAGTTCCCAGGGCATCTTTGTTGGCTGCCCGTGACTGGGTTTGTAGGTCCTCTGCGTTCCTCTAGCATGCTGTATTTTTCCAGTTGCAGTACTTTGCATGTCCACAATTCCTAGCTTATTTACTTGCTTATCTCCCATAAGATTCTGTAAAATTCTTGAAGCAGGAGCAAAAGCATCCCATATTCTCAACCTAAGCACATGTGGGAAGTCCCGGTTAAGGCTTGCTGATTACCTGATAATGCACAGATGGATAGTAAACCCTGGCCTCAGGAGCAACAAAGACGTTGGGAGGCATGGGTGAGAAATGACCTCAGTGCACGCAGTTCTGATCCGGAAGCAACTTAGCATCAAGATTCCATCAGGAATCGCAAGACCAGGCAGTTCTAACCGTACTTCTATCCTTGACGTCTTTGGGTAAAATTTAAAATTCCGCCCCCAGCCCCAGCTCTGTTGTTTTCTACTCCATTGTCTCTTTCTTTTCCATGGACTCAAGCGTTACAGCTGATATTCTTACCAAACATTTTCTTTTTTTTTTTTTTTTTAGTTCTATTTCTTAGTTTCCTCCATGAATTTCCTTCTCCCTGCTGACTTAATTACCTCCCTTCAGATTGCAGCTCCTATTGCTGTCTCTTTGGGTTAAACCTGCTCATTTTCTCATATTATCTATATTTCCAATGAGGGTTCATGGCAATGCTATTTTCAAAGCTTTTCACTGCAAGCTTTTAAGTTCAGTATTTATCCTACAAAAACTCCTCTTTGGCATCCATTTTACTTACCAATTTTACTCTTAAAACATATATACCACTGACTTTTACAAAGTTCCAGGTGCCTCTCAATCTTATGTAATTGTCTCCTACACTCTATCTGAATGGCTGCCAATACCTGAGTCATCATTAGTAGACAAAAACATTATATCTGGCCTTATAGATTCTTAATGTACTTCACTTCGGCGACTGTCCTTTGCTTTTCCTCTGACTTTTATTACCTGACCTGAGGGTTTCATTTCTTCAATAATTTCTACAACAATCTTACGGATATTTCTAATTTCTGTTCTTTCGCTGCACATACTTAGAATATCAAATGCACGAATATATGCAAGCTTCAGTATTCTCTAAGCATATATCTGGAATTTCAGCAATTCTAAATAACACTGTCTGGAGACCACATGAGGAATAGTTTGACATTGGTTAAGAAGCCGAAGTGGTCTCTGAAAGAATTTACAGTCGGGGTCGGTCAGGTCATCACTTTCTTTGCACCTGGGCAGTGAGCCTTTCTTTAGGAGAACGTGAACAGAATGAATCTGTGTCTTCCAGAACCACTGGGGCAGAGGTAAGAACCCATAGCACCGCTGGGATGAGGAGCTGCAGCACTGCCCGTGCACCCGCGATGCCCGAGCGCGATGAAAACAAAATGTGCGCTACGAGCATTTGAAGCATTAATAAGACAACGCTAGTCAACAGGGATCTTTTGTCTGATGTGGCCAGTTGTTATTCTGTTGCCCAGCACTTTTTCCTCATCTGTCTCATGGCAGCACTCTATTGTTTTTCCTAATTAAGAGCAGCCAGCCCCCTGTCTCTGGGTCCTTGTGGTTGGAAGCTGGCGCCCAATCTCAGTCTGCAAGGTGGCCTCAGTGTCGGTCAGCGGTAGTCATTCAGTCGTGGCAGTTTGTGAGCCCAAGGAATGTGGGTCCCCAAGGACCCGCTAGGCTCCTCTGTCTATAGGATTTTCCAGACAAGAATACCGGGGTGGGTTGTCATTTCTTTCTCCAGGGGATCTTCCCAACACAGGGATCGAACTGGGTCTCCTGCATTGCAGACATATTCTTTACTATCTGAGCCACCAAAGTGAAGTGAAGTTGCTCAGTCGTGTCTGACTCTTTGTGACCCCATGGACTGTAGCCTACCAGGCTCCTCCGTCCGTGGGATTCTCCAGGCAAGAATACTGGAGTGGGTTGCCATTTCCTTCTCCAGGAGACCTTCTCAACCCAGAGCTCGAACCCGGGTCTCCCGCATTACAGGCAGACGCTTAACCATCTGAGCCACCAGGGAAGCTGAGCCACCAAGTTAGTCAATCAATCTCCCAGCCAAAGGATTGGTCCAAGGCTGTGCATCTAACCCATGTAGATCAATGGGATCCAGAACCAAGCTTTTGCATACCCTTTTAGGGATCAGCAGAAAGTTTGACAAGAGGAAGAGTATGCAATCCTGGCGCTCGGTAGATGTTACTTCTTCAGTAATGGAGCTTACATAGAGCTGAGATGGAGAAATACAAGGGCGTCCCTGATGGCTTAGCAGTAAGAATCTGCCTTCAATGCAGGAGACACATGTTGCAGCAGTGAGTTGGGAAGATCCCCTGGAGAAGGGCATGGCAACCCACTCCAGTATTCCTGCCTGGAGAATCCCATGGACAGAGGAGCCTGGCGGGCTCAGTCTGTAGAGTGGCACAGAGTCAAACACAAGTGAAACAACTTAGTACACCCTCGCGGACAAACGCCGTTTCCTAGTGACGCGTTGTGTCCCTACTTCAAGCTACTTCAGACATTCCCTTGGTGTGATGCATTCATTTTCCATATGTAAGTTTGAGTTGGCTTGTCATTTAAAATCTAATCCTCTTGAGTAACAATTATACCCAGTTTCCAGGTAGGAAAATTCAGATGCTGACAGGTAAAGTACTAGGATCAAATAGGACAAGA
>SJYX01023641.1:194707-217823 GCA_006410675.1 Oreotragus oreotragus
AGTCCTCTTGCCTGGAAAATCCCATGGACGGAGGAGCCTGGTGGGCTGCAGTCCATGGGGTCGCTAACAGTCGGACAGACTGAGCGACTTCACTTTCACTTTTCACTTTCATGCATTGGAGAAGGAACTGGCAACCCACTCCAGTGTTCTTGCCTGGAGAATCCCAGGGACGGGGGAGTCTGGTGGGCTGCCGTCCATGGGGTCGCACAGAGTCGGACACGACTGAAGCGACTTAGCAGCAGCAGCAGCAGGAGGATATTGTTCTAAAAACTAAATGGAAAGAAACCCTCCAGAATTAGTCTTATCTCAAATTTCAACAGATTAATATCCTATTAAGATTACAGTAAAATGAAGGTATAATATTATCTCTTTACTCCCAGGGTTCCCAAACTCTCATCACTCGTTTGAAAATTATTTATTTGGAGGTTTCTGAAACCTCCTTTAAAGAAGGAGTATTTGATACTGTTTTGTTCATCTTGAAGATAGGAAGACAGCAGGGCTTTATGTTCCTCTATATAATGAATGGGAAGCTCTGGCGGCTCAGCGGTAGAGAATCTACCTGCAATGCAGGACGTGTGGGTTCGATCCCTGGGTCAGGGAGTTCCCCTAGAGAAGGAAATGGCAACCCACTCCAGTCTTCTTGTCTGGGGAATCCCATGGACAGAGGAGCTGTCAGGCTACTGTCTAGGGGGTCGAATGCAAAGGGTTGGACAAGACGTAGCCACTAAACAATAACAAACCTAGTGAAAAAATATATCACGTAATTATAGAATCATTTCTTATGTCGGCTTAATTATACCTTTTAGATTTTGATTGAAATAAATGTATGAACACATGAGTGTCAACCACAAATAAAGTGTGAAAGTTACTTAAGTTGTATGCAGAGATTATTAATTTTAATTAGATCCTTACATTGTCACTCAAATAAATAAAAGATGTCTCCAACATGAACTCCTACTCCAGTCTGACCACCATCTATCCATTTCCTCAAGGAGACTCCAGGGGAAAACTACCCAAGAAAGTGCAGTAAACACACAGACACATAAGAGATATTATATATATATATACCTACAACCACATAAAAATAATCATAAAAAATAATACATTTCGTAAGCCACTGAATTTTAGAAAGCTTTTTTTTTTTAATGGAGCAATAACAAACTGGAAAAGACTTTAAGGAAACTATTAATCAATTGTGATATANGTAAACACACAGACACATAAGAGATATTATATATATATATACCTACAACCACATGAAAATAATCATAAAAAATAATACATTTCGTAAGCCACTGAATTTTAGAAAGCTTTTTTTTTTTTAATGGAGCAATAACAAACTGGAAAAGACTTTAAGGAAACTATTAATCAATTGTGATATATAGAATACATTAAAAACCTTGTTATAGGACAGTTAGATAAAGAAGCCTGGTATTGATGAATATTAAATAGACTTCCATGATGGCTCAGTGGTAAAGAATCCTCCTGCCAATGTAGGAGACTCAAGAAACACAGGTTTGATCCCTGGGTTGAGAAGATCCCCTAGAGAAGGAAATAGCAACCCACTCCAGTGTTCTTGCCTGGGAAATCCCACTGAGAGAGGCACCTGGAGGCCTACAGTCGATGAGACCCCAAGAGTTGGACACAACTTAGCGACTAAACAATCAGCCATCATAGGAAGAAGCCTAATCTCTGTTGAGCATCTGTCAAAAATCTGTCCCTAAAATGAGCAATGAAATGTTCACAGTTAATCCTTTTTATGTTAGCAACCAATCAGGAGAAAAAGCAGAGCTGGAACAATAGATGTAATTAGAATATGTTGTTTATGAATAAGTTGTAATTGAAAATTATAGGACTGAAGATAATCAAGTGACAATTTTATTGTGGAGAAAAAAGGAAACATTTTAATGACTCTGAGGAATAAGTAGGTACACTGAATGGTACCTTTGATTTCTGTTCTCTGGGTTAAAGGAAATTCATGAAGGGTTGTTTTTATAATGATTACTTGCTTCTCTTTTATTGTCAGACTGCTTTTGCAAGAGTCAGTGAGAGCACCAGAGTAAATGTACTGTTATTAAAAAGCAGTTTATTTTCTATTTAAACATATTGCATTTAAATATATTTAAATGCCCAGAACAGACATTTCTAATGTATTCCTGTTAATCATTAAATGTATTTATTGCTGGCTAATTACAGGAAACATTTGAGGTGACTTACAAAGCAAAACATATTTAATAAGAAGAACATTTTGAAATGAAAACTAGATTCCAGGGAAAAAACTGGAAAGCAATATAAGAAGACAGCTCCGCATGGGTGGCACCTATGCTAACATTTGATGAAAATTAAATGTGGGATACAGATTAACTGTTGGTAGATGAGTCCTCCTTCTTCACCAATTAGAAAAGCAGAATTAAAATGTAAAAACAAAACGGCTATGAACAGGCAATGAGAGTGTCTGACACAAAGACAACAAGACTAGAGTGAGGACCGCAAAGACCCTTCTAGAAGAAAGCCAGCCTTCTGCCAGCAATCCTACTATGGAGCCAGGTTCTAATTTTGAGTGATTACAGAAGACATATGATCACATTTACATGCCCATGGAGGGCAACTGCTAAGGAAAAAAAAAAAAAACTGGAAAATATTTTGCAGTTATTTGAGGGGCCTCGCATATATAGCCAGTCTTTCCCTGAGTACAATCACTGAATTGGAGAATTCTATGCGGCTGAGACTAAACACCTAAGCTGAAAGCCCAGGGAAAGCAAAGCAGAGCCTTTTGTTAGTTTTCTGAGATAAGGATAAGATTGGTGTCTGGAAAAAGGTACCAGAACACTGGCTGTGACCTTATTTCAAAATCCTTAAGGACCAGGGAAGACATAGATAAGAGTTGGCCTTTCCAGGACAGCAACAGAGCTGAGATCTAGCAAGTCCCTGATTAGATTAAGATGATCAGAAGCTACTTTATCTGCTGAGACCTGAGGACATACTTTTTTTTTCTGTAAAGTTCCAGATAGTAAATATTTTTGGCTTAGCTTTCATGCAATGTCCTCCTGTACTGACATATTGTACAATACAGTCATCAACAGTATGTAGCTGACTAAATGTGGATGTGTTCAAATAAAACTTTATTTATAAAAAGAGAAAATGAGTCAGATTTGGCCCCTTGAACTATAGTTTGCCAACCACTGGTCTGAAGGATGATAATATTACCCAAAGGCTGCACAGTTTTTACATGCAAGGTCAAGCTTTGGCATTCAATCAAAAACTGCTCGTTGTACCAAGATATATGACTGAAAACAAAGAAAGAGAAAGAAAAATGAAGAAGACTGATGGATGAGACAGAAATTAAAGCTAGCTGACTAAGGCTTGAAAATGAATATTATCATTTTTTTTAAAGGATGGGTGGACTAGGTATACAAAAATGTGGAACATTTCACAAATTAATCAGAATACATGAAGGGAAATATATGGAAACTCTAAAGCTGAAAAATAGAACTCATAATTAAGAGCTGCTTTCCCAGTGGCTCAGCGGTAAAGAATCCACCTGCCACAAAGGAGATGTAGGAGACCTGGGTTCCATCCCTGGGTCAGGAGGATCCCCTGTAGGAGGAAATGGCAACTCACTCCAGTATTCTTGCCTGGAAAATCCCATGAACAAAGAAGCCTGGTGGGCTAGAGTTCATGGGGTGTCAGAGTCAGACACAACTGAGCAACTGAAAACACATTCATGCATGTGTCTAATATTTTGCTTTAATCAATTAAAACATCAAAAGAAAATTGAACATTAAACTATCCCATGACATATTTTCTTAGCTGGTAAAAAGTCTAACTGTTATGGGGTTAGAAAATACCAAACATTCAAAATACGAAACCATTCAAAAAAACCTTTTTGAATGGTTGAATAAATACCAAAGTGCTGGCAATAACCATGGGACCATTAGGAGGCTGAAAATAACCCAAGTGTGTTTTGCTTTGATGTAAAATAACAAAAAGGAATAATGTTATCTTGTTTTGATAGTGTTACTCCCAGACTTTTGTTTTCTCTAGCAATTTCTTAGATCCAAGAGAGCCATGAACCAAGAAATTTCAGTTCATGTAAAAAAAAAAAAAATAGTATTGAGAAGACATGAAGAGACACAGAATAAACAGGAATCTGTTTGAATCTCCATGGACATTCGCAGCTGCAGAAGAACTGCTGGCTCCTGTGGAGGTGCCAAGTGCCTTAAACCTCTCCAGGAGTCTGTGACTGCAGACAATTTGAAGTCAATGAGGCAGTCAGACAATTAGACCCAGTTTTCCATTTGGCTTAAATGAGTAATCATCTCATTTTCTTTATACTATTTCTTCACATCTACAACCATTTCACACCCTGCTTCCAGGAAAAAAAAAAAAAATCCTCAACCTGGAGCAATATGCTTGTGTCAATTTGGAGGTGACTTCCAGTAGTGGACATTATTATGATTTTTTTTTACAGAAATGCAAGTGAAATACGGTATTGTTTGTTTATTCTAAAACTTTTTTCACTTACTGGTTCCTATCATGTGTTTATGATTTACAAATATGAATATGTATATACAGCTATGATTTATGTAAGTAATTAAAACTATATATTTATCAAAACAAAATAACTTACTTTTCCTTATTTAATACTGTTTGAGATCTTATCTTCTGTCTATAACCATATTATCACTTCTGGGTCTTGTAAAGTGAAATAGCTTCCTAAAACTGGGACTTCGGATGCGAATGTGTTTGGAAGAATTTGAATGCACAGCAGAGTATTAGTGCTTAAGCAAAATTGCCTACTTTTAAGACTGCTAACAATATTTTTAGTTCTAATAGTAATAGTTTACTTTCCTGCATATTTTTCTCAGACCTTTATATTTTTAGACTTTCTGAGGTATTTGATCAATTTAAATAAACTCATCTCTGGCAGTATATGCCAAAGAATTTATTGCAAATGTGCTCAAGGACTTTACACAAGAATGTTATTAACAGTGTCATTTTTAATTGTGAGCTATTGGGAACAATATTATCAACAATAAGGCTTCTGTTAAAGACATCTACTTATGAACATGAAATAGATGCAGTAATTGAAAGGAAATTTTAGAATATTTAGTGACACCAGGACAAGTTGGTAATTTTTTCTTTCAGAAAAATCAGGCTACATAGCTGTAAGAAACAATTTGGTCCGCTTTTAAAATTAGTTTTACTTTTGTGTTTGAACACAATACACAACTGAATTAACTGTAGCAAATTACAGTAAATGTCATTACTTTGCTGGCTGATTAAATGTGATTCTGATTTTCCATTCATGTATTTTATTGGGTTCAATGGTGTATGCACTATGAATGTTATCAGATAAATAGAAAAAAATGTTATAAAAGTAGAAAATTACATTAAGTATTAATAACTGGGCTACAATTTGAGGACTGAGAATATTAGGGAAATCTTGATAAGCATAGTGTCTCATCAGAAAGGCATCTTATGAAAGGAAGCATTAAAGATGTGTCTAGTGAGAGAGAAGCAGTTGGAAGGACAATTACTGCCCTGAATACCTTAGAGAGAACAACAAAGAGAGAAGTAAGGGGATTATATACATAATGTATGATGAGCGCTATGAGCATCACTGGGCATCTAAGACTTTACCAGAAGGGAGTAAAGGGGGTGAGTTGGGTGAGTGATGGACAGGAGTAGAGGAAGGGTAAAAGGAGGGAGACAATCATGGTCAGAACGGCACTGAGATATTCCAGACATGGACACAAAAAAAGTCCGTAGTCAGATGGGTTCTGAAAATACATAAAAATGAAGCAATCACCTCCTATAGCAAACCCTTTACAAATCATGGGTAATTATGCTGCAGAATAGAAAGAAGTTTTTGAATCTGGACATACCCAAGATGGGCTTTCCCAGTGGCTCAGCAGTAAAGAATCTGTACCTGCAATTCAAGATCCTCAGGAAACACAGGTTCGATCCCTGGGTCAGAAAGATCCCCTGGAGGAGGGCATGGCAACCCACTCTAGTACTCTTGCCTGGAGAACCCTATGGATGGAGGAGCCTGGCGGGTTACAGTTCATGGGGTCACAAAGAGTTGAAAACAACTGAAGTGTCTGAGCACTCATGCACACATATCCAAGATATGTCCTGGGTTTTCCTTTGGGCTATTTATAGACAAAATGTTATAATGAAAGAGATGTGTGCTAAGCGTTACTCTGCAATTGCTTTAGGTAAATGAAGATAGTAAAGTGAGGAAGTGATTTGCACCTATAACAGGATCAGGTCAAAATTCAATTGCATGTTCTCTATTCACTCTCCCCCAGGCTTCCCGGGTGGCTCAGATGCTAAGGAATGTGCCTGCAATTCAGGAGACCCGGTTTCCATCCCTGTGTCAGAAAGATCCCCTGGAGGAGAAAATGACAACCTGCTCCAATATTCTTGCTTGGAGAATTCCATGGACAGATCAGTTTGAAGGGCTACAGTCCATGGAGTCTCAAGGAACTGGACATGACTGGGCAACTAACAGTCCTCATCAGGCTGGATTTTATAATGCATTTCTTTGTTGGTTCGCTCTCCACAAAAACTACGAACTCCTTAGTCATCACCCTAGTATTGTGCTCAATCGCAGAGTCAGACATGATTGGACAACTCACACATGTGTGCACACACACACACACAGTGCTCAATATAAATTTTAATGAGTAAATGGATGGATGGAATATACATAAACAAAAATCCTTAAAGGAGAGTACAATGGAGAAGCTATTTCTATGAGAAAAGTTATAAGTAAAATTTAATTCCATCACTTTGTGGATTTTAGACAAAGAAGATACCCAGGAGAGAAGAAGGAAGTTCTATGAATGGTCACCAAAAAATAGAGTAGGAAAAAAAAAAACTATTTTCAGAAAAATTTACTTAATCTTTCAAATTTATTTTTATTTAATTACAGTGGAAAATTAAATTACTATGTATATTGATAGGCAATAATCATGTGTTTGAGGTAATGGATCATTTATGGCTTAATGCCTTTTAATTTGAAAATTTTACTCATCAGCCTTAAAGTCAAATTATGCCTATTACTGCCTACCTTGCCTTAAAATTAAGATTTAATAACATACGGCATATTAATTACAGTGGAAAATTAAATTACTATGTATATTGATAGGCAATAATCATGTGTTTGAGGTAATGGATCATTTATGGCTTAATGCCTTTTAATTTGAAAATTTTACTCATCAGCCTTAAAGTCAAATTATGCCTATTACTGCCTACCTTGCCTTAAAATTAAGATTTAATAACATACGGCATATGCTCAGAACTCAGTGCAATACTTAGTCACTCAGTCGTGTCTGATTCTTTGCAACCCCATGGACTGTAGTTCACCAGGCTCCTCTGTCCGTGGGATTTTTCAGGCAAGAATACTGGAGTGGGTTGCCTTTTCCTTCTCCAGGAGAACTTTCTGATGCAGGGATGGAACCTGTGTTTCTTGCATTAGCAGGTGGATTCTTTACCCACTGAGCCATCAGGGAAGCCAGGTTTAGAATATTCCTACTATTTCAATGATTTTTAAATGGAGAAATTGTGTATCACTTGCATTTGTGTGGTTTTCACAAAATCTATTCATTTCACAGACCTAACACAAAATCTTGGGGCTTTTAGAAACCCTGATTGGCTTGAGGATTAACAGAGATAAATAAATTAGGAATAAAAATGTGAAATATTATGATAGACCTCATATATATGCAAAATACTTTCTCTAGAATATAAGTAAAACAATCTTTTCTACAAAATGCTTGTTTCTTGGCAAACTTGTTAATTTATAAATAAACATAGTTGTGAATGGGAAAGTGTTTTAAGAACGGATTTAATGTTTTACTCTGATTCAGTTTTATAAATTAAGTAATACATCTTTCACAAAAGAACAATGAAATGACACCATAATACTTGGGTAATATTGATTTGCTCCAGACTGTACCTAAAGACATAATTTATCAATAAAGAAATGAGATTATATCATCAGAACCTTACAAAATAAGTGAGTTCTCACTTTTAAAAAATTAATAGGAAAGTCAAAGATACATTTTCTTTAAAGATCTGCTAATAACATTTGGCATTGAAAGATATGAGACTTTCTACTTTTGCCATATCTTCCATATAATTTTAAATATATTTGTAGAACTTCCAATGATTGAATCATGTTGTTTCCCTGCTTATACCTATGATGGTTCATTATTCCAAGAAAAAAAACCCTAGATGCCTCAACAGTACAGTCAGTGCTCTCCACAGTCTGCCGTGTTCCACTCCCCCAGGCTGCTTCTTGAAGTCCTGCCCATTGACGCTGAATTACTGGCCATGGCTAGGCTCTGAACATATGCTACTTTCACACCTCTATTTCTGCCTATGCTAGCTTGTTGCTGGAATGTAATTTAAAGACTATGTAAATAAGTTCATTTGTACCATTTTTTTTTTAAGATTCCACATATAAGTGATATCAAAGAACTTATTTACAAAATAGAAATAGAGACACAGATGTAGAGAAGAAAATGCTAGTTATCAAAGGGGAAGAAGGGGAGAAACAGGGAGATTGGGACTGACATATACGCACTACTGTATATAAAATTAATAACTGACAAGGACCTACTGTAGCAGAGGAAATTCAATTTAGTGCCCTGTGGTGACCTAAATGGGAAAGAAATCCAAAACAGAGGGGATATATGTGCATGTATAACTGATTCAATTTGGTGGACAGCAGAAACTAACACATTGCAAATCAACTATAATCAAGTAAAAATTAATTTTAAAAAGACTCTGCCTTAAGACTAAAAAAAACATAAAGCAGATACAATGTAAATAACATTTTCTTGAAGTCCCTGCTTTTATATCATAACTAAATAGTGATCTTGTCTCTTTCATAGACTAACTATATGCTTCTCTTTTCTCAGCCATCACAGTCATCTGTATTAATGTCTGTATACATGTGATCATGTTTCTCCTTATTTACATATTTCAAATATTTCAAGATTTGGAAAGCTTTCCACATTGCAATATGTACTCAGCAACCAATTGTAAATGGATCAAATCAAACCCTGATGATGGGAAAGACTGAAGGCAGGAGAAGGGGTTGACTGAGAGGATGAGATGGTTGGACGGCACCACTGACTGAACGGACATGAGCCTGAGTAAGCTCCTGAAGTCGGGGAAGGACAGGGTAGCCTGGCATGTGGTCCATGGGGTCATAAAGAGTCAGACACAACTGAGCGACTGAACAACAGCAACGAACCATGAGAGGAAGAGAACACTAAATTTATTCAGGAGACCATAGGCCTAATTCTGGATTTTTTAAACAAATAAGTACATTCCATCACGACACAACTAAAGCAGTGATGTAAGATGATACAAGTCTGAGCATGTATTCAACTTGAAATTGGTTCCATCATTTATGAGTGTATCTTACTTAATGCTGAAGTGTTAGTCGCTCAGCCTGAGTCTTTGTGACCCCATGAACTGTTGTTTGCCAGACTCCTCTGTCCATAGGGTTCTCCAGACAAGAATACTGGAGCGGGTAGCCATTTATTTCCAAAGGGGATCTTCCCGAGATAGGGATCAAACTCATGCCTCACGCACTGCACGCAGATTCTATACCACCTGAACCAGCAGGAAAGCACTATCTAATCTTCGGTTCAGCTCAGTCGCTCAATCGTGTCACTCTTTGTGACCCCATGGACTGCAGCACGTCAGGCCTCCCTGTCCATCACCAACTCCTGGAGCTTGTTCAGACTCATGTCTGAGTCAGTGATGCCATCCAACCATCACAACTTCTGTCGGCCCCTTCTCCTCCCGCCTTCTATCTTTCCCCCAGCAGCAGGCTCTTTTCCAAAGAGTCAGTTTTTCACATTAGGTGGCCAAAGTATTGGAGTTTCAGCTTCAACATCAGTCCTTCCAATGAATAGCCAAGACTTATTTCCCTTAGGATTGACTGGTTTGGTCTCCTTGCAGTCCAAGGGACTCTCAAGAGTCTTCTCCAACACCACAGTTCAGAAGCTTCAGTTAGTCGGTTCCCAGCTTTCTTTATCTCACACCCATACATGACTATTGGAAAAAACATAACTTTGACTATACGGACCTTTATCTAATCCTGCTTATGTCTAATTTCTTGCTTGAAAAATAGGGAGTGGGCTTCCCACTTAGTGGTAAAGACTCCCCTCCCCCTGCCAATGCAGGAATCTCAGGAGACTTGAGTTTGATCCCTGAGTCAGGAAGATCCCTGAGTCAGGAAGATCCCCTGGAAGAGGAGGCATGGCAACCCACTCCAGTATTCTTGCCTGGAGAATTCCATGGACAAAAGAGCCTGGTGGACTACAGTCCATAGAGTCACAGACTCAGACATGATTGAAGAGACTTAGCATGCAGGCACAGGAATACTCTGAGGTTAATTGTGTAGATTAACAATGAATTGACTTGCATGCAGTACTTAGAAAATACCAGAACATGATAAATACAAAGATCAGCTCATACAGTTTCACTCTTACATTAAAAACGTGCTTAAAATTTTGACTCCATTCATTTTGAAAGAGAATTTTGAAATGGTTTTGAAATTTCTATTTATCACTGACATTCTAATCCAATAATGACTTGATAGCTTTCAAAATCGTTATTCGATACCTGCAAAACTCCTTTTATAGATCAGGAACCATGTAATATATAAATGGGCTTCCCAGGTGACTCAGTAATAAAGAATTTGCTTGCCAAGCAGGAGGTGTGGATTTGATCCCTGGGTTAGGGTGATCCCCTGGAAAAGGAAATGCAACCCATTCCAGTATTATGGCCTAGGAAGTCCCGCAGACAGAGGAATCTGGGGGGGCTACAGTCCATGGGGTCACAAAGAGTCAGACAGTGACTTACGGATTAAACAACAAACAGCAATGTATAAGCACATAGATGAACAATATTTAAGGCTTGCTACAGTTTTATGATCATTGCTCAAGGCTTATAATGTCTATTATCCTCTTCTTTTTTTTTTATAAGAAAATTTGCAGAAAGTTTCTTCCATGGCTAATCTACAAAGTTGCTGAGGGATGAAATGACAACACATATGTGAACATCCTTAAAATAGAGGAAAGTGTGAAACAAGTATGGAGTATTTTTATATCTTACATTTATAGTTTGAACATTATTTTTATCATCTTGATACTTACGAAAGTCCTGAGAGGTGGCTATCGATTTATGATTCATTCATTTATAGGTAAAGGATCTGAGGTTCAGAGTGCAAGTGGCTTGCCCCAGGTCTCCTAGCCAAGGAGCAGAATTCTGAATCAAACCCAGATTTTCTCATTGCTGGTCCACTTCTCTTTTCCCTAAACTGTTTTCAATAATTATCTTTCCTATGGGGCTGTAGGAAATAAGGCAACATAACTATAGAGTCTTCCAATCTATGAATGAATGAGCTACCACAGAAATACCAAGAAGATTTTATCAATTCAGACATCAACAGGTAAAATATTCATAATAAGATTGTATGCAGATAAATTTACATGTCCATCATATAATGTAGAATTGCTTTCTGGAGGGGGTAGCCATCCTCTTTTCCAGGGTATCTTCCCGATCCAGGGGTTGAACCAGGGTCTCCTGTACTACAGGCAGATTATTTACTGTCTGAGCCACCAGGGAAGTCCATTTTATCATTGCTACCTAAATTTATTTTGCATGGATGCCTGCTGAGTCAACAGAAGTTACAAGTCACATGAAAAAGTCATCCCTACAATAATTTCTCTCCTCTGAGCTTTATATGTTCAGCAAACACATTACCTGTTATCATATTTGCCTAAGTAGAGTATAACAGATCTTACTGTCAAGGCTAGGATACTTCCAAAATTCAAAAAGGACTCCACACATAATAATTGCAAGACATAAGGTCACTCGCTGCCTAACCAACCACTCCCATTATTTTGCTTTATTTTAACCTTTAATAAAAGAGTGGAAGAATAAAATAGCAGAAAGAATGAAGAGGTTACCAAAGAAAATAAAAATATTAATTTTGAGTGTAGGTCTTAAGGATGTTATTTATTTATTTATTTTTAGAGCTTCCATTTTACTTTATTTTACTTTACAGTACTCTATTGGTTTTGGCATACATTGACATGAATCTGCCACGGGTGTACACGAACTCCCAAACATGAACCCCCCTCCCACCTCCCACCCCACATCATCCCTCCAGATCATCCCCATACACCAGCCCCAAGCATCCTGCATCCTGCATTGAACATAGACTGGCGATTCGTTTCTTACATGATAGTATACATATTTCAATGCTATTCTCCCAAATCATCCCACCCTCTCCCTCTCCCTCAGAGTCCAAAAGTCTGCTCTACACATCTGTGTCTCTTTTGCTGTCTTGCATACAGGGTCCTTATTACCATCTTTCTAAATTCCATATATATGTGTTAGTATACTGTATTGGTGTCAAACACATTCTTAAAGACAGATGTCAGCTTATGGGATACACTGCTGCTGCTGCTAAGTCGCATCAGTCGTGTCCGACTCTGTGCGACCCCATAGACGGCAGCCCACCAGGCTTCCCCATCCCTGGGATTCTCCAGGAAAGAACACTGGAGCGGGCTGCCATAGTTTTCTTCATTTGAAAGCTAAGACATGTCAGCCAATGCAGGATGAGACACCATGATACAACACTGGTAATTTCAGGAAGAAATAGATTTTACTTCAAATAACTAAACGGTTACAGCTACTCATTCATTTATTCATTCAATAATAATTTATATTTCCACTCTTTCATAAAAGATTTTCAGATGGCTTGTAATTAAAGACATGCACACTATACACAAGACATTAACCAAGTAACTAACATGCGTACTGTTAACAGATATTAAATTCTGTCCTACATTCTATTCTGGATGTCACATCAAAAAGGTAAACATGATGGATTACATGAATTTCAATAGATAATAATTGAAAAATTATTAGCTTTTTAATAAAGCAAGAGCACTTCTTTTTCAAGTACTACTATTGTACTTATTATTTGGGACCATATTCAATGTTGAGAAGACAATTAACATTTTCTATTCCATTCTAAATGCATCTTAATACTTTTACCTGTGAAGTAAATATTTATTTTTTCTCTTTTGAAGTTAGCATTTATGTTAGATTTTTCTAAAATGTACACAGTCAAATCTCTATTATTCCACTAAGACTCAAAACCTCTTTCCTTTCACTACAACCTGGACCCTGCTAGACAAAGTCGTCACTGGACAGCAGAGAACTCCTACTTTTGAGAATCTCAGTGGCATCCCTGAACCCTACAGATGAATTACATTTATATATTTACATATGTAATAGTCATAGTTCTGGCTTCTTCTTAAATGTCAATTCAAAATGACTGGATAACCTGTGCTGAAAGGGGCCTCTTTCCTGCAAAGAGGATGTAATGAGTTAGCAGGGTCTGCTTATGTATTCTGTTCATGCCATTCTATGCAATAAAAGTCATTTCTAACGTATATTTTTGTTGGCCTCCAATGGTATTAACAGCAAAACTGGATGTTACTGCATCTTTTATTTTCTCAGAATATTAAGATACAATCAATTTTTCGAAGGATATAGTGAATTAAAATATTGTCAATAAAGTACTTCATTTTAAAACCCAAATCTCTGATCAAGTTTTAAAATTCCTGTGAGCCAATGGCATAAAATGTCTTATTAACATATTTAAAATCTTTCTATTCTCTTTTACAAACAAGGAACAAAAATGTATCTAAGACTTTTTCTTGTTTGTCTTTAGATTTCCAAAGTAGCTGGGTATGTATTCAAAAGAAGACCTTGACTTTCAGTTCAAAGCCTAATTCACGGTCAATTCAGTGACTGAGCAGTACACAACAACTTCCTCACGTACATACTAGGTCAGACCATGAATTTTTACAGAGTTCTTCATGAAGACTTAGAAAGAGCGGAAGAATTTGGAAAATATGACAAGCCAAAGCGGGTAGGGAAGACTTCAATAGGCCATGCTGCAAAATATTTCTACTGTTAAAACATACTACCCCACCAATTAAGCTGTGCCCTCAAGACTGTTTAACCTTATCTCAAATTCTTAATCTTACCCATTATAGATTAGTTTTACCTTATAAATTAGTTCAACAATAACCAACTGAAGAATGTCTCCAAATGTCTGAACTTGATCAATACAAGTACTTAGGTAATCCAAAGCGCGATCCTAAAAAAATAAGAATGTATTTATCAAACTCAACCTCATTCAATAAAAGGACTTAAAGAACTTTAAAAAACATACACAACTAAACCTAAAACAAATAAGGAAATCAGGGCAAAGAAAAATTAACTGAAGGAAAAAAATAAAGGTTAACATAAATATAAGATACAAAGTCAAATATATTTTCTATTAATAGAAATGGGCCACAAATCTAGCATCAGAATTTTATAGCAGCTAAACTAAGGAGAAAAACACTATGTATTACCTGATTCGGGGTATCTACACAACCTAAACAAACCAATTGCCTATCAGTACAGTTATTCCTATTTCTGAGACCTAAAATAAAAATCTCACTGATTCTCACACCCTTAACACTGTAACACAGAGAACTATGGTCTCATCAACATCTCTATAGTAAAAGTATCAATAAATTTTATTGCAATTCTAATTATGTAGGTAAACAGCATAATACCAAATACACAGGTCAAAAAAACCAACTCTACAAAAGGACAAAACTTTGTGGCCCAAATAAGCAGCATTCTTATAATCTTGTTTACAAAGATAAAATGATAGCATCTAGATTTCAGAAGAATGGTTAGATTCCATTATTTTTTCAGTCTTCATGCATATTTTGATAATAAATACTGGATGGCAAAAGTTCCAAGATTAAATGCCACCAATGTGTGCAGAATCTCTGCTAACCAGCAGAAGAATAAACTTTAATCACCAACAGAGTTGGATATAGGGCTGACATTTACATATGAAGTCTGAAAAGCCTAACAAAAACATACATCTACATTGAAGTCCACCCTCTTTTAAAGCTATGGCTCGGGACAGACCCTATAAAGAACTACTGTTTTTCTCTATTAAACAATTTTAGATCTTTACCAACAGAAGGAAAAATAAAGCCCCAAACCTGGGTGCCAAAGAATATGGCCACAATAATTTCAATCCAGAAGAACTGTAAAATGGCTATTATTAAAAATGTCTGTCTGATGTGTACTTAAAAAAAGAAAAGAACACAAACATAAGCAATATAGTACAAAACGAATTTTTTAAACTCTATTTTTATATAAATTAAATTCAAAAATCTAAAAAAAATCAAAATAATACAAATCATATGTACTACAAATAAAATTACTAAAAACTTGTGTAATATCTTTAATTCTCACTTAAATAGTCATAAAAGTATTTTTTTAAAAGTATTTCACCTGATCTGCATGAATTAGCATCATAAATGCATTTCTTTTGCAACTTGCATCCTTCTCATTCACCAGAAAATCATGTATCAATTCAGGAGCATCCGGTATAAGATGTTCAAAGTTTCTTCAAATAAAACAGATAATATTCATATTTAGTAACTCTCTGGACTTTACCAAAATTAACCTTTATAAACCTTATACCACTATTGTTTTGCTTTTTTAAACTTTAAATCAATTAGAAAATTCTGAGTGTGAATCAGAAATTTACATCTTCATCTATTTATCGAATTGTGTTTTTTAGTTCAAATTAGAGATAGCTGATTTACTCAACATGCTATGTATCAACTGGACAGCTCTAATTTCTCTTTCATATACTTTAGTGCTATAATATTAATGCTCATAATGCCAACCTTGAGGTACTGTAAGATCCTACACTAAGGATTATTGGAGGGACTTCCCTGGTGGTCCAGTGGCTAAGACAGTGCTTGCAATGGAGGAGGCCAGTGTTCAATCCCAGGTCAGGGAGCTAGATCCCACATGCTACAGCTAAAGATTCCACATGCTGCAGCTAAGATCCCATGCAGCCATATAAATTTTTTAAAATATTTAAAAAATTAAAAAAAGAATTATTGGAGAAGAAACAGTCCCTTCAATTTTACTATTTATGCACTGTATTTATCTACTAATTTCTTACTTTGAAAACTTAGAAGTGTTTGTAGTATCCAGAACAATGAACACCTGTTTAATAAAAACCATCCCTTAGCCTTTTTTCCCTGTAACTTTAACAATAATTAATTCATAGTCATTTTGGTTTCACCCGTCTCGCTTCCTCTCCTCCCATATTATTTTGAAACAAATCCCAGACCATTCAACATTTCTTCTGTAAATGTATCAGTATGCTTCTCTAAAATTAAGAACTTTCTTTTTAAACTAACATTATCATGTAGTAAAAACTAAATTTCTTACTATCATCATATAGACTGTTCAAATTTCCAGTTGTCCTATAAACATAATTTGTGTGAACTCTAAGTTTAAATTCTGAAATCTGTGTAATCTATATTATTTTGAAACAAATCCCAGACCATTCAACATTTCTTCTGTAAATGTATCAGTATGCTTCTCTAAAATTAAGAACTTTCTTTTTAAACTAACATTATCATGTAGTAAAAACTAAATTTCTTACTATCATCATATAGACTGTTCAAATTTCCAGTTGTCCTATAAACATAATTTGTGTGAACTCTAAGTTTAAATTCTGAAATCTGTGTAATCTATAATGATAACTTTCAAAGAACTCTACATTATTAACCAGACTACCACTTTCCTGCTGCTGCTGCTGCTAAGTCACTTCAGTTGTGTCCGACTCTGTGTGACCCCATAGACGGCAGCCCACCAGGCTCCCCCATCCCTGGGATTCTCCAGGCAAGAATACTGGAGTGGGTTGCCATTTCCTTCTCCAATGCATGAAAGAGAAAAGTGAAAGTGAAGTCGCTCAGTCTGTCCGACTGTTAGCGACCCCATGGACTGCAGCCCACCAGGCTACTCTGTCCATTGGGTTTTCCAGGCAAGAGTACTGGGGTGGGGTGCCATTGCCTTCCCCGCCACTTTCCTGAACAGATAGCAAAATCCAATATAACAGTGAAAGAACTGTGAAATTACTACATTATTGACTATTAAAGTACAAAGATGTTTATATAAATTACTTTCTAATTCCAAATAGACTGACACCAGTGACTGTAAAAACCAAGCATTCCAGCCTAAAGTCCAAAATTTTCAGTTTTCTAAGAACAGGAATCAGCTGAGAACTGCAACGCTTCCTATTAAAAAGTTTCCTCCTTAAGGCCTCTAAGTATAAAAAGACAAGACTCATCCCACAAAAAGAGAATTCTGAAATAAGGTCAAAACCTCAAAGTTATGGGCTAAGCAAGTTAATAAATTAATTAACTGGGCTGGAGTACTAAAATTGAGAAAGACAGGTAGTGACGTAAACTGGAAAGCATACAACCTGTTTAAAGGGGGCCCCTGCCATTCACTTCCAGCAGATTATTGTCATGCAGAAACCAGGACCTGGTGTTGCCAGATCTTTTTGACTTTTCAATGTTAACAACTTAGTGATAATAAGGAAAAATGTGCAGGCTAATCAAAACATTATTTGCAAAGTACATAAAATCTGTAAGGAACCACTCTGAAACTTCTTCTGGTCTGAAAGACTACACAGTCCATATAGAAGTAAGCCAAAGGAGGACCTTTATTTACCTATAGATAGTATAGATGGCCAAAACAGCATTTCTTCTAACATAGCTGTGTCGATGTTCCAAACAAGCACGGATAGCTGGCATTAAAGGTTCAAGCAATTCTGCCTCTTTCAACTTGCAAAGAAAACGAAGAGTAGATCCTCGAATAAATTCATTAGGATGCTGAAGATCCTGATATAAAAATCAAATATGAAATGCTGAGTCCAGTATTTTACAAAAACCCACAATGTTTAAATACAAAACTTTTCAATAAAAAAAATTAGAAGTAGGTTTCAGGACAAACACCTAGATTATTACACAATTTCCATCAGATTCCTATAGATAAAAGCAATTTTTACTTATCACATCAATGTCTTATATTCTATGTGTCACTGTTTTTTATTAATAACACATAAAAATGCATGGAAAGTATCTGGAAAAAAGCAACAATAAAACTTTTCACAATAACTTTTTACAACTTCTGCTTCAAATATCTAAAACTTACATTTCTGAGATTTAATTAAAAAAATTAAAACAGAGCCCACACCACCAACTTTACAATTATTTAAAAATCAAAGCAATATTTGGAAATAATTACGGTTTGGTTTACCTTTCTATATGCATCACAAACAAGGATCATTTCATGTAAAAGCCTCCCATCTGGAGTTGTTTTAGGAACAATTTCCCAAAATACCAGAAGTAATTTTTTGATGGTATGATCCTGAAGAGGCAGCACAAATCGAATGATGGTCATCAGAAGTCCAGGAAGTTTTTCACCATTCAGAATCATAATGATTACTTTTTTCAAAGCTTCAGTCTTTGACTTCACATCTCCTTTTTCTGATTTTAAAAAAAAAAATTTTTTTTTAAGCACAATTATTTTAAAAGAAAATTCCTCAGATAATTTTAAAAGCAATTAACAAAATAAAACATGTTCTCACTTTATCAGCAGCAATAGTAATAAAGGTACCAACCCAAGTGACAAGAGTTTTCCACCTGGCTCTGCCGAAAACAAGCTGTATGATTTTAGAGTCATTTATCTCTGAACCTCATGATTCTTTACATATAACAGAAAAGCACTGGATTAGATCTTTGACCCCAAACCAGTGGAGTTAATGTGGAAGCCATGAATCTATAGGTATACCAAAAAACATGTATCTCAAACACACCTGTAGCTATTTTTCAAAATGTAAACAGATACGTTATGTGCTTTGGAGTTCAAAGTAGCTTTTAGTCAGTACCTATTTTCTTAACCAAAGTTACAGCCACTATTATGAAGGGTGGGGATGGGGATAAGTGACCTTTTTTCAACATTAGGAAGAATCTCAAACTCGAAAAAGTTGGGAATTAACAGACTAAATTCCAAAATCTCATCATATTTCTACAGATTATAAAACTTCAGAATCTTTCTTGAGAAATTACCTAAAAAACTGGAGGAAAGTTAAAATGTACTGGATCAGCAACCATTATTTACAACTAAGGATGACACATTTAAGATAAGATGCGAATTTACTGTTACTTAACCTAAAAATAAGCGCTCTATGTTATGCAAAACAATCTATAATTTCACATCATTATTACATACTGAAGAATTTATGGTTAAAATCTTCTGGATCCAAAATTTGAAGGCAGAAATGTAAGAGACAAATATATTGAATACTAACGAATTTAAGGTATGCATTAAAAATACAACACAGGACTTCCTGGTCCTGTGGGAATTCTACAATGGGTAAGAATTCGCCTGCCAATGCAGGGGACACGGGTTCAAACCCTGGTCCAGGAAGATTCCACAAGTCTCAGAGCAACTAAGCCTGAGCCACAGCTACTGAGCCCAGGTTCTAGGGCTTGTGAGCCACAACTACTGAAGCCAGTGTGGCTCGAGTCCACGCCTGTCAAGAGAAGCCACGACGGTGAAAAGCCAGCGCACAGCAACCAAGAGCAGCCGCCATCCCAACCTCCCCGCAGCCAGAGAAAGCCTGCGAGAAGCAGCAAAGACCCAGCGCGACCAAAAATAAATAAATAAATAAATAACCTCTTTAAAAGAATCAAACACAGTGAGGGCAAGTGTCAATGTGACGTGAAAAAGTGTTATGCTCCGTTGTGCCCGACTCTTTGCAACCCCATGGATGGCAGCCCGCCAGGCTCCTGTGTCCATGGAATTCTCCAGGCAAGAATACTGGCATGGGTTGCCATTCCCTTTTCTAGGGGATCTTCCCAACCCAGGAATTAAAGCCAGGTTTCCCACATTGCAGGCAGATTCTTCACTGTCTGAGCCACCAGGGAAGCCTTATAAGTGTCAATATTTTTGTTTAAAACAAACTAACTTCTTATGCATCTCTCCATGCTTCACAGTAGCTACACATGGGGGGAAAAAAAAAACTGTGTGCCATATCAAATCAAGAAATGAACAAATGTAAAAGGACGAAGTTAAGCATTAATCTGGGCAGACCTTCAGTTTTTTCTTTTTTTTAATATGTATTTATTCATTTGGCTGCTCTGAGTCTTAGTTGCAGCATGGGATCTAGTCCCCTGATCAGGGATCAAACCCAGCCCACACTACATTGTGAGCATGCAATCTTAGCCAGTGAAAAATCCACCTGTAACTAAAGGTTAAAAAGTTTTAAAAGTAAGTTTATTAGTAAACTTGTAAAAAAATCAACATTTATTTCAAGTTCCCCAATCCTTATTTCCATTTATTCTAACAATTCAAATTGAGGTGAAGAATGCTTCTTTTCAAATCCTCAAAATTTTTAGAGGTTCTTCTCCTTTATGAAAAAGAGTTTTAAATATCAATTTAATTCACCAAAATACACTCCAGGAAATGTATAANAAACTTGTAAAAAAATCAACATTTATTTCAAGTTCCCCAATCCTTATTTCCATTTATTCTAACAATTCAAATTGAGGTGAAGAATGCTTCTTTTCAAATCCTCAAAATTTTTAGAGGTTCTTCTCCTTTATGAAAAAGAGTTTTAAATATCAATTTAATTCACCAAAATACACTCCAGGAAATGTATAATCATCAGGGCTCATATCCAGTGATCAAAGGTAAAGTGAAATCAAACCATATCATTGTTTCACCAAACAAAACTATTTGTTATTCAAATTGAAAACTATTTCTAAATCTTTTCATCTCAACTCTATTGAAATACAGTCAAAAATAAATGCAAAATTCAACACTAGTTATTTACTTACTTGGTAGGTGAAGTATATTTAAGAAAAGAGTATTTTTACAGTTAAGGACAAGTTTGTTCTTCACCTTATCACTCACCAATAAACTTAAGTATTTGGGGGGTTTAAAAGTGAAAACATTTATATTATGAAAATTTGAAGATTTGAAATTAGAAAAAAAAAGTAATGAAAGCTTATTCAATTTGTATTCCATTCTACTCTTACATGAATATGAGGGAAAAAAGAAAATACAATATGTGTGGTTTTTGTAAATGAAGAAGATCAGCTTAAATGCCATAAAAAATATTTATTTTTCCTTCTCTAGAAATAGGCCTCAATAGAAACCGAACATTATGTAACCTAAAATCACAAGGTATTCCATTACTGCTGATTAAGAGGAGGAACATGCAACTAAAATATCATCTCCTTTCAAATTGTAAACTATCTTCTAAAAGACACTATCAAGATTTGAAGCATAATTTTCCCTCTAGTCTGTTTTAAACAGACTAGTTATCACTTTAAGTAAAACTTATTTTTATTAGTTCAATTAAGCAAGAATTATTATCTTGGGACATGCATTACTTTAAAATTTTTTGACAGAAGCACTCACAAAAAGGAGATACAGTACACACTTTTAAAATTCAGAAATAAAGTTTCTGTTTTCTTCTTCGCATAAATGCTTTAAAAATCTAAAGCTTAAATGTTTCTAAGAAAACATATATATGTTCCAGTGTTGACTTCATTTATTCAACAGGCAGTAAAACAAAAAGAACAAGCTAAGTAATATGAAGCTAAGTGCACAAAGAAATTAAAACATTTTAATACACACTCTCAATCTGTTATCTACAGAGAACTGTCAGCTACATTTAAACAAGCCATTATGTTATCCTTAGCCTAAGTTACATTATCTCCCACCCCACAACCCCGCCCAGAGTCTAGAAAGCTGTGCTGCAGAATTAAATTAAAGCCCACAATACAGTGACAAGTCCCCCAGCCTCACCCCATCACGATATAAAAGGGATTTTTAAACATAATACACAATCTGAACTTCTGAAGTTAAAAAGAGCCCGTGCAAAAATACTCTGCTTAAAACCCTTACAGCGCTTTAATACGTTCACCTATGCGACTCGACTCTGCGGACCAGGAGTCCCTCAACTGGTGCTCTGCACCCCCACGCCCCTTCCCCGCTCCTTCCCTTCTGCAAAGGAAGCCCCGGCTCGGAATGGCGAGCCCCGGGGCCTTGGAAGGGAGAAGACCTCCGGCCAGTAGGCAGGCCAGGATGGGGCGGCCCGCTCAGAGCTTCCCAGCCCTGCACTCCACTTCGCCAGGCCCGGACGCTAGCGGCCTAGTCGCTCCCCTTCCGATTCTCCCCGCTGGAGCCCAGTTCTTCCGACTCTGCCCAGCCCAGGGAGCTCCTCCAAGATGAGGGGGCTTGTAGGCCGTTACCTGGGGCAGCAGCTGGGGCAACGGCGGAACCGTAAACTCCGGCTCCAACCCGCAGCAGCGGCGGCGGACCCGCAGAGTCCTCCGCTGACGTGGAAGGGGGTGGGGAGCCGACCCAGGCCGCAGCCACCTAGACCCTACGGCAACTCAGAGAGGACAAACGCTCTCCGTCCTGCGCCTGCGCGCTCCGAGTACGTCGCAAGCGTTTCTGGTTCCAAAGGAACTTAAAGAAAAGCCTCTTCCTGTTTTCTTATCGCCGGCTGCTTTAGGTCGAACAGGACACTGGAAACACAAGCTAAGTTTTCCCTGCAAGCCTGAATTGGGCGTTGAGGTCATTTAAACACTACTTAGAAATTGTATTTTCTGCCAGAAACTTCACAGCAGCCAATGAAGGAGAGGGAGTGCTTGGACTCAAAAACATTTTTACAGGACTGATGGTCTAGTGGGAAAGAATACTATCCTGGGACCTGGAATCCCTTTTCTAGCTCACCCACGAATAAACTGGGAAAGTAACTAAATACAATTTGAAGAAGTAACTTCAGTTCTTCCAAGAGACTCTGGATTGTATGAAGATCCTTTTCAGTTCTTAAGGCCTCTGCCTCTGCAGTTAGGCTGGGGTTGCTTGAACATCAAAGTCGCACTGGTTTTGATTTCTGGTCTTTGTTTAGTAACGGTCCCTTTCATGATCCTTTAGAAGAACCTAGATTAAATTTTTTTATGCATAAAGGGAGACTTGACAGTCACTGTTTTAAAGGATTTTACCTGTTTCCAAAGACCTAATTGTTACAGCTACAATCAGCCATAGTACCTCAGATTTTGCACATTTTAAGGTTCCACATCCTCACCCCTCCCACCTCCCC
>SJYX01023641.1:218213-240201 GCA_006410675.1 Oreotragus oreotragus
GGCAAAGTAATGTCTCTGCTTTTCAATATACTATCTAGGTTAGTCATAACTTTCCTTCCAAGGAGTAAGCGTCTTTAATTTCATGGCTGCAGTCACCATCTGCAGTGATTGAGACTGCAGCCCAAAAAGATAAAGTCTGACATTGTTTCCACTGTTTCCCCATCTATTTCCCATGAAGTGATGGGACCAGATGCCATGATCTTCCTTTTCTGAATGTTGAGCTTTAAGCCAACTTTTTCACTCTCCTCTTTTACTTTCACCAAGAGGCTTTTTAGTTCCTCTTCACTTTCTGCCATAAGGGTGGTGTCATCTGCATATCTGAGGTTATTGATATTTCTTCTGGCAACCTTGATTCCAGCTTGTGCTTCTTCCAGCCCAGCATTTCTCATGATGTACTCTGCATATAAGTTAAATAAGCAGGGTGACAATATACAGCCTTGATGTACTTCTTTTCCTATTTGGAACCAGTCTGTTGTTCCATTCTTACAATTGTAAAAAAAAAAAAAAATCTTGTATAGCTATAGTACAATACCAAATCCAGGAAAGTGACATTGATACAATTCAGTCCTCATTCATATTTTATCAGTTTTACATGTACCCATTGTGTATTTAGCTCTGGAAAATTATATCATGCTAAGAATCGTATGATCACCACTAATAATTATATTACAAAGCTCCCTCCTACCATCTTTCTGTCACTGTCCCTTCCCTCCTTAACCCCTGGATACTATTAACCTGGTACCCATGTATGTAATTTTTTCATCTCAAGAATGCAATATAAATGAATTATACAATGTAACCTTTTAGTTTGGCATTGTTTTTCACTTAAGGTTAATTCCCTTGAGATCAACCCAAGCTATGTGTGCAACAAGTTATTCCATTTGTCTTTATTTTTAATATGGAATTTTCACAAATGCAGTTATCTAGTTTCCAAGTCCACTTCCCAAGAAGTGGTAATCTATCAGCATGAAATGACCCATAAAGCATTAAAAACTAAACTTAGCAGTAACAAAAGCTCAGCAGTTTGAGTTTGCACTGAAAATTGTCATTGCCAGTGTATATACATTACTGTATATATTTTTTAAGTTAACTTTAATTGGAGGCTAATTACTTTATAATATTGTAGTGGGTTTTGCCATACATTGACATGAATCAGCCATCAGTGTACATGTGTTCCCCATCCTGAACCCCGCCTCCCACTTCCCTCCCCATCCCATCCCTCAGGGTCATCCTAGTGCACCGGCCCTGAGTGTCCGGTCTCATGCATTGAACCTGGAATGGTGATCTGTTTCACATATGGTAATATACATGTTTCAGTGCTGTTCTTTCAAATCATCCCAACCTCACCTTCTCCCAGAGTCTGAAAGTCTGTTCTTTACATCAATGTCTCTTTTGCTGTCTCTCATATAGGGTCACCGATACCATCTTGCTAAATTCCGCATATATGTATTATTATAATGTATTGGTGTTTTTTTGACTTAACTCTGTATAATAGGTTCCACTTTCATCCACCTCATTAGAACTGATTCAAATGATTCTTTTTAATAGCTGAGTAATATTCCATTGTGTATTAAATACAGTTTATTAACAGGTATCAGGATCTTATAGAGCCTAATTCTTCCTCACTTGTTATAACATGCACTTTGTTTTGTGACTTTTTATCTAGCATGTAATATTATTTTGAATGCATTTTAAATTATAAATTAAGAGCAAGAACCTGTCATATAAGAATTGAAAAATTAAATGTCTAGAAAATCAAGGCCTAGAGAAAAGGGACTTGTCCCCCAAATCACAAAATGGTTCAATACTGAAAAAACTGGGATGAATCCTGTTACCTACTTTACTGCATCTTATTTTTAACTACACCAGTTCTTCAAAGATGTATATATGCAGTCCATCCTAAAGACCAGTCCTGGATGTTCATTGGAAGGACTGATGCTGAGGCTGAAACTCCAATACTTTGGCCACCTCCTGCAAAGAGCTGATTCATTGGAAAAGACCCTGATGCTGGGAGGGATTGGGGGCAGGAGGAGAAGGGACGACAGAGGATGAGATGGCTGGATGGCATCACCGACTCAATGGACGTGTGTCTGAGTGAACTCCGGGGGTTGGTGATGGACAGGGAGGCCTGGCATGCTGCAATTCATGGGGTTGCAGAGTCGTACACGACTAAGCTGAACTGAACTGAATAAATTCAAAGTGAATTAAATGTTATCTTTATATCAAAGTGATAGGTTTCATGAAGATATTATTGAGAATTTTATTATTTAACACAGACTAAATGGAATGGCCAAGTATAACACACTGGATAAAACATGAAAAGGCATCAAAATGAACTCTGTACAAATAGAATTGAATTTTATTGGGGTGGGGAGAATTTTAAGTTCTAAAGTCAGTGTGCCAGACTAAAATTACATACTGAGAAAAAATTACTAAAATTTCCCCCAAAGTACAATACAGATCAGTACACCCAGAGTCTGGAGACAGATGGAATGACTCCCTTTCTCTGTTTTTTTTTTTGTTTGTGTTTCATGAGCTTGACACAACTTCACTGGAGGTCAAATGGCACTGGTGGGCACACTGCAAGCTCAAATGGCAGGGTTTGAAGCTGATTTCAGAGTGGAGATCAACATCTCCACATTCCTGTATTTAGTTATAGGTGGACTTTCCTGGTGGCTCAGATGGTAAAGAATCTGCCTGCAATGTAGGAGACATGGGTTTGACCCCTGGGTCAGGCAGATCCCCTGGAAAAGGGAATGGCTACCTACTCTGGTATTCTTGCCTGGAGAATTCCATGGACAGAGGAGCCTGGTGAACTACAGTCCATGGGGTTGAAGAGTCAGATGCGACTGAGCGATTAACATTTTCACTTTTCATTCCTTCAACAAGGATGCCAGAGTTTCTCTTACCACTCTCCCTTCAAGAAGTCACAAAAGAGTTAAACCTATTAAGATTCACATAAATTTTCCCACTTAACCTTCACAATAATTCTCCAAAGGATTTCCCTAAAACAGGGTTAAGTCAACTGCTCAAAGGCAAAAGCAGCTAATTAGTAGAATTAAGTCTAAAATCCAAGTTGCCTGTCTATAAATGAACTGTTCCTCTCTAGAAAAACATGAATCTCAGAAAAGAACTCCTTTGGGCTTCTGAGCAGTAAAATTCTGGATTACGGGCTTTGTCTTTTATTTTTTGGCTGTGCCACAGGGTTTGTGGGATGTTAGTTCCCTGACAGAGATTGAACCTGCATCCCCTACAGGGGAAGTGTGGAGGCCTAACCAGAGGACCTCCAGGGAAGTCCCTGGCTTTGTTTTTTAAAAACAGATTTCCTCTAATTTCATTTTGTATGATCTAAGATAAAAATTGTACTGCAGTATTTACATACACAGTTCATAGGAATAATGGAAGGCAGGCTAAAGATTATGCTAAAGTAGGGCTGGGCAGGATATGAGGAAATGATGGTTTGAGATTAAAATTTCCCTTTTGCTATTTTTATTGACTACACCAAAGCCTTTGACTACGTGGATCACAACAAACTGTGGAAAATTCTTAGAGATGGGAATATCAGATCACCTGGACTGCCTCCTGAGAAATCTGTATGCAAGTCAAGAAGCAACAGTTAGAACTAGTCATCGAACAACAGACTGGTTCCAAATCGGCTGGAATACGTCAAGGCTGTATATCGTCACCCTGCTTATTCAACTTATATGCAGAGTACATTATGCGAAATACCAGGCTGGATGAAGCACAATCTGGAATCAAGATTGCCGGGAGAAATATCAATAACCTGAGATATGCAGATGACACCACTCTTATGGCAGAAAGAGAAGAAGAACCAAAGAGCCTCTTGATGAAAGTGAAAGAGGAGAGTGAAAAGGTTGGCTTAAAACTCAGTATTCAGAAAACTAAGATCATGGCATCCAGTCCCATAATTTCATGGAAAGTAGATGGCAAACATTAAGACTCTGGTTTTTTGGGGCTCCAAAATCACTGCCGATGGTGACTGCAGCCATGAAACTAAAAGATGCTTGCTCCTTGGAAGAAAACCTATGACCAACCTAGACAGCATATTAAAAAGCAGAGACATTACTTTGCCGACAAAGGTCCATCTAGTCAAAGCTATGGTTTTTCAAGTAGTCATGTGTGGATGTGAGCTGTAGTGTTGGAGAAGACTCTTGGGTCCCTTGTACTGCAAGATCAAACCAGTCCATCCTAAAGGAAATCAGTCCTAAATATTCATTGGAAGGACTGATGCTGAAGCTGAAGCTCCAATACTTTGGCCACCTGATGCAAAGAACTGACTTTTTATTGGAAAAGACCCTGATGCTGAGCAAGATTGAAGGAGGGAGAAGGGTATGACAGAATAGGTTGGTTGGATGGTATCACCAACTCGATGGACATGAGTTTGAGCAAGCTCTGGGAGCTGGTGATAGACAGGGAGGCCTGGTGTGCTGCAGTCCATGGGGTCAAAAAGAGTTGGACACGACTGAGTGACTGAACTGAACTGAACTGATTTTTGCAAAACTTCCCTACACTGAGACCACAGATACTACTACTGCCATCTGCTGGTTGTAATGAAAAATCATTCCCATGTTAATAATCTTCCCACTACAATTATTACAAAGTGGTTTTTTCTTAGGTTTTACTTGGAATCTCCAAGGTTAAACTCTAAAAATCAGTATTCTGGACCAAACCTCCATGGAGGTTTCTCATGCAGCCAGTCTATTCGCTGGGGTATTAGTATAAAGCTGTTATATATAAGAGGTCGGGGAAGGCAATGGCACCCCACCCCAGTACTCTTGCCTGGAAAGTCCAATGGACGGAGTAGCCTGGTGGGCTGCAGTCCATGGGGTCGCTAACAGTCGGACAGACTGAGCGACTTCACTTTCACTNTGAACCTGCATCCCCTACAGGGGAAGTGTGGAGGCCTAACCAGAGGACCTCCAGGGAAGTCCCTGGCTTTGTTTTTTAAAAACAGATTTCCTCTAATTTCATTTTGTATGATCTAAGATAAAAATTGTACTGCAGTATTTACATACACAGTTCATAGGAATAATGGAAGGCAGGCTAAAGATTATGCTAAAGTAGGGCTGGGCAGGATATGAGGAAATGATGGTTTGAGATTAAAATTTCCCTTTTGCTATTTTTATTGACTACACCAAAGCCTTTGACTACGTGGATCACAACAAACTGTGGAAAATTCTTAGAGATGGGAATATCAGATCACCTGGACTGCCTCCTGAGAAATCTGTATGCAAGTCAAGAAGCAACAGTTAGAACTAGTCATCGAACAACAGACTGGTTCCAAATCGGCTGGAATACGTCAAGGCTGTATATCGTCACCCTGCTTATTCAACTTATATGCAGAGTACATTATGCGAAATACCAGGCTGGATGAAGCACAATCTGGAATCAAGATTGCCGGGAGAAATATCAATAACCTGAGATATGCAGATGACACCACCCTTATGGCAGAAAGAGAAGAACCAAAGAGCCTCTTGATGAAAGTGAAAGAGGAGCGTGAAAAGGTTGGCTTAAAACTCAGTATTCAGAAAACTAAGATCATGGCATCCAGTCCCATAATTTCATGGAAAGTAGATGGCAAACATTAAGACTCTGGTTTTTTGGGGCTCCAAAATCACTGCCGATGGTGACTGCAGCCATGAAACTAAAAGATGCTTGCTCCTTGGAAGAAAACCTATGACCAACCTAGACAGCATATTAAAAAGCAGAGACATTACTTTGCCGACAAAGGTCCATCTAGTCAAAGCTATGGTTTTTCAAGTAGTCATGTGTGGATGTGAGAGTTGGACTATAAAAAGCTGAGCACCGAAAAATTGATGTTTTTGAACTGTAGTGTTGGAGAAGACTCTTGGGTCCCTTGTACTGCAAGATCAAACCAGTCCATCCTAAAGGAAATCAGTCCTAAATATTCATTGGAAGGACTGATGCTGAAGCTGAAGCTCCAATACTTTGGCCACCTGATGCAAAGAACTGACTTTTTATTGGAAAAGACCCTGATGCTGAGCAAGATTGAAGGAGGGAGAAGGGTATGACAGAATAGGTTGGTTGGATGGTATCACCAACTCGATGGACATGAGTTTGAGCAAGCTCTGGGAGCTGGTGATAGACAGGGAGGCCTGGTGTGCTGCAGTCCATGGGGTCAAAAAGAGTTGGACACGACTGAGTGACTGAACTGAACTGAACTGATTTTTGCAAAACTTCCCTACACTGAGACCACAGATACTACTACTGCCATCTGCTGGTTGTAATGAAAAATCATTCCCATGTTAATAATCTTCCCACTACAATTATTACAAAGTGGTTTTTTCTTAGGTTTTACTTGGAATCTCCAAGGTTAAACTCTAAAAATCAGTATTCTGGACCAAACCTCCATGGAGGTTTCTCATGCAGCCAGTCTATTCGCTGGGGTATTAGTATAAAGCTGTTATATATAAGAGGTCGGGGAAGGCAATGGCACCCCACCCCAGTACTCTTGCCTGGAAAGTCCAATGGACGGAGTAGCCTGGTGGGCTGCAGTCCATGGGGTCGCTAACAGTCGGACAGACTGAGCGACTTCACTTTCACTTTTCTCTTTCAGGCATTGGAGAAGGAAATGGCAACCCACTCCAGTATTCTTGCCTGGAGAATCCCAGCGATGGGGGAGCCTGGTGGGCTGCCGTTTATGGGGTCACACAGAGTCGGACACGACTGAAGTGACTTAGCAGCTTAGCAGCATATAAGAGGTAATATTTTTCCTGTCACTAAAAATAAGGCAATTTAATTGGCAAACATGGTGACCACATATGATGATGACACAGCTGTAATCTCAGACTACTATTTACAGTTGAAGCTACTTAAAAAGCAAAACCCTGATACATCAGCAGGTGAAACAATTTTATTTTACAGTTATCTTTAAAACCACAAAGACACTACGTTCTTCATATAAAAACATTAGTAGAGAGAACTATACTTTCTAGAAAATGATTATAGAGGCCCTCTTAAAGAAAAATGAACCCAATTATATGGTTTTGGTGGCAGCTTAGGAAAAACTCACATCTGAACTGATTCCTAAAACATACCATTCTATCCCACCATTCTGCATCTTTTGGTTCAAAGTATAGATTACTGTCATCAGTGTGTGCTCCTGCATTCTTACATGTATGACAATACATATACAGACTGGTTTATTGTTTAATGTTCCATTGGTTCATCAGCCTTTTCTGCAGGTTCATCAGCAGGTTGAGTAGGCTTAAGAGAGGAAGAAAAAAGAAAGTATGTAAAAAGAACACTTAACCAATACACACTTTTACTCACAAATATTATATAATAAAAAGCAATGAACAATTCCAGCATTTCATCACACTTTGTTTTTCTGAAGAATAAAGGCTTTTCTTATCACTACTAGCCTTAAAAATAGAATCAGCACACTTTAGACATTTTTTTCCTCCTTAGCACTAATAAACACAGCAAAAATATTTTCCAACAAAGCAGCTGTGAGGTACTATCCTGCATTGTTCCCAACAGCAGTTAAATAATGCAAATGTTGCCACTCCAAATAATACCAACATCTTTTTCAAGTTAAAAAAAGAATTCATGCTGTAGAAGAAATTTCTGTAGAAGATACTTTTTTCCCCAATTACACAGCTATTAAATAAGCACCTATAAAAGCAAATGTGTATTCAAACTTTTGACAAAAGAGGCCAGTATTTAACCTGAGATTCACCAGTACTTCTTGATCCTTTTCTCAATATTTGTGAAGAGTCAACTTAGTTTCCCAAGCTGGTCACCAGTGAGTTTTTCTCTCAGTTCCACCTCTGATAGAATCTCGGGCAGCCCTATGACTTTCTTTAACCAACAGAATGTAAAGAAGGAATGCTGTGCCAGTCTTGGGCCTCAGCCTTAAGAATGCCAGGCAGCTTGTGCTTCTGAGCTTTTGAACTTTTGCAACCTCTGAGCTGCTTCCTGCCAGAGATACTCTGGTGAAGGAGAGGCCCTGAGACTACATGGACAAAGGCCCAGTCACCCTTCTAGCTGTCCTTCTAAGATACCTAGCAAATGTGACTAAAGAAGACACAGGAGTGAAGCCATGGATGTTCCAGCCCTACCCACTCAACTGACTGCAATGTTTGAGACACCCAAAGTGACATGAGCCAAAGAACCATCTAGCTGAGCCCATCAACACACAGAACTGAGAAGCTACAACAGAGAACCAAATCACCCTTCTTGTCTTTTAGAGATCACTGAACCCCTCAGTATTAGTTCTTAGTTTTTCTACTGCCACATGAATTATAAGCCTATCTCAAAAATTAAAGACAAAAACAGTAGATTTACACAGTTGTGGTAGGAAGAGCAATTTACAATAGAATTAGTCTCTTGGTTATAATTAGTTATATACCTGTGCCTTTCTCTGTGGTCTTTCTTCCAGACCTTCCAGGAATGGAGACACATCATCATCATCATAAATTGTAAACTCCAAGTCTTTACCAACAATTCCAATGGAAACATTCTGAAGGGGGAGAAAAAGGTAAAAATTAAAAAGCAAGAGAATTTAGGTTGGAAATATGCTTATGATAAAAAGAAAAAAAGTTGAATGAAAATTTATATACCACTTGAATGAGACAAAAAAAAAAAAAACTTAGGGAAAAAAAGAAGAAAACTAGTAAACTTTTGTAATCTGCAGATTTAATATTCGCTTTTGATAACCACGAACAATCCTAAAGGTCTATGTCACCTAGAAATTTGCAACTTGGCTCACAGAACGTGAAGACCAGTGTGAGGAAACAAACCATTTGCTAGGAAGTAAGCCTTCATTCTTTACCATCCGAGAGGTGAAGCCTACATTCTAAGAAATAATTATATTTGTTCCTTGTATACGTTAAGACATAATGGTTCTTAAGAAAATAAATTTTGGGTTCTAAAATATTGAGTTTAGGGGACTTAGAACTATGTTCTACATGAAAAAATTAAAATGCAACTCTTAAAATGTTCAGTGAATGCTAACCAGTACAGTAGAGCTCCTGTAAGATTAAGATTTCAGTGAGAACTTGAGACATTAAGGATATATAGGGCATTCTCTATGATTCAATAAAAATGTAAAATCAGAAAGCCAGATACCTGAGCTAACTTTCCCAAGTTGTAAATGCCAACAGTTAACTGTATACCCCAAATTTAAAAGACAGTCATCTTGGAGTGATGGCATTATAGGTATTTTTAAAACAAACAAATAAAAACAATTTAATGTGCTTTCCTAATTTTTTGATAGGAAATGCTGTTTTAAAAAGATTATGCAGGTTATAAAGTCTTCATACACATATTAACTATTAATTACCCAATCATAACACAACAGATTTTGTAATATGGTAACTGATCTCTCTAGTGATCATTAACCTCAAGGAGACCTTTAGTTTTTGTTGTATTATACAAGTTTCTAGATCATTCAATCTCCCCTTCCCTGGACAACTCTAACATTCTCCATTTCTCTTACAGCTCAAAACCTTGCTTCTAATCAACTGAGAAAATTTAATTACCCAATCATAACACAACAGATTTTGTAATATGGTAACTGATCTCTCTAGTGATCATTAACCTCAAGGAGACCTTTAGTTTTTGTTGTATTATACAAGTTTCTAGATCATTCAATCTCCCCTTCCCTGGACAACTCTAACATTCTCCATTTCTCTTACAGCTCAAAACCTTGCTTCTAATCAACTGAGAAAACAGAAGCAATCAGAAGAGAATGTTCATAAGCTCCCATAGTATCCAACCTTTCCTATATCTATGTCCCTAAATTCTCTCCTTTCGTGTTACTGGGAATGAAGAGTCCCAGTCCTCTCTGAAGCCTACCTTTTCACCTAGGTGCTACTGGTGATTGGTCCAGCAGTTCTCATTTTTCTCCTATATAGATGTTTTTATCTTTTTTTTCTTAATAATGATGTTTAATCTACTTAGTGCACATCTTTACTTGTTTATTTATTTATTTTTGCACTATGCAGCATGCAGGACTCTAGTTCTCCGACCAGAGATGGAACCCATGGCCCCTGCATTGGAGTGTGGTCTTAAGCACTGGATCACCAGGCAAGTTCCATAAATCTTTTTCTTGATACTGGATTATTTTTATAACCATGCAGCAAAATATTGTAATCTCTCCCATCTTAAAAAACCAAAACAAAAACCCTTTTCCACTACATTCTCTACCAACCACCACCCCCTTTCTCTGGATCCATAACAGAAAGTTTCCTCCAAAGAGCTGTCTCCAATTTCTCTCATTTTCTCCTGACTCTATTCCTAGCACACTTTTCTCCTCCATTCCATTAAGACTGTCTAGTCAAGTTTCAGTAACATCACTGCTAAACTAAATGTTAATTCTCAGTCCACATCTTTCATGGCCTATTGGCAATATTTCACTCTCTTCTCCTTAAAAGTCAGTTCACCTCTCTGTTTGTGGGTTCTTCATATTAGTTGTGGGTTCAACCAACCATGGATCAAAAATATTTTGGGAAAAAAATTCCAGAAAGTTCTGAATAGCAAAACTTAAATTTGCTGTGCCCTGGCAACTGTTTACACAGGACTTATATTGCAATTACAACTATTTACATGCATTTACATTTTATTAGGTGACACAGGTAATCTAGAGATAATTTCAGGTATACAGGAGGACTGTGTATAGGCTATATGCAAGTATAACATCATTTTACAAAAGGGACTTGAGCATCCTTGGATTTAGGGATCCATGGTAGGGGATTCTGGAACTAATCCCCCTACCACTGATGCCAATGGATGACAGCAGTTTCTTCATTTCCTTTTAAAGATGCCTCATTTTCCATGGCATATTTCTCAGTCCCTTTTTGCTGATTCCTACTCTCACCTTCTAATCTCTAAAGGATAGAGTACCCTTGACCAAGTCTTCAAACTTGTCTTCAAACTTATTCTTATCTTTCAGAAATCTAATCCTGGCCAGTCTCTAAATACCATTTTTACACAAAGACTTCAAAACTTTAGTTCTAGGATAAACCAATCTCCACCAAACTCTAGGGGGTGAACATCCAATAATCACTTATTCTGTATTACCAAATGGACAAACAAGAGGCATTTCAAATTTTGTATGTTCTAAACTAACTGCCTGATCTTCTGTTCCTTCAAATGTCTCATCCAGCTCAGTAAATCATAAGTCTATTTTTCCTCTCATCAGGCAAAAACGCTAAAGGCGTTTTCTAAACTCACACCTCACAACCAATTCATTAGCAAACCTTTCTGGTTCTAATTTCAAAACATATGCAAAATCGAACCACTTCTCATCATCTCCAACTCTATGACTCTGCTCTAATCTACCACAGTCTATCACTTGAATTACTTTAACAGCCTTCAAACTATTTCCACCCATGCCCCCACTCAAAATGGCAACTAGAGTGACTTTTAAAATCTACATCAAGCCACAGTATTGCTCTGCTCAAACTCAAGAGTAAAATCCAAAGTACCTACAATGTTTACACGACATACGCTATGTGGCCTCCATTACCTATCTGACTTTATTCCTTCTTCTCCTCTTGATTACTGACTCCAACACAACTGGCCTCCTTATGTTGAATACTAGCAACATTCTGAACTCAAGGCCCCCATATGCATAGCTCACTCACTCAACTCTTTTAGATCTTTCCCTCCAATTTCACTTTCTCAGTGAGACCATCTTTCACCACTCTATGTAAATTATACCCACCATGTCTCCTTCTTATACCCTAGTGGCCATTCTTTCTCCTTTTAAACCTGTTTTATTTTTCCTAAGCACTTATCACATTCTAATATCCTACATAATCTACTTCTGGGTACACTGTCTCTCTTTGCCCATCTGGATGTATGTCCCAGGAATGCCAAGATGTTTGTTGTATGCATTATATTTTCTCCGTGCCTACTGACTACATGTGATTGATGCTCAATGTATATTAAAAATACAAAGATATTCCTATCTCTTGATAAAAAGACATTTTTCAACAGAATTTTATGTTTTATTGCTTTGTACCAAAAAGAAATATTTAAAAATCATTTCAAAATCAGTCATTTAGTGAATACTTTAAAGAGAAAGAATGAGCCGAGGAAACCATTTTACAAATTAAAGAACTGTAAGTAGACACACTTCTATTACTTACATTTGTATAATAAATGATTAAACTATAATCTTAGTATCCCCAATTGGAAAATGTGGTATTTACCTTTGTAGTCAGGTCCTGTTCTGCAGGAAGGGTTTCCCGTAAGGCACGCAGACCATGCTTAACCAGTTCATTCAAATTGCCTAAATATAATAAATTAACAATTATTTTTTAATTCTATTTTCATGCTAGGCTTCCTTTATTTATTTGTCAGGTCTATAGTCTGAAATCATGGTTTTAGTCACACTAAATATAATTTTTAAAAAGTCTAATGTTTGGCCATATAATCTTCTAACAATCTATTATTAGATTGCTATTGTTTTATTTAATGAGAGAATACATGATTTTTGTTACTAAAGTTACCCTTTTCTTATGCTAAGTTAAATTAAAATCCTAATACAAATCAGGATTTTACAGCTCAAAGTTTTGTAAAATGTACTCTGTGAAATGTTTGTCACTGTATTTGCTCTTTATAAAAGAGTCTCCAATTGCTTGTATGTGGTCAGTATTGCCCTGATACCAGAACTATACAAAGCTACCAGAAGAAAGTAAAACTACAGATTAACAAACACACAAAAACCTCAACAAAATATCAGCAAACTAAATCCAGCAATGTTTATGTTTCCATAAACATTTTATGTATATATAATTTGTTATACATCATGGCCAAGAAGGATTTGTCCCAGGAATGCAAAGCTGGCTGAACATTCAAAAGTCAATGAATGCTAGGCAGAATACTTGATGACATAAATCAAAGCAAGATCCTCTATGACCCACCTCCTGGTGTAACAGAAATAAAAACAAAAGTAAACAAGGGGGACCTGATTAAACTTAAAAGCTTTTGCACAGCAAAGGAAACTATAAGCAAGGTGAAAAGACAACTCTCAGAATGGGAGAAAATAATACCAAATGAAAGAACTGACAAAGGATTAATCTCCAAAATATACAAGCAGCTCATACACCTCAATGCCAGAAAAACAAACAACCCAATCAAAAAGTGGGAAAAAGACATAAACAGACATTTCTCCAAAGAAGACATACAGATGGCTACAAACACATGACAAGATGCTCAATATCGTTCATTATTAGAGAAATGCAAACCAAAACTACAATGAGATATCACCTTACACTGGTCAGAATGCTGCTGCTGCTGCTGCTAAGTCGCTTCAGTCGTGTCCGACTCTGTGCGACTCCATAGACAGCAGCCCACCAGGCTCTGCCGTCCCTAGGATTCTCCAGGCAAGCACACTGGAATGGGCTGCCATTTCCTTCTCCAATGCATGAAAATGAAAAGTGAAAGTGAAGTCGCTCAGCCATGTCTGGCTCTTTGTGACCCCATGGACTGCAGCCCTCCAGGCTCCTCCGTCCATGGGATTTTCCAGGCAAGGAGTGGATTGCCATTGCCTCCTCTGCGGTCAGAATGGCCATCATCAAAAGTCTACAAACAATAAATGATGGAGAGGGTGTGGAGAAAAGGGAATGTTCTTGCACTGTTGCTGGGAATGTAAACTGATACAGCCACTATGGAAGACGGTATGGCGATTCCTTAAAAAACTAGGAATAAAACCACCATATTACCCAGGAATCCCCTCCTAGGCATATANGGGTGGGAGATGGGAGGGAGGTTCAAAAGGGAGGGGATATATGTATACCTATGGCTGATTCATGTTGAGGTTTGACAGAAAACAACACAATTCTGTAAAGCAATTATCCTTCAATAGAAAAATAACAACAAAAAAAAAGTCAATGAATGCAATACACCACAATAGAATGCTGGGGGGGGTGGGGTTGCGGTGGATGCATGATTACCTTGATGCATAAAAAGCATGTGTTAAAGTCTAAGACGCTTGCATAAACAAATCACTTGAAAACCTGCCCTATCATCACGTTACATCTTTTACTTTTCTTTCTCACAACTAAATTTATTTATTTATTTATGGACTACTTATTGCAGAAATGTCTATGTGGCTAAAAATAAGAATCACAGAAAAATAAAAGAAGCTATCAACAGAATTTACAAGTAGTAACTACTACAGCGACTCTAAACTCTGGCTGGGACAAAACTTCAGACCAATTGAATAAAAAATCTTCAAGGTAAGGAATATATAGTTATATTTTTAAAAAGTTCGACCGGTGACTGAAACTGTCCTGGTAGCCAGAGAAAGTAAAAACCAGTATATATGGCAGAAATAATATACACTTCATGGGCTTAATCTTTTTAAGAAAAGTAGAGCTTTTTTTCATGTAGGATACTGTGTTTATTCACTATATAAAGACTAGGAGGGCAAATGGGGAAGGCAATGGCACCCCACCCCAGTACTCTTGCCTGGAAAATCCAATGGACGGAGTAGCCTGGTGGGCTGCAGTCCATGGGGTCGCTAACAGTCGGAGAGACTGAGCAACTTCACTTTCACTTTTCTCTTTCATGCATTGGAGAAGGAAATGGCAACCCACTTCAGTATTCTTGCCTGGAGAATCCCAGGGATGGGGGAGCCTGGTGGGCTGCCGTCTACGGGGTCACACAGAGTCGGACACGACTGAAGTGACTTAGCAGCAGCAGCAGCAGTAGCAGCAGCAGGAGGGCAAAAAAGAAAAATTACTTACACTCCATAAACTCTGACATATGTCTCTCCAAGTAAGTACGAGCTGATTGAGATCGGGCTCCAATGGACATAGCTCTGCAGTCAAAATAGTTAGCAGATGGACAAGTTTGGAAAATGTGAGGACCCATATCCTACAAATAGAAGAAAAATACATTGCATAATTCTTGACTCTGGTTGAGCTAAAAATTAGAAAATTTGTTTCAAAAAAAATCATTAAAATATAACAATACTCTATGAACTCACATCATAACCAGCAATAAGCAGCCCAACACCATATGGTCTCCGGCCATATCGCTGCGTTGGTATCTGGGTTTCTTAAACTAGTTAAAGAGTTTGTTCTAACAAGAAGTAAAGTACTGTCTTTAATTTCAAATTAAACATTATCAACAAAGAGTTCTGGTTTTTTTTAATTGCTGAATAATCTACTACCCCAAGAAGAAGAAAATAAAACAAATATTTCTTTGGCTTAGTGTTAAAAGATGTTTGACTATCCACTAAACCCCAAGTGAGTGCTAGCAAGATGATCTTTTCTGGTGTAGAGAATTTCATTCATTTTGGATATAAGGGACAAGGATTTAGGGGGAGCATCTATAACCACCAATAAACAAACATTAGACCTCTTCTAAAATTGATGCTCAGTTTTTCTGAAATTGGGCTTATCTATATCTGGAACATATTAATTGCTTATCTATAAAGGCTGATAAAAAGAACAAACCAACTCATTTAGAATCTATTCTTCCATAGTAAAACTCCCTACAACTCTCCTTCTGAAGACTTTAAGCATTTTTTTTACTGAAAAGTGACTCAACTTAAAGTTTGCACAATCTTACCTATGTTATATATTATATATTCCTAATAAGTAATACAATGATTAAGTATCAAGACCCTTTAAAGTCTACTTCCATAAATGCAACAATAAATGCATAAATAAAAAGGATACTGCTTCCAATTAGAGATACAAGACGAGACACAGGAAGAGGTCTGTCAAATACAAATCTGGAATCCAAACACTCCTGGCGCATAAAATTACTGAAAAAGAAACAAAAAAAACCTGGTAATTTCAAATCGCAGAGTCATTCTAATCAAACAATGTAATTTGGTTTATTTTTGCTTTCTTCCAGATATTTACATGTACATCCATACAATGGAACCATAAACATATAATGACAAGGATGAATTTTTCTATCAAATCTCTATATTTTAAATGTTCTATTACTGAAAGTGACTAACCTTAAAGCTTTCACAATTTTACCTAAGTTTATGACTACACATTTCTTAGCTCTAGATAACCTTTGCCTCAGAGCGCTTTACAGAACAAAGAAGAAAAGACTGCACAATAGGAAAAAAGCAATCTCTCTTCTCTTACCCTTCCCACTGTCAACAAGACTGTCTTAATTCCACGTCTTGAGCTACCAAAAAGAATAACTTTGATTTTTTCCTTGAAAGCTGACAAAAATTTCCCCAACAGAACAAACAGAAAAAACTGAATCCACACTAGGGCGCTGTTAACATGTTCCTGTCAATGTCACTTCTATCCATAGCAGTACTCTAGAGGAGACACTACACTGTTAAGTCTCTTAAACCCGACAAGATGCAAGCAAATGCAACACTGGGAAAAAGAAAATTCACACCTAACTATTAAAGCCGAGAGGATAAACTTTTCTTTCATATTGCTCTGTCTAGTTTATGTGTCGGGGAAGGCAATGGCACCCCACCCCAGTACTCTTGCCTGGAAAATCCAATGGACGGAGGAGCCTGGTGGGCTGCAGTCCATGGGGTCGCTAACAGTCGGACAGACTGAGCGACTTCACTTTCACTTTTCTCTTTCATGCACTGGAGAAGGAAATGGCAACCCACTCCAGTATTCTTGTCTGGAGAATCCCAGGGATGGGGGAGCCTGGTGGGCTGCCGTCTATGGGGTCACACAGAGTCGGACATGACTGAAGCGACTTAGCAGCAGCAGCAGTTCATGTGTGTGTCACATCCGATGATCAAATGTTGGGTGCTGTAACCAAGCTAGCTGTTCACTACTTTCACTTAAGTTCCTTTGCCAAGGCTGTCTAACACTGCATTGCTCAATATGGCAGGCACTAGTAACATGTGACTAGTGAGCACTGAAAAAGTGGCTAGTCTAAATTAAGATGTATCTTCAGTACAAATACACAAAATTTCAAAGATTTAGTGCAATAATGTAAAATATCTCATAAAGCTTTTAAATGATTACACGTGACAATATTTTTGAAAGATTGGGTTAAGTAAAATGTTTGACAATGCAACATATATTTTCAACAGCTAACAGAAAACACTAATGTAGTCACTATATTGCTGACCTAAGAGAACAGGGAACTCACCAAATAACTTGAAAATTTTAAACATCAGCATTATTAACTGTCCTCGGTGTTTATATTCCCCTTTCCTAATTAAATCACAGACAAGAGATTACTTGTGGCTAACTATCTCCTACTTACCAACATATACACTGAAAGATGCTTTATGAAGTATTCTACATGTTAGGCTATTTATCAATAACCTTGGAAAAAAATACTAAGAAAATTCAGAGTTTGAGTAACTAGAGCAATATCAGATTGCGTGTTAAAAGTGGGAATTAAAGACTGTGTGATCCCAAAGCCCCAGCTCTTCATCTGCAATATGCCTCTCAACTGGAAATAATCTTAACCCCCCACCTGCTCCAAAGAAATATACCTGTTGCTCTCTACTTTCTATCTTGTATTGCAGATATTCTACTAGATTTTAAGCTCCTAGAAGATGATATCTATGTCTGATTCACCTTTGTATACTCTTTGTATCCAGTATTGAGCTTTGCAAAAAATAAATGTCAAATGAATACTGGTATATTAAAGACAGCAAAGTGGTTCAGCTGATCCCTCAGAAACCTGGTGTCAAGCTCTTCTCAGATCTAACATCAAACTATATATACTGAGTTAACAAGTAATACATTATTCAACGACTTCTAAAAAGCATTAATATTAATGTGGTTAATCCTATTAATTACTGCTACAGTGATCAAGAAATGGAATACTTAGTAACTGAGCCCGAAACCATTAAGGTATTAATAATCTTAACTTATAAACACTCTAGCAGACAACTTCCTAAAATATCTGGATTGTTTCTAGATATGTAACCAATTATGAATCAAAAGGGATATTTCTTTTGTTTTCCAGGATCATACTCACCATAACAGTCGAGCATCAGCAGTAAGTCCCGCAATTGAGATACCAATATGGTTATCAACATGGAGAATTTTTTTCTGATGAGCCGCAAGTTCTGACTGTGCTCTCTAAACAGAAACATCATTTAAGACAAAAGAGTAAGTTTATAATTTTATTATTTATATAGTGAAACTAACATTTTACAGTGTTTTATAAAGGAGGAAGATATATTTATTGCTTTACTTACCTTCAATGCAACCAAAACTGCATGAGTTTTTGATTTCAGACCAACTGTGGCTGAACCTTGTTTGACAGCTTCCATTGCATATTCAATTTGATGAATTCTGCCCTAAAATGAAAAAAAAAAAAAAATTGGGGGGTGGGGCGGGGCAGATCTAAATGGTACCTAGCTTGCAGTTCTACCACTGTTCATAGTACTTGCTTTGGGTTCAGTCAATTACTAAAGTTACTATGTGTCCACTTTCTTTCTATCTTTGCTAATATTCTTCCCTTATATCAGACCCTAATAAATGGTCAAAAGCATTACTACCTTTTAAGTCAGCTCAAATGTCTACCTCTTGAAATCTTCATCTTTTCTCCCCAAATCTCAAACCATACTCCCACCAGTTCTTTATCTACACTTCCTTTTCTGCCTCATACTACGATTTGGGATATGTCTGATTTATCCTTGAACCTTCACTGCACTTAAAACATTCATGCTGAACATGTAAAGGCACATACTGAACGTGCCTTTCATTCATTCATACTGAACGAGAACACAAGAATGTCCCCAGGAAGTCAGAAGTGCACACAAACTGCCATAAAGGCAGACCCATTACTGCTTTAAAGACGGTATTGAAACAAGTCCACCAGCACAGTACTTGGGAGACTAATCATGGGGGTGAGAAGGCTGAGCGCTGGAATGGCAGGCACAGGCCTGGAATCCCTGAGCTCTATACTATAATCCTGATTTCATCACTAATACCAGCTTCGGTTCACTCANAGAAGGAAATGGCCAGCCACTCCAGTATTCTTGCCTGGAGAATCCCAGGGATGGGGGAGCCTGGTGGGCTGCCGTCTACGGGGTCACACAGAGTCGGACACGACTGAAGTGACTTAGCAGCAGCAGCAGCAGTAGCAGCAGCAGGAGGGCAAAAAAGAAAAATTACTTACACTCCATAAACTCTGACATATGTCTCTCCAAGTAAGTACGAGCTGATTGAGATCGGGCTCCAATGGACATAGCTCTGCAGTCAAAATAGTTAGCAGATGGACAAGTTTGGAAAATGTGAGGACCCATATCCTACAAATAGAAGAAAAATACATTGCATAATTCTTGACTCTGATTGAGCTAAAAATTAGAAAATTTGTTTCAAAAAAAAATCATTAAAATATAACAATACTCTATGAACTCACATCATAACCAGCAATAAGCAGCCCAACACCATATGGTCTCCGGCCATATCGCTGCGTTGGTATCTGGGTTTCTTAAACTAGTTAAAGAGTTTGTTCTAACAAGAAGTAAAGTACTGTCTTTAATTTCAAATTAAACATTATCAACAAAGAGTTCTGGTTTTTTTTAATTGCTGAATAATCTACTACCCCAAGAAGAAGAAAATAAAACAAATATTTCTTTGGCTTAGTGTTAAAAGATGTTTGACTATCCACCAAACCCCAAGTGAGTGCTAGCAAGATGATCTTTTCTGGTGTAGAGAATTTCATTCATTTTGGATATAAGGGACAAGGATTTAGGGGAAGCATCTATAACCACCAATAAACAAACATTAGACCTCTTCTAAAATTGATGCTCAGTTTTTCTGAAATTGGGCTTATCTATATCTGGAACATATTAATTGCTTATCTATAAAGGCTGATAAAAAGAACAAACCAACTCATTTAGAATCTATTTTTCCATAGTAAAACTCCCTACAACTCTCCTTCTGAAGACTTTAAGCATTTTTTTTTTTATTGAAAAGTGACTCAACTTAAAGTTTGCACAATCTTACCTATGTTATATATTATCATATTCCTAATAAGTAATACAATGATTAAGTATCAAGACCCTTTAAAGTCTACTTCCATAAATGCAACAATAAATGCATAAATAAAAAGGATACTGCTTCCAATTAGAGATACAAGACGAGACACAGGAAGAGGTCTGTCAAATACAAATCTGGAATCCAAACACTCCTGGCGCATAAAATTACTGAAAAAGAAACAAAAAAAAACTGGTAATTTCAAATCGCAGAGTCATTCTAATCAAACAATGTAATTTGGTTTATTTTTGCTTTCTTCCAGATATTTACAGGTACATCCATACAATGGAACCATAAACATATAATGACAAGGATGAATTTTTCTATCAAATCTCTATATTTTAAATGTTCTATTATTGAAAGTGACTAACCTTAAAGCTTTCACAATTTTACCTGTTTATGACTACACATTTCTTAGCTCTAGATAACCTTTGCCTCAGAGCACTTTACAGAACAAAAAAGAAAAGGCTGCACAATAGGAAAAAAGCACTCTCTCTTCTCTTACCCTTCCCACTGTCAACAAGACTGTCTTAATTCCACGTCTTGAGCTACCAAAAAGAATAACTTTGATTTTTTCCTTNCTTCAGTCGTGTCCGACTCTGTGTGACCCCATAGACGGCAGCCCACCAGGCTCCCCCATCCCTGGGATTCTCCAGGCAAGAATACTGGAGTGGGTTGCCATTTCCTTCTCCAATAATGCAATATTACTCAGCCATAAAAAAGAACAAATTTGAGTCCGTTCTGATGAGGTGGATGAACCTAGAACCTATTATACAGAGTGAAGTAAGTCAGAAAGAGAAAAATAAATATTTTATTCTAATGCATATATACAGAATCTAGAAAAATTGTACTGAAGAATTTATTTTCAGGGCAGCAATGGAGAAACAGACTTATGGACATGGGGAGAAGGGAGGAGAGGATAAGATGTATGGAAAGAATAGCAGGGCAACTTACATTACCATATGTAAAATAGATAGCCAACAGGAATTTGCTGTATGGCTCAAGAAACTCAAACAGGGGCTCTGTATCAATCTAGAGAGGGTGGGATGGGGTGGGAGATGGGAGGGAGGTTCAAAAGGGAGGGGATATATGTATACCTATGGCTGATTCATGTTGAGGTTTGACAGAAAACAACACAATTCTGTAAAGCAATTATCCTTCAATAGAAAAATAACAACAAAAAAAAAGTCAATGAATGCAATACACCACAATAGAATGCTGGGGGGGGTGGGGTTGCGGTGGATGCATGATTACCTTGATGCATAAAAAGCATGTGTTAAAGTCTAAGACGCTTGCATAAACAAATCACTTGAAAACCTGCCCTATCATCACGTTACATCTTTTACTTTTCTTTCTCACAACTAAATTTATTTATTTATTTATGGACTACTTATTGCAGAAATGTCTATGTGGCTAAAAATAAGAATCACAGAAAAATAAAAGAAGCTATCAACAGAATTTACAAGTAGTAACTACTACAGCGACTCTAAACTCTGGCTGGGACAAAACTTCAGACCAATTGAATAAAAAATCTTCAAGGTAAGGAATATATAGTTATATTTTTAAAAAGTTCGACCGGTGACTGAAACTGTCCTGGTAGCCAGAGAAAGTAAAAACCAGTATATATGGCAGAAATAATATACACTTCATGGGCTTAATCTTTTTAAGAAAAGTAGAGCTTTTTTTCATGTAGGATACTGTGTTTATTCACTATATAAAGACTAGGAGGGCAAATGGGGAAGGCAATGGCACCCCACCCCAGTACTCTTGCCTGGAAAATCCAATGGACGGAGTAGCCTGGTGGGCTGCAGTCCATGGGGTCGCTAACAGTCGGACAGACTGAGCAACTTCACTTTCACTTTTCTCTTTCATGCATTGGAGAAGGAAATGGCAACCCACTCCAGTATTCTTGCCTGGAGAATCCCAGGGATGGGGGAGCCTGGTGGGCTGCCGTCTACGGGGTCACACAGAGTCGGACACGACTGAAGTGACTTAGCAGCAGCAGCAGCAGTAGCAGCAGCAGGAGGGCAAAAAAGAAA
>SJYX01023642.1:27659-38726 GCA_006410675.1 Oreotragus oreotragus
TTGGATTCCTTTTATTTCTTTTTCTGCTCTGATTGCTGTGGCCAAAACTTCCAGAACTATGTTGAATAGTAGCGGTGAAAGTGGACATCCTTGTCTTGTTCCTGACTTTAGGGGAAATGCTTTCAATTTTTCACCATTGAGGATAATGTTTGCTGTGGGTTTGTCATATATAGCTTTTATTATGTTGAGGTATGTTCCTTCTATTCCTGCTTTATGTAGTTTTGAAAGAAGGAATGAGGAATGGGTTCCACAAACCTTCCATGTTGGGACACCTAGGTTTGTCTTTTTGTTCAATTAAACTTTTTTAATGGTGCATTTTAATGGTGCAATTATCTCCAAAAATATTTTCAAATACCTAAATGACTATGCACAACTCCTGCTATAGAGCCACTATTGCTATTGCTCCTATTTAATGTGTAAGTTGGGTTTTGGCAAGAAGTCCTCGTCTCAAGCAGCTTATATAGAAAAGGACAGACAGGTTCTGATGAAATAGTAAAATGCGTCATTTTCACAGATTTTTAATTTTAGATAGACCTAGGTTTTGTTCCCTGAATTCCCTCTTTTTGTGTATGTGACCTGAAAGTTCCCTAAGTTCTTTGAACTTGGTTTTTTTTTTTTCTTTAATGGTAAAATGAGAATAGCTATATTATATATGACAAAAGTTGTAGTAAGAATTAATGAAATAATACACATAAATCCATTCATATTACCTGGTAATTAGCACTTTATTAGGAGAAGGCGATGGCACCCCACTCCAGAGCTCTTGCCTGGAAAATCCCATGGATGGCAGAGCCTGGTAGGCTGCAGTCCATGGGGTCACGAAGAGTCGGNAATAATACACATAAATCCATTCATATTACCTGGTAATTAGCACTTTATTAGGAGAAGGCGATGGCACCCCACTCCAGAGCTCTTGCCTGGAAAATCCCATGGATGGCAGAGCCTGGTAGGCTGCAGTCCATGGGGTCACGAAGAGTCGGACACGACTGAGAGACTTCACTTTCACTTTTCACTTTCATGCACTGGAGAAGGAAATGGCAACCCACTCCAGTTTTCTTGCCTGGAGAATCCCAGGGACGAGGGAGCCTGCTGGGCTGCCGTCTATGGGGTCGCACAGTCGGGTCTGACTGAAGTGACGCAGCAGAAGCAGCAGCAGCAGCAACAAGGATATATTCACTTATTTTAATATTGTTCATTTTTAGAAAGCATCAAATTATCTAAGCCAATGGAAGTTTTTAGACTCTGCTGTGATCAGTAATTCCTCCTAGGTCCAATATATTAAACTCATTATTAAAGTCTTGATCTGCATAGTGTACTATCAATGAAATGCAAATTTCTATCCTGCAGCCAGATTCTTCATACTGTGAGGCTGAAGTTGGCTAAAATCAATGAAAATTAGGTATGAGTAAAGGATAGAAGCCTTTGGTTCTTGATAAGCTTCCTTATATTACCTTTGTACCAAAGATAGTTTCTTCCCTGCTTTCATCTTAAGGTGGAGGCATTGAATATTTATGAGCATATCTGCAACCAACACTGGTGATTAAATGTTGGACAATTTATTTGGATATCAAACACATGGTCTTGAGTTTCCTACTGGGTCAAATAATCTGCCAAGAAATAACTGTTTATTTCCACAGATAAAGTTAGTCTATGAATGATCCCAACTCCCCACAATTTGCCTCATTGTAATATGATGTGCATTTTTTTGTTGTGGTCCAAGGAATACCTTTAAATATTGTTGAAGAAGGCAGAGGAATAAAAAAAAATAAAGCCACTGACAAATTCTGAAATTTAAATTTAGATGCAAGCTTTTGTTCCTATATCTTACTCATCATTCAGGACATGAAGAAGGTCACATATGCAATCTCTTTCTGATGCTGTGTTAACAACAGTTATTAATCTGTGGTTTTCTTCGCTTACTCATTTAAATGAAACATTGAGAGATAGTCATATTGCTCTGAATGAAACATGACTCTTAAAATAACCAAAAGACACAAGTAATAAATAAGTAGACAGGCATTTAGATTTCATATGTAACGTGAATAGGCTGGTTTGCAAGAAATAAAAAGTGGAGAGCGTATATAAATATGTAACTTCATTAGTGAGATATATGTTCTCTACTAACATCAAAATGGGAGTCAAACTATAAAATGTGTATACATGTGTAATTTTAATACAAATTAAGTTCCATAGAAATTACCTTTGTCAAAAATTTTTATCCCTCCATAGATTAGGCAATAAAATTCACATTCTTCATTAGTTGAACCATATCAAGCTTCCATTATTCTACACATTCCAGCATACATACACACACACACATGCAGTTATACACACCCCACCAACTACCATCACTGCCAACACCACCACCCCCAACAACAACAACAAAACTCATTTTATAATATAATCTTACATTATTCTTTCAGAAAGAAAAAATGAAGTGGCCACATTAAAAAAAAAAAAAACCTGAAAAATCTTAAATCTACTATTAAAGACTTTGACAAAGTAGTATCTTGGGGGAATAACACCTTCTAATTCTAATATGCATGTGAGTTAATAAAATCATTACTCACTGCTATTTGTGCCAATGCACATTTTATCCTCCAATGTTCAGTTTAAATCTACCCTTCTTTCCCCATTGATCATTCTATGATTTTACCAAAACTGATATGATCTTGCCTTCATCTCAATGCCACACTTCTTAAATTATGCTTTTCATTATAATAAAAATAATATATCTTATTATATCCTATTATATCTTGAAAACTAATTATGTTTATACGTGCCTTCATCTTATTCTGAAACTATACTATTTTTTCCCTAATTTTTGATTTTAGTTCCCTATATCAACATTAAGATCTTGCTGACCATAACTACTCGTCACTCTTTTGAAATGAAAAGAGAAGTGAATGAACTAAATATATGTTGAATTTCCAATTCTTATCATTTAGCTCTGAGGTAACTACACTAACCTATGAAAAATATCATATAATTTTTAAATCCATGTAGCAGATCTCTTATTATAACTTTCTCGTAAAAGTTAAGCTTTGAACAATATTAATATTTAAGATTTTTCCTTCTATCTCCTCTGTTTCCCTTAATTAACTTATAACCATCTTCATAGCTCTGAGCACATAGTTTGATTTATAGTGTATAAAATATTCACAATTGAAAATACTTCCCCCCACACCTTCAAAATTAAGTCAAATGTTGTATCTCCAAAAATATTGGCAAACTAAGCTATTACCATTTCTCTCCTAAGCTGCTTAAACTAAATAAGTATTGGTGCTAGTAACCAGAGTGGAAAAGTTTTGCAGGATAAAAATATTATTAGTTCAGTTCAGTTCAGTCTCTCAGTCATGTCTGACTCTTTGCAACCCCGTGGACTGCTTCGTGCCAGGCCTCCTGTCCATCACCAACTCCTGGAGCTTGCTTAAAATCATGTGCTTCATAGGTGTGTTAGAAAGTTTTCAGGGGAAATAATAGAAAAACCCATCTCAAATTGAGCTAATAAAAGGAGTCTATTGACTTATGAGACTGAGAAAAATTTGTAGACTGACTGATGAAGTGGTTCAACAGAGTTATTAAAAACCATATTCCTTTTTTTCCTCTTAATCTTGATCTTAGCCTCTAAGCAATTCAAAATAATTGATTCCAATGAGTAGATGTACAGCTATTATCACAGAGAGGACACAGAATTTAAGGTGGCACCAAAAAACTCTGCAATCAAAATAAATAATATTATAGTGCAATATTTTAAATAGCAATATTAATGCAAAATTACATAAAGCAACAAAATATCACATTTTTAAACAGAGGATCCCTATTTATCCTAGACTGTTTCATGCTTCTATCTTGCTCAGGACCACTGTTCTTCCTTTGATAGATAAGGAATAATTATCAAGAGGTGCTTGAGGTGGGCACGGAGATTTCTCTTTGGTCCCAACCTTGTTTTTACTAAATCTTTCAGCTCCTCATCTCTATTTTAGACTTCAACTTGGTTTGTAAGTTTAGCTTTCCTGACTATGCTCTAGCAGGCTTGACACTTACAGAAATTTCAAATACTAAAGGATTCAGACTTTAGACAAACTAAACCCCTCTTAGCAATTTATGCTTTAAACTTTTTCTGTTTTCAAATAGCCACTTTTGGACTAAGTTTGCTTGTTTCTTAGAGAACATGCTCCAAATTCCTGGTTATTTATTACCTAGATTTTAAAGCAGCAGTTTCTTGGACACGTGGACTGAGATTAAATCCATGCTCCAAAACCTAACTTTAACTATTTTGCCACCATGAAATGAAGGTTGACAAATTCCATGTATTGTGGATAAAGTTTTGTGTTTTTTTTTTTCTATTTTCTTTTATTGCTTTTACTCAATCCATTTCAAATTTCTAATGGAATTGGCTGATTTCTGAAATTATCCTACTCACAGTTCCAAGTTCTATAAGAATTTAGACTGTTCTTGGTTAAGAAAAAGAGCAAAATCATCCTTGCTTACCGATAAACAGGAGTCATTTTCTCATACAAATACTAAGTCCATAAATATGGAGACATTCAGACTCAAGGTAGGATGATCTAGCTATTTAATAATAGCATGAAAAATAAATTTTTTCCCATCTCTTTCTTCTACCAACTACATTTTGGCTTCTTCCTAAGGATAACTTCCTTTATAGTCATAGTTTCCCAGTCACAACTGAGAATAATTGATTCCCAGTTCATATTTAGAGGAGAAATAGTCAGTTCTGATTCAGCATTCTAAGCATAGCAAGTCAGTCTCAATCCTACTGTACTAATTTAGGTCACATGACCATTTCAATAACTGTGAAAATAAACCAATAACTATGAAAAATAAAGTAGAATTAAATGATGGCTATCAGAGCCCACCTACAGAGCTGCTATATTTTACTTTTCCTTGAAATATTGGGATTGTATGAGGGAGAAACAGATGCTATAAAGAAAATCTGGCTATGTTTATAGTGGTGCAAGGATTCTAGAAATCCAACTATAAATTACCAATGGCATAGCCAAATTTATTAGAAAAATACATTTTAAATAATCAATTGAGGAAGTGATATAGATCTTTATTGTTCAGAGTAAAGAGAAGAACAACAAAAAGAGGATAGACAGTTTGATAACTGATTTGGGCTCAGAGGTCAATCAATCATGTATTAGTGGTGCTTCCACTAATCTGTGGGCATGTATGTTATTTTGCCCTTAGATAAAGGCCAGGGTAATTATTTCTACATTCTTAAAATTTTGGAGTCATGGACTCTGGTATATCTTATAAATTGCTTATTATTATTATTATTTTTTTAGTCCCTAAGTTGTATCTGATTGTTTGTGACCCCCTGAACTCTAGTCCACTAGGCTTCTGTGTCCATGGGAATTTCCAGCCAAGAATGCTAGAGTGAGTTGTTGCTTCCTTCTCCAGGTGATCTCCCTAACCCAGGGATTCAACCTGAGTCTCCTGCACTGGCAGGCAGATTCTTTACCACTGAGCCACCAGAGAAGCCCACATAAATTCCTTACAGAGTGGTTTATTTTTTATTTAGAAAGCCCTAGAAGATTACAATAATAATAATAATAATAATAATAATAATAAACAATTACATTTAAATTGAAATACAAAGGATCTGTAAAGTCTATGTGAAGCTGCAATTCTCATTTTTGGTTAGAACTAGAATCATCTAGGAAGGATTAAAAACAAACAAACAAAACAAAATGAAAGAATAACTCTAGGTAAGTTAATCAAAATCTCTAGATAAAATATCAATATGAGCAGTTTTTTTTTTTTTTAAGACTATCAGATGGTTCTAAAGTGTATTTATAGCTGAGAATCAGTAAGCTACAGAAGTATTTTTCAAACTTCAAGTGCTTACAAACTACTTGAGTAGTATGATAAAGCACATAATCTGATAAAATGGGTTTGGCATAGAGCCTAGAATTCTGTATTCTAACTCTCAGCTATTGATAATACTAGTGTTTCTGGTGCATGATGAACAGTTTTTCTAAAAACAAACAAACAAACAAACAAAAAATGGTCAAGTAATCATTGACTTTATTGCAGTGAATCTTTTTCACTAGTTTATCTGTATCCAAAGGCAGAGTCTCAAACTGCTCATATTTAGGAAGGGCTTCCTTTTTTGTTACTTTATTTTACTTTTTTCTAGCATTCTTATGCTCATAAAGTTTAGTAAAATAAAATTTTTGCTTGCTGAGTTTCTCTTCTGATGATTAGTTTTGTTAATTTCATTTCAATTATAATGATTGCTAAAAAAAATGATCCCCTGTAGGATCCTCTTGTTAGACAACTCAATCAATGTTATAAGCCAAGCAGAGGTAACAGATTCAAGTAAAATACTCAACTAAAAATCAAAATATACATTTTTCTCAAGTGAATATGGTAGAACAGATGTTAGTCTACAAAACAAGTCTCTACAACTGTGAAAAGATTGAAATCATACAAAATATCATCCCTAACTATAATGGAATGAACCTAGAAATAACAAAATGAAAACAGACATTTTTCACAAATATGTAGAAATTAAACAACACACTCCAAAATAACTCACCAACAATAGGTCTAAAAGGAAATCATAAGAAAAATTAGAAAATGCTTTAAGATGAATTAAATAAAATCACAGCATATCACTGTCATGGAATGTAATGAAAGCAATGCTATAAGACTCTCAAGAACTACAATAAAGGAAAAGAAAGATCTCAACTCAATAAATAGCTTTATACCTTAGGAATCAGCAAAAGGAGTGCAAACACAACACAAAGTCAGGAGAAGAAAGGGGATAACAAATATTAGAATGTAAATAAGTTAAGTACCAAATCGAAAAAGAATCATTGAAACCCCCAGCTGGTTGAAATGATTAACAGTATAGACAAACTGTAGTTAGACTAACTTAGAAAAATCAAGAAAATATACAGTCAAAAATCAGGGAAAAAAGTGGAAATAAGACTACTAATGTGACAGAAATTGCACAGATCGTAAAAGAACATTGTGTACAATCATTTGTCAACAAATTATATAGCCTAGATAAAGTGGACAAACCCCTAGACACAAACAAATTACCAAAACCAACTCAAGGAGAAATAGAAAATCTGATCTGATCTGTGTTAAGTACAGATTGCTGCTAAGTCACTTCAGTCGTGTCCGACTCTGTGTGACCCCATAGACGGCAGCCCACCAAGCTCCCCCATCCCTGGGATTCTCCAGGCAAGAATACTGGAGTGGGTTGCCATTTCCTTCTCCAATGCAGGAAAGAGAAAAGTGAAAGTGAAGTCGCTCAGTCTGTCCGACTGTTAGCGACCCCATGGACTGCAGCCCACCAGGCTCCTCCGCCCATGGGATTTTCCAGGCAAGAGTACTGGAGTGGGGTGCCATTGCCTTCCCTGAAGTACAGATTATATCAGTAATAAAAAAATAATNTGTCTCTTATACACATCTAGATGTGTATAAGAGACAGCCCCATGGACTGCAGCCCACCAGGCTCCTCCGCCCATGGGATTTTCCAGGCAAGAGTACTGGAGTGGGGTGCCATTGCCTTCCCTGAAGTACAGATTATATCAGTAATAAAAAAATAATTAAAAGACAACAAAAAGACCAGGACAAGATGGCTTCACTGATGAATTCTGCCAAAGCTTTAAAGAAGAATCAACATTAAATTTTTGTAAACTCTCCCAAATAGTAGAAGAAAGTTGAACACTTCCTCTTTCTATGAATCCAGCATTACCTTAATAAAACGACAGATAAAGATGAAAGAAAAATATTTATAGACCTTTATCCTTTTTGATATAGATTTAAAAATTCTCAACTAAATCCTATCAAACTGCATCCATCTCCTCTGCCACAATTCTGGGTCTAGGAGTTGTCTTCTCTATACAAAAGTAATTTAACAGTTTCAAAACCAGTTTCTCTACATCTATTACTGCCATCTTCAAAACATTCCACAGTGAAGCCAAAACGTATATCTGTTCAAGTTACTCCCATGAATAAAATTATTCAAGAACTTTCCATTTTAAGATAAAGTACAAAATTCTTATTTTAATAGATATCTGGTCCATGTATAATCTAGTCCTCATTGACCAGACTTCTATGGAATCATGGTTTCCCTTCCTTTCCATTCCTCTCTTTATTGCCTCTCAAAAGTACTTTCTGCTGATGCTTGTTCAAATATGCTAGGTTTTACATACTTTAAGACCAATTCTTAGGCAGAATTTCCTGTCAAGCAAAATGAACTTACAAGCAAAATGAACTCTAACTTTACTGGCCCCCTCTCAGCCTTAAACATTTATTGTTAATATTTAAAGAACCCAGTCTTGTGAGGAAAGAAGGGTAAATACTAGCTTCTCTTCAGAATAAACCGTAGAATCCACTCTATTTCACTTGTTATAAAACAAACAAAATTTTTTAAACAAATATTCAGCAGCTAAGAGGGAGACAACTTGAAAGTGCAATAAAATTACTTTTACTTTGTAAAAATCTATAAGCAATTTACTAAATTAGTCAATATCAATAGTTTTTGCTGTGCATCTATTTTTTGCCAAAATAATAACCAGCACTCTTTGAAGGACTACTGTTATTAGCCACTCTTCTCAATAGTTTATATAGATTTTTCCAGTTAATACTTGCAAATGAAGTAAATATTATCATTCCCATATTATAACTGGCAGGCAAGTAACTTTACAAAATGCATGATGGAAACAGAACTCAAATTCTGATAGTAGGTCTTTATTCAAGTCTTTTCTTATCTGTCCTGCTAAGTCACTTCAGTCGTGTCCGACTCTGTGTGACCCCATAGACGGCAGCCCACCAAGCTCCCCCATCTCTGGGATTCTCCAGGCAAGAACACTGGAGTGGGTTGCCGTTTCCTTCTCCAATGCATGAAAGAGAAAAGTGAAAGTGAAGTCTAGTAGGTCTTTATTCAAGTCTTTTCTTATCTGTCCTGCTAAGTCACTTCAGTCGTGTCCGACTCTGTGTGACCCCATAGACGGCAGCCCACCAAGCTCCCCCATCTCTGGGATTCTCCAGGCAAGAACACTGGAGTGGGTTGCCGTTTCCTTCTCCAATGCATGAAAGAGAAAAGTGAAAGTGAAGTCTCTCAGTCTGTCTGACTGTTAGCGACCCCATGGACTGCAGCCCACCAGGCTACTCCGTCCATTGGATTTCCCAGGCAAGAGTACTGGGGTAGGGTGCCATTGCATCTGTCCAATTGAGTAAATTCCCCCTCTGTACATGGATGATTATATTATGATGAAACTGAACTACCTCAGCTCTTTTAATAATGTCAATATCCTTATAATAGTGTTCACTTCCCTGTATCCTCCCACTATCATTGTACCAAGAGAATGGTGTCCACCTCTGTTGATCCTTAGGCTAGGTACTGTGTTTTGAGAGTGAATCTTGCTAAATATTTCAATAAAACATGTATTCCTATATGAATGCAGATTTCATATATGGAACATCAATTTGCTCTTCTGTAGACAACTAAAGTTCAACAACAAGTTTAAAAAGTTTAACAAGTTTAAAAAGTGTCTCTAAAAAGACTTGTGTCCCAAATTTTCCACTTTCTTGTAATCAAATAGAGTGACGCAAATATATCTTCTACTTGTCCTTTCTGTTTTTCTTCTTCTTAAGTGTGTATATCATGTCTCTCATAATCAGTGTTGAAAAATATATTCTGGAATACATACCAATTATAATATTAATTTAAAATTGTACCCAAATATCATTGCTATTATAGGTTTCCTAGGTGGCACAATTGGTAAAGAATCCACCTGCCAATGCAGGAGACACAAAAGACATGGGTTTGATTCCTGGGTAAGAGTACTGGAGTAGGAAGTAGCAACCCACTCCAGTATTCTTGACTGAAAAACTCCATGGACAGAGGAGCCTGGTGAGTTACAGTCCAAGGGTTTGTAAAAAGTCTGACATGACTGAGCATGCACACACCATTGCTATTATTTCCATCCATATATTTAATTTGTGCCATATATTTAGCATTCAAATTCCCCTCACTTATCATACATATTTGAGCATAATGTTACTAACACCTGGATCTTTAAATTAAAATAAAAGTCATTGTATTACTATTAAGAACAGGTATTCAGAGGGCTGATCTTTGTATTCCCCATAACAGACTTTAATAATTAAATGGCTTCTTTTTTGGCATCTCTTTATGAATACATTCAGAATTCATTACTTATATTATCCTGTGATTTATTCAAATATTCTAAAATAAAGTATTTCATTATTTCTGATATATTAGAGATTAAGCTACATTTAATAATGATTGATTGTGAAATTTTTTCTTCTTTCACAAAATATTGATCAGTACAGATATTTTTCACTCTACATGTCTGAGATTCCCTTGGTACATTAATTCATTAATGACTCCTCCTAAAGGTAATAACAAAATAAATCATCTAGCACTGAGAAACACATTTTACATCACTGCTTATACTTCATTCTCATTATTTATCTCAGTATTTCTGAAAGTTTCATACTTGCATACACTTAATTGCATTGTTGGTATAATTTATATATTCAATAAACATTATAAATTAACAATTGAATGTTCAGATGAAGAAGAGAGAGTAAAAGTTGAAGGATGATTTGGGAGAAAGGCATTGAAACACGTATACTATCAGGTAAGAAACGAATCACCAGTCTATGTTTGATACAGGATACAGGATGCTTGGGGCTGGTGCACAGGGATGATCCAGAGAGATGATATGGGGTGGGAGGTGGGAGGGGGGCTCAGGATTGGGAACTCATGTACACCCGTGGCTGATTCATGTCAATGTATGGCAAAACCAATATAATATTGTAAAACAAAATAAGGTAAAAAATAAAAATTAAAAAAAGTACATTATTTTAGTATTTTTCTAGTTGCATAGAACATTAAATTTCATTAAAAATGAATTTGGAGCATATTTTTGAACTTGAATTTCTCAGTCCTCAAATATCCCAAGTGAAGTATTTTTAACTGATTAGGTTATAGGCATTCAACAACTAAAATAATTCAAGTACTATTAAATTGCTAGTTTGAAAAAACAGGAT
>SJYX01023642.1:48751-71376 GCA_006410675.1 Oreotragus oreotragus
GGGGGGAAACAGTGGAAACAGTGTCAGACTTTATTTTGGGGGCTCAAAAATCAGATGGTGACTGCAGCCATGAAATTAAAAGATGCTTACTCCTTGGAAGAAAAGTTGTGACCAACCTAGAGAGCATATTGAAAAGCAGAGACATTACGTTGCCAACAAAGGTCCATCTAGTCAAGGCTATGGTTTTTCCAGTGGTCATGTATGGATGTGAGAGTTGGACTGTGAAGAAAGCTGAGCGCTGAAGAATTGATGCTTTTGAACTGTGATGTTGGAGAAGACTCTTGAGAGTCCCTTGAACTGCAAGGAGATCCAACTAGTCCATTCTGAAGGAGGTCAGCCCTGGGTGTTCTTTGGAAGCTACCTCATGCGAAGAGTTGACTCATTGGAAAAGACTCTGATGCTGCGAGGGATTGGGTCCAGGAGGAAAAGGAAACGACAGAGGATGAGATGGCTGGATGGCATCACCAACTTGATGGACATGGCTTTGAGTGAACTCCGGGAGATGGAGATGGACAGGGAGGCCTGGTGTGCTGTGATATACACGGTCACAAAGAGTCGGACACGACTGAGCAACTGAACTGAATTAAACTGAACTGAACTCAGTGCTGAATATTTGACTACCATTATAAGTTTAATGCTTCTCTAACGTTCAAGAATTTTTTTCCTCCAAAGTTTTTGGGAAGATAACCTCTAGAAGGAAATAGCAACGCAGTCCAGTATTCTTGCCTGGAAAATCCCACAGAAGGAGGAGCCTGCCATGTCTGACAACAGTCCATGGGTCACAAAGAGTTGGACACGACTGAATGACTTCACTATCAATTTCAAAGTGTCTCTTGCATATAATTTATTCAAAATATGAATATAGATATAGACAGATGATAAGAATCAGGTGAACGGTGATGATGGCCAAACAAAGATATAAAAAATATATCAACACAGGACATGTGACAGAGGCTCATGTAAATTTCAAAATTAGAGCTAGATAATGGCTTCTGCTGGATCATCGAAAAAGCAAGAGAGTTCCAGAAAAACATCTATTTCTGCTTTCTTGACTATGCCAAAGCCTTTGACTGTGTGGATCAAAAGAAACTGTGGAAAATTCTGAAAGAGATGGGAATACCAGACCACTTGACCTGCCTCTTGAGAAACATATATGCAGGTCAGGAAGCAACAGTCAGAAATGGACATGGAACAGACTGGTTCCAAATAGGAAAAGATGTACATCAAGGCTGTATATTGTCACCCTGCTTATTTAAATTCTATGCAGAGTACATCATGAGAAATGCTGGGCTGGAAGAAGCACAAGCTGGAATCAAGATGGCCAGGAGAAATATCAATAACCTCAGATATGCAGATGACACCACCCTTATGGCAGAAAATGAAGAACTGAAAAAGCCTCTTGATGATAGTGAAAAAGGAGAGTGAAAAAGTTGGCTTAAGGCTCAACATTCAGAAAACTAAGATCATGGCATCTGGTCCCATCACTTCATGGGAAATAGACAGGGAAACAGTAGAAACAATGTCAGACTTTATTTTTTGGGGCTCTAAAATCACTGCATTTGGTGATTACAGCCGTGAAATTAAAAGATGCATCCTCCTTGGAAGGAAAGTTATGATTGACATAGATAGCACATTAAAAAGTAGAGATATTACTTTGCCAACAAAGGTCCATCTAGTCAAGCCTATGGTTTCTCCAGTAGTCATGTATGGATGTGAGAGTTGGACTGTGAAGAACTGAGCATCAAAAAATTGATGCTTTTGAACTGTGGTGTTGGAGAAGACTCTTGAGAGTCTCTTGGTCTGCAAGGAGATTCAACCAGTCCATTCTGAAGGAGATCAGCCCTGGGATTTTTTTGGAATGAATGATGCTGAAGTTGAAACTCTAGTACTTTGGCCACCTTATGCAAAGAGTTGACTCATTGGAAAAGACTCTGATGCTGGGAGGGATTGGGGGCAGGAGGAGAAGGGGACAACAGAGGATGAGATGGCTGGATGGCATGACCACCTCAATGCACATAAGCTTGGGTAAACTCTGGGATTTGCTGATGGACAAGGAGGCCTGGTGTGCTGCAATTCACACAGAGTCAAAGAGTTGGACATGACTGAGAGACTGAACTGAACTGAACTGAACTGATTGGCTTCATGACCATAATACTGGTAGGATACACTCAATAGCATCTGCATTAAAAATTTTGGTATGTGTTTACAGCATAATTTAAATATTAAGAAAGCTAATTCTAATTGAAGTCTAAGAGAGTGATGATAAACTAATACGTATACCAAAATCCAAACTGGTATTTGGAATAAATGAGATCATTTACCTGTGTTTAATTCTCAGTTCTTACCACTTAAAAATGTACATCTTGACCTCATGGTGAGAAAACCTGGAGTCTGCCTACAAACAAGTCATTTCACTTTTCCAACTGCCACTTTTCTCTACAGTAACTCTCAGTTCAGTTCAGTTAAGTCACTCAGTCATGTCTGACACTTTGTGACCCCATGAACTACAGCACGCCAGGCCTCCCTGTCCATCACCATCTCCCAGAGTATACTCAAACCCATGTCCATTGAATTGTTGATGCCATCCAACTATCTCATCCTCTGTCATCCCCTTCTCCTACTGCCCTCAATCTTTCTCAGCATCAGGGTCTTCTCAAATGAGTCAGCTCTTCGCATCAGGTGGCCAAAGTATTGGAGTTTCAGCTTCAGCATCAGTCCTTGCAATGAACACCCAGGACTGATCTTTAGAATGGACTGGTTGGATCTCCATGCAGTCCAGGGGACTCTCAAGAATCTTCTCCAACATCACAGTTCAAAAGCATCAATTCTTCAGCACTCAGCTTTCTTCACAGTCCAACTCTCACATCCATGCATGACTGCTGGAAAAACCACAGCCTTGACTAGATGGACCTTTGTTAACAAAATAATGTCTCTGCTTTTTAATATGCTGTCTAACTTGGTCATAACTTTCCCTCTAAGGAGTAAGCGTCTTTTAATTTCATGGCTACAGTTACCATCTACAGAGATTTTGGAGCCCAGAAAAATAAAGTTTGACACTGTTTCTACTATTTCCCCATCTATTTGCCATTAAGTGATGGGACCTGATGCCATATCTTACTTTTCTGAATGTTGAGCTTTAAGCCAACTTTGTCACTCTCCTCTTTCACTTTCATCAAGAGGCTTTTCAGTTCCTCTTCACTTTCTGCCAAAGGGTGGTGTCATCTGCATATTTCAGGTTATTCATATTCCTCCGGGCAAGCTTGATTCCAGCTTGTGCTTCCAACCAGCCCAGCGTTTCTCAGGATGTACTCTGCGTATAAGTTAAATAAGCAGGGTGACAATATACAGCCTTGACATATTCCTTTTCCTATTTGGAACTAGTCTATTGTTCCATGTTCTGTTCTAACTGTTCCTTCCTGACCTGCATAAAGGTTTTTCAAGAGGCAATTTAGGTGGTCTGGTATTCCCATCTCCTTCAGAATTTTCCACAGTTTATTGTGATCCACACAGTCAAAGGTTTTGACATAGTCAGCAAAGAAGAAATAGACGTCTTTTTGAACTCTCTTGCTTTTTGGTGATCCAGAAGGTGTTGACAGTTTGATCTCTGGTTCCTCTGCCTTTTCTAAAACCAGCTTGAACATCTGGAAGTTCACGGTTCATATATTGCTGAAGTCTGGCTTGGAGAATTTTGAGCATTACTTTACTAGCGTGTGAGATGAGTGCAATTGTGTGGTAGTTTGAGCATTCTTTGGCATTGCCTTTCTTTGGGATTGGAATAAAAACTGACTTTTTCCAGTCCTGTCGTCAGTGCTGAGTTTTCCAAATTTGCTGACATATTAAGTGCAGCACTTTCACAGCATCATCTTTTAGGATTTTAAATAGCTCAGCTGGGATAATTCTATCATTCTGTAAAATGTAATTTATATAATAATGTGAAAATATTTTGAAAGTTTTACACATGTATAAAAAGCTTATTGTCATAAATACTTACATTTAAGACTTAGATTATCATGATTATGGTATCATTACTTACGTCACACAGTCATCAATACCTTAACTTGGGAGAGGAACATGTTTCCTAAATGTTTGATTTTGAATAATGTTTAGGGATAACTTTTTTGATAAACCTAAACCTTTCTCTCAGAATTAAGGACTTAGGAAAATCCTGGCGAAATGGCTAAAACTTTTCTACCAAGTTGTTTCTTAGTGTTAGAGTCCTAGAAAAAAAATGCTATCCAGGTCCATTTCTTTGCCTTCCTCAGAGACTGTTTTCCAGGGTAAAATAACATTGTTTTTTCATTCATTTTAAACTAGGCTGATGAGCTTCGTAATAGGTAATTGATGAGAAAAATTGCTGAAGTCTATAAATAATGTGTCTATTGTGCAAACTTTGTTGCTTGAAGATATCTTTTTCTGATGCTGCTGCTAAGTCACTTCAGTTGTGTCCGATGCTGTGCGACCCCATTGACAGCAGCCCACCAGGCTCCTCCTTCCCTGTGATTCTCCAGGCAAGAACACTGGAGTGGGTTGCCATTTCCTTATTTTTCTACTTAAAAATAATAGTTAAAAATAAGTTAAGTGGTATCTCACAGCAATTTTATTTTATAAAGCACACATGTACAGTTTTATTTGTGATTATGTAAAAAATGCTCATGTTACGGACACACAGATAATGACCTTGACAGCATCTAAAAACACCTAATTGTTTAAAGCATCTGCTTTGGAGTAAGAGTGGAACAATTTCATATCTTCTCTACAATATTTTACAGGAGCCATATTTCTAGATCTAAACTTGCCGTCTATGGGGTCGCAGAGTCGGATACGACTGAAGCGACTTACCAGCAAACTTGCACAGAGCCTAGTATAATACCTTCTACATTGTAGCTTCTTGATATATATGGCTGATTCAATAATTTTTGTTTTATTTTTTTTTTGTTTTAAATACTCTGAGACTCCATTTGATTTAAAAATGTGTACCCTCTATTTGCCTTTAAAACGTCATTTTTTTATGATTAAATATCAGATATAATTTATCTCTAAGAGTGCAATCTCTAGAATTTGGCAAATTTAAATATAAAGACAATATTATTTAAAAAAATTAGTATAAGAATGGTCTGCAGAACTCTTTCACGTTGTGCAAATCTGAATACTCCCCTCAGTAGATTAAAGCTGGTCTTACAAATATGCATTTTGAAAAAGCACCTCAGGTGATTTCAGGGCTTATGCCAGCAGAATTAAAAAAAAATTCTGAAGGCTTTCTATTCCTTTCAGGATATAGTATTAGAATTAAAGCTCTTTCTTTTAAGAATTCACAATTACCTAACTGGAAAATTAATTATTAATTAAATGCAGAGCTGAATAATTTTGAATCATTAAATGCTCATACAGTCTATATCTGTTCAGACTCTTTGGAAATGAGTATACTTTAAATTAATATTTTATTATTTTTAAAAGTAGGAATTGTAAATATTCTAAAATGAAAACAACAAATGCTCTAAACTGACAGTTTAAATGTGCTGTTTTACAGAGGTGAAAGAAACAGTTGAAATCTAAACTTTGATATCAGTTCAGTTCAGTCGCTCAGTTGTGTCCGACTCTTTGAGACCTCATGAATTGTAGCACGCCAGGCCTCCCTGTTCATCACCATCTCCCGGAGTTCACTCAGACTCACGTCCATCGAGTCCATGATGCCATCCAGCCATCTCATCCTCAGTCGTCCCCTTCTCCTCCTGTCCCCAATCCCTTCCAGCACCAGAGTGTTTTCCAATGAGTCAACTCTTCTCATGAGGTGGCCAAAGTACTGGAGTTTCAGCTTTAGCATCATTCCTTCCAAAGAAATCCCAGGGTTGATCTCCTTCAGAATGGACTGGTTGGATCTCCTTGCAGTCCAAGGGACTCTCAAGAGTCTTCTCCAACACCACAGTTCAAAAGCATCAATTCTTCGGCGCTCAGCTTTCTTCACAGTCCAACTCTCACATCCATACATGACCACAGGAAAAACCATAGCCTTGACTAGGCGGACCTTAGTCGGCAAAGTAATGTCTCTGCTTTTGAATATACTATCTAGGTTGGTCATAACTTTTCTTCCAAGGAGTAAGCGTCTTTTAATTTCATGGCTGCAGTCACCATCTGCAGTGATTTTGGAGCCCAAAAAAGTAAAGTCTGACACTGTTTCCACTGTTTCCCCATCTATTTCCCATGAAGTGATGGGAACAGATGCCATGATCTTCATTTTCTGAATGTTGAGCTTTAAGCCAACTTTTTTGCTCTCCTCTTTCACTTTCATCAAGAGGCTTTTTAGCTCCTCTGCACTTTCTGCCATAGTTCTCACATATTAGACTTTGTTTTTATTTCTCCCTTTAATGACTTTTGAAAACAATTGGATGTTTCTTTTTTTTCTAGTCAATCCCAATAAGAGATGCTGCTGCTAAGTAAATGAGTTACAGAGAGTCAGTTTCAAAAAGCCTATGTGCGTAATGGACATGGGATAAATAATTTTCTGTTGATATTCTCTTGTTTCTCATTTGGTCCTGAAAATGTTGAAGACTGGAGTGCCTCCACACTCTTAGAGTTCAAAAAATCTTTAAAACCTTGAACCTTTCAAATTTTTCTAACACTCCTGAAACTTGGCATTGGCAATTTCCTGTTTGAACTCCCTGTAAACCACTAATCAGCTGTGTCCTCAGCATACATTTAACTTACTAATCCTCAGTTTTTTCAAGTATAGAAAACTTACGATAATAGCTCCTGTTGCTTGGGGTCACTGTAATAAGATGCTTAGTTCAGTTCAGTTCAGTTCAGTCGCTCAGTCGTGTCCAACTCTTTGCGACCACATGAATTGCAACACGCCAGGCCTCCCTGTTCATCACCATCTCTCGGAGTTCACTCAGACTCACGTCCATCAAGTGCGTGATGCCATCTAGCTATCTCATCCTCGGTCGTCCCCTTCTCCTCCTGCCCCCAATCCCTCCCAGCATCAGAGTCTTTTCCAACGAGTCAACTCTTTGCATGAGGTGGCCAAAGTACTGGAGTTTCAGATTTAGCATCATTCCTTCCAAAGAAATCCCAGGGTTGATCTCCTTCAGAATGGACTGGTTGGATCTCCTTGCAGTCCAAGGGACTCTCAAGAGTCTTCTCCAACACCACAGTTCAAAAGCAGCAATTCTTCCTCGCTCAGCTTTCTTCACAGTCCAACTTTCACATCCATACATGACCACATGAAAAACCATAGCCTTGACTAGACGGACCTTAGTCGGCAAAGTAATGTCTCTGCTTTTGAATATACTATCCAGGTTGGTCATAACTTTTCTTCCAAGGAGTAAGAATCTTCTAATTTATGGCTGCAGTCAATAAGATGCTTAAGTATTCAATAATGCATAAGGAACACATGAAACATTTATTATTATTAAGTGTTACTGTTACCCACATACTATCTGGATCTGATGCTGGAAAGGGGCATGAGTTCAGTGGCAAGGTTGAAGTGATGTTATGGAAACTGAATGGAGAAACTGCCATCTTTCCTGTCCTAGGTTTTATTTTTTTTAATTTTATTTAATTTAATTTTTTTGTTTTTTTTATTTTTTATTTTTTACTCCCAAACATGAACCACCCCCTCCACCTCCCACCCAACGTCATCCTTCCGGATCATCCCCATACACCAGCCCCAAATATCCTGCATCCTGCATCCTGCATCGAACATAGACTGGCGATTCGTTTCTTACATGATAGTATACATATTTCAATGCTATTCTCCCAAATCATCCCACCCTCTTCTTCTCCCTCTCCCTCAGAGTCCAAAAGTCCGCTCTACACATCTGTGTCTCTTTTGCTGTCTTGCATACAGGGTCCTCATTACCATCTTTCTAAATTCCATATATATATGTTAGTATAACTTTCTTTCTCTTTTCAATCTGTGCCATTAATTTGTATTCATGGATGGTTTTTGATCTTCACATTTGTTTTTCTACCTTTGATTTTCTGGAAGTTTAGTTCCCTAGTAATTTTAAGTATGAATGATAGCACAGAGCATCTGCTTATTTCTTAAATCCTACAGTATATACTGTTATTTTAAAATTATGTTCTGGTAATGAAGGAAAGTTACATGGCTCAAAATAGCCTGGAGTTAAAACTCCCCTCCAGATCCTCCCCACCATTCTATACAAAACAAAGAACTCTCTCACCCAAAGGGTAAAAAAAAAAAGAACATTAAGGTTGATTACACCCAGCTCCCAGCCAGTCCAGCTTCTGTCCGATCTCCAGAATTCCTTGCCCCAGCCATTTAAGAGATAACTACCGTGAACAATCTTGGAGAAGAACAGGACCCCTTAAGACAGTAGCTTTCTACATATATGCCTATATATACTTATTCTTTACTTGGGTTAGTGAAGCAGCTCACTAATCTGACTGCTGCTCCTTCTTGTCTCATTAAAGGTGATCTGTTCCTGTAAAGTGCTGGTCTCTTTCTTTTTCTGAACCTCGCCATCTCTAACTCTGTACCCTACAGGTAACCCTTGGGTAAGTGCATGTGTACTTCATATATTCCTTATTGATTTAACAATATTTCTTGTATTTCTTACATTAATTAGTGTTGCTCAGTCATGTTCAACTCTTTGAAATCCCATGGAATGTATCCTGCTAGGCTTCTCTGTCCATGGAATTTTCCAGGCAAGAATACTGGACTGGGTAACATTCCCTTCTCCAGGAGATCTTCCTGTCCAAGGGATAGAACCTAAGTATTCTGCATTTCAAGCAGGTTCTTTACCATTTGAATCAGCAGGCAAGCTCAAGACACCACAATTGTTTGGCCTTAAAAAATATTTTCATATGAAAAATTTGGACTGCTAGATGAGCCATAACTCCCTTTCCCTCTTAACCTTATAGCATAATATGGCTAAAATGAAAGTAGTAACCAAACTTTATGCATGTCTTTTCCCTATCTCATTATTATCTTCTTCCTCACAGGATCCTTTCTAATACAATGACATTCAGATTCTAAAATAAATTTTTTTGATAGATTCCCTTTTTGTTCTTACACAGAAACATGCTATAGTGTCTTCTCAACACTCTTTGCTGTTAAATCTTTCTTTTCTGCAACACAGCTTCAGGAACTTTGTGTTTCAGGATGCCTGCTGTGAAATTTTTGAATTTCCAGGTACTTGGAATGGGTAATAGTTGACTCATCTGAGTGAGAAATAAACTAAATATATTAATAGATTTAAAATCTTCAGAAAAAAATGGTACAGTAGAAAATCCATGAGTGATTTACATGTTTAGTCTCTTCTACTTTGTGAAAGTTAGGAAAAGTCATTTGATCTCTTTGGATGTCTGTTTTTGTTTTATGCTTTTAAATTAGAAATTAAAAAGCATTTCATCAAGGGTTAATTCAGTTCAGCATCTTCAGTGGCAATAGCTAACAATTACTGAAAATTTGTTATGTGCCATATGATGTTTTTGTTGTTATTGTGTGGTCACTAAGTTGTTTCTGACTCCTTGGCAACCCCTGTAGCCTGTCAGGCTCCTCACTCCAGGGAATCTTCCCCACCCAGGGACTGCACCCTCTCTCTTGCATTGGCAGGAAGATTCTTTGCTACTGAGCTACCAGGAAAGGCCACCATCTGCCCTAAGTGCTCATTGCTCATTTTTCTCTTTGAGATCTCATGGAGGAGCACTATAAATCACATAATGTAATTTGCCCAACATCATCCAATTAGTATGTCCTGAAACTTGCATTTGAAAATAGGTGTGTTTAACTCTAAAACAATTATTTAATGTGTTCATGACATCACATCATGCAGTGGAGTCTGGAGAGTGAAATTCAGAGATGAAACAGAGACTGTCTCCAGTCATTCAACATTGACAATTGAGTGAGACACCTTCTGATTTCAAAATTTATTGTCTAGACAATTTTTCTCTTGTAGTTAAGATGTGATATTTTTAAATCAGAAGGAAAGTAGACATAATTTTTAAAATCACAATTTAAGAGAAAATGGAAGGTTTAGAAAGTGTTTTGAAAAATGATAATCAGTTACAAAGAAACACTTTGTAAAAATGTTGTAATAATGGGCTAATTCATTCAATGTTTACTTTATTAGATAATTATACAGCATAATAGTTGCTTGTCTTTGATTTACTCATAAATGTGTTAAAACTACCACTGTCTACACAGGTTTTTCTTACTTATGTACATTTACAAAAAAAGTAGGATGTTACTTTGTTAATGAACCATATAATGGAACAAAGAACTGAAAAGCCACATTTACTGAGCATTAAGTACTTTTATTACTCAAAGATTTTTCAAAATATTTATCAGAAGAATTACGCAAGTCAAACTTTGATGCATTGATAGAAATTTTTTTTTATAGAAAATTTGCTTTCTATAAGATCCATAATGTATAAACTACACAAGCCTAAAGCTTTCCAAGTTTTATTCATTCACTTAGTTTTTAATAAATGGTGAGCTCACAAATACCTGAGTCCCCACCCACCCGCAAAAGTTAAATACTCTTTTAAAATTTATTTTTAAAATCTTCCACTGAATCTATTTACAGTTAAAAATAATTTAAAATATTTTCCCTCATACTTAGAATCATAGTTTTCTAGAGTCTTGTACTCTAGCCAATAATTCTGCCATACAAACTTTAGTTATGACCACAGAAGAAAAAATATGTACAAATATTTTCAAAATAATTGTCCAAAGTCACCAAATTAGTATGTTCAAAATAAAAAAATGTATAATACATTATCACATTATTTCTAATAATAAAATAAAAGCCACAACTGTAACCATATCAACAATAATAAGTAAAAGAAATCAACCTGTAAGTTCTGAAGAAATATAGCAATATAGGAATACTTAAGTAATCATGATACTATAATGATATATAGCAATGAGATATTATGGAGCCACTGTAAATGATTTCAGGCTGTTTTAGTAAGCACTGTCCAGGCTTCAGCAATACGTGAACCGTGACCTCCCTGATGTTCAAGCTGGTTTTAGAAAAGGCAGAGGAACCAGAGATCAAATTGCCAACATTCCCTGGATCATGGAAAAAGCAAGAGAATTTCAGAAAAACATCTATTTCTGCTTTATTGACTATGCCAAAGCCTTTGACTGGATCACAATAAACTGTGGAAAATTCTGAAAGAGATGGGAATACCAGACCACCTAACCTGCCTCTTGAGAAATCTGTATGCAGATCAGGAAACAACAGCTAGAACTGGACATGGAAAAACAAACTAGTTCCAAATAGGAAAAGGAGTACATCAAGGCTGTATATTGTCACCCTGTTTATTTAACTTGTATGCAGAGTACAACATGAGAAACACTGGACTGGAAGAAACACAAGCTGGAATCAAGATTGCTGGGAGAAATATCAATAACCTCAGATATGCAGATGAAACCACCTTTATGGCAGAAAGTGAAGAAGAACTAAAGAGCCTCTTGATGAAAGTGAAAGAGGAGAGTAAAAAAGTTGGCTTAGAGCTCAACATTCAGGAAACTAAGATCATAGCATCCAGTCCCATCACTTCATGGAAAATAGATGGGGAAACAGTGGAAACAGTGGCTGACTTTACTTTTCTGGGTTCCAAAATCACTGCAGATGGTGATTGCAGCCATGAAATTAAAAGACGCCCACTCCTTGGAAGGAATGTTACGGCCAACCTAGACAGCATAATAAAAAGCACAGACATTACTTTTTCAACAAATGTCCATATATTCAAGGCTATGGTTTTTCCAGTGGTCATGTATGGAGGTGAGAGTTGGACTATAAAGAAAGTTGAGTGCTGAAGAATTGATGCTTTTGCACTGTGGTGTTGGAGAAGACTCTTGGGAGTCGCTTGGACTGAAAAGAGATCCAAACAGTTTATCCTAAAAGAGATTAGTCCCAGGTGTTCATTGGAAGGACTGATTTTGAAGCTGCAACTCCAATACTTTGTCCAATTCATGCAAAGAGCTGACTCATTTGAAAAGACCCTGATGTTGGGAAAGATTGATGGCAGGAGGACAAGGGATGACAGAGGATGAGATGGTTGGATGGCATCACTGACTCAGTGGACATGGGTTTGGTGGACTCCAGAGTTGGCAATGGACAGGAAGGCCTGGTGTGATGTGCTTCATGGGGTCGCAAAGAGTCAGACAAGATTGAGCAACTGAACTGAACTGACCTGACTAGACGGATCTTTGTTGACAAAGTAATGTCCCTGCTTTTTAGTATGTTGTCTAGGATGGTCATAACTTTCCTTCCAATTTTAATTTAATTTCTTTTTATTTTATGGCTTTTATTTTCTTGGCTGTATTCATCATCTGCAGTGATTTTGGAGCCCAGAAAAATAAAGTCAGCCACTGTTTCCACTGTTTCCCCATCTATTTCCCATGAAGTGATGGGACCAGATGCCATGATCTTCATTTTCTGAATGTTGAGGTTTAAGCCAACTTTTTCACTCTTCTCTTTCACTTTCATCAAGAAGCTCTTTAGTTCTTCTTCACTTTCTGGCATAAGGGTGGTGTCATCTGCATATCTGAGGTTATTTATATTTCTCCCAGCAATCTTGATTTCAGTTTGTGCTTCCTCCAGCCCAACATTTCTTATGATGTACTCTGCATATAAGTTAAGCAGGGTGACAATATACAGCCTTGACGTACTCCTTTTCCTATTTGGAACCAGTTTGTTTTTCCATGACTAGTTCTGACTGTTGCTTCCTGACCTGCATACAGGTTTCTCAAGAGGCAGGTCATGTAGTCTGGTATTCCCATCTCTTTCAGAATTTTCCACAGTTTATTGTGATCCACACAGTCAAAGGCTTTGGCATAGTCAATAAAGCAGAAATAGATGTTTTTCTGAAACTCTCTTGCTTTCTCAATGATCCAGCAGATGTTTACAATTTCATCTCTGGTTCCTCTGCCTTTTCTAAAACCAACTTGCACATCTCGAAGTTCACAGTTTATGTATTGCTGAAGCCTGGCTTGGAGAATTTCGAGCATTACTTTAACAGCATGTGAGATGACTGCAGTTGTTTGGTAGTCTGAGCATTCTTTGACATTGCCTTTCTTTGGGATTGGAATGAATACTGATCTTTTCCAGTCCTGTGGTCACTGCTGAGTTTTCCAAATTTGCTGACATATTGAGTGCAGCACTTTCACAACATCATCTTTTAGGATTTGAAATAGCTCAATTGTAATTCCATTCACCTCCACTAGCTTTGTTTGTAATGATTCTTCCTAAGGCCCAATTGACTTCACATTCCAGGATGCCTCAGGAGAGTCAGGTTCTATCCCTGGATTGAAAAGATCCTTTGGAGGAGGGCCTGGCAACCCACTCCAGCATTCTTGCTTGGAGAATCCCATGGGTAGAGGAGAATGGTGGTCTACAGTCCTTTGGGTTGCAACGAGTTAGATATGACTGAAGTGACTTACCATGCACAGATATGCATACTCACTTGACTCATTCATTAAAATAAGAGTACATTAAGTTAATTTTCACCTAGTGATAATGACCTTTTGTAAAGTACTATTTTCAGAAATATGTGTTTGACAGTACAGGACCCTCTAACAGATCAACTATGACAAGCAGTGAAAACTTATTTGTGGAAAACCACAATTTGTTTTAGTTCCCCAATGATGAATTTGTCAATTTTATTATATTGTACTTCTGACTGTTTCTAATTTCCAACCATGGTGAAAGATTGCTATTTTAGAGAATGAACATCTCCTAATGCTGACAATGAACAAATACAATGAAATGTGACAAAACAAATATTCAATTACAAAACAGAATGGTGTTTTTCTCTATACTAAAATCTTCCCAATGATTGAATAACATCAGAGACTTGCTATGTTTGATGGTCTGTGAATAGTTTATAGCCTGTTCCGTGACTTGACAACACATTTGATTTTTTTCCTTTGTATAAGACTCCTCCTTGATTGCTATGTTTTCCATCTCTGATTCTGCTTTAAGTATATATTTTCAGTACTTGTAGGCTTATGAATAAATATCTTGATAAACAACTGGGTTATAAAGATCTGTTGTGAGTTATTTTTGACTTTGTTTATTAAGAGTTAAGATTTTAGGTCCAAATTAGTATTATGTTTTCTTAAATCAACAGAAAAAGCCTGTGACCAGGATATTTTAAGGAGAAGTTGAATATAAAATAATCCACACAGTTTCTCTTTCCCTTTGTACCCTTTCAAGGCCACATAGATTAAAAGTTACATCTTCGGAGATAATTAATTATCATCACAATTTCTTAGCACCTGTATTCTTAAAGATATATGTAACAAATTCTGTCCTTCCATCAACTTTGTGTACAGGCTAAATAATATTCAGTAGCCAATATTATATTACTTTAAACAACTGAGGCAAAGGAAAATCATTGAAGGTTGTGTGAAAAAAAAAAATTTTAAGTATTACCAGTTGCCTTTCAACGTGATAATTCTTTGTGCATATAATTTTTCTCAGGCTCAAAGAGCAAAATCTACCCACCCATCTCAGTGCCCTCAAGAAAAAAAAAACGACTAAATAAAAACACAAAAAGTTTTCGAGGCTTAAAACATGGCAATAGCTTTGAGACAAAACACATTTTAAAGTCTGAGCATCGTAAGCTAAATTTCTGTCTTAGTAAATTAGACAGAGAAACATATATGACCTTATCCTTTTCACCTTCCTCTCTTTCAGCATAAATATATAAAATTAAATTAAATTATATAAACTTAGGAAACTAAAACAAAAAGATATAAATATAAAAGCAAAGTGATAAATTAAGACTTTCAGGTATCTTTTTGTAAAGGAAATCTTCATCCTGCCCACTGTTCAAATGATGTCTTGGTGAGGGGATATACTACAATTCTAACACAGTTTAAATATTCTGACATATGAGTTAGAAACCTGCCTTGCTTCCCAAGCAGCTTCATAGTCATTCCCTGTAGAGAATTATGGGATAAATCATATCTAAAGTCAAATTAACCAAGACATCCAAAAATTTTTCTATTTTTTTCCAGAAATTCATGAGAGAACAGTTGAATTTTCCTAGACTTCCAAGATTACAGATGTTAGAAAAGACCAAAGTCAGCAGACCTGAACATATTGTAGAGCTGTGACAAGAGGTAGCTTGTTTTATTCAGATCAGGACTTAGGTCTTTTAGAGGATACCATGTATGGAGGGTCGCAATGGTGAGAACAAGACTAGGGGATGTACTCATCTCAGGATTTAACGCCACTAACAGACACCAACAGTCGATCAGACATGCAGCTTATACTATGACAATAGAGATGACACCCAAGAAACAGTGAATGAGGAGGAAAGGAGAAGCCTTTAAGAAATACCTTGAAATTTAACTTAAAATATGTAAACTGGCATAAACCTGGAATTAGGGCTTCCCTAGTGGCTCAGATGGTAAAGAGTCACCCGCAATCTGCCTGCAATGCAGGAGACTTGGGTTTGATCCTTGAGTTTGGACAATCCCTTGGAGATGGGAATGGCTACCCACTCTAGTATTCTTGCCTGGAGAATGCCATGGACAGAGGAGCTTGGCGGGCTACAATCTGTTGAGTTGCAGAGTCAGACATGAGTGAGCAACTAACACTTGCACATTCACTTTAAAACCTAGATTAGTCACATCAGGCAGAATAGGCATAAAATACTAAATTCAATATTGAAAATTATGAAGTTATATATATTTTTTTGCCAATGAATACAAACTTTGAAAAGTCCTTAGAGAAATCATATGTCAACTTTATTCCTTCTGGAATTGACCTTAGAGAATTAATCCAAACTTCTCATTTAACCTATCAGGATACCTGGAGAGTTTGACTCAGTCCAAAAGTAACAATACATATCCAAGTAATGAGTGGCAGAGCTAAGGCCAGAATCCTTTTTGCTTTCCAGTTCTTCCTGCTACACCTCAGTCTTTCCATAAGTATTCAACTGTGATTTATGAATGTACTGTGTGTTTGACAGATTGAGTATCAATGACATGTTATTCTTGCCTTTAAGGGATATTTAAAAATATCCTATGTGTTAGGAGTAACTTTTGCCTCTGGGTGTACTGGAAGCAAATGAAGACCATTTTATTATTAAATTAACACAATTCAAAGAAAATCATTCCTTTATAAATCACCTTTGAAGATTTTATTGCCAACCTGTTTATTATGTGTTAAAATTAGGAAAATCACTGCCTTCAAATAACATTTACACGGAGCTCATCTGACTTTTAAGTTTATCTTGTGAAGTATAACATTTTTTATAAGAGAAATATACTGCAATTAGAAACAAATTGTACACTACACATTTTTTTCTGCTTTATTTTTAATATAAATCCCTTAAAAAACTTCTACTTCAAAGCTTGGTTTTCAAATGATTGCTCTAGGCAAGAAGGAATAAAAGCTATTTTTTTTTCTTCATCTGAATTTTTGTTACAATATTATGTTCTTTGTTACAAAAGCATAGACAAGGACATATACAAAATATCTTCTGAGTTTTGCTTTTTGTTTTGTGTTTGAACTTTGTTATTAATTTTGATAATATGACTGAAGATTTATATTTTTTACACCCGTGGCAGATTCATGTCAATGTATGCCAAAACCAGTAGAGTACTGTAAAGTAAAATAAAGTAAAATGGATGCTCTAAAAAAAAAAAAGGAAAAAATTTTTAAATATATTTATAGGTTAAGAAACTACTCTAAGCTGTTTTCCTAGAGTTTTAATGTTTATACTGCCAAGTCACTTCAATCATGTTCGACTCAGTGCAACCCCATAGACGGCAGCCCATCAGGCTCCCCTGTCCCTGGGATTCTCCAGGCAAGAACGGTGGAGTGGGTTGACACTGCCTTCTTCAATGCATGAAAGTGCAAAGTGAAAGTGAAGTGTTTCAGTCGTGTCTGACTCTTAGCGACCCCATGGACTGCAGCCTTCCAGGCTCCTCCATTCATGGGATTTTCCAGGCAAGAAAAAGAAAAATTGGATAAAGCATACCATGAAACAACAGTATGCAGTTTATAACAAGCATGTTTTAAGTATCAAGACCCTAATTGGTTGAAACTACAAAGATGCAAAAGTAAATTCAATATAAAAATAACACAACACAAAACAAAGTTGATGTGGATAAATAGTTGTGTTCCAAAAGCCAACTGTTTTCTATGTTATATTAGGAAAATATATAGCAAAATACAAATCAAGATTTCATAAGTGGAAGGGAAAGATATCAGGATTTCTGTATCATATATAGAATTTTTTTGTAGTTGTTAATTGATATTTTAATTGAAACTTCAAATTAGTTTGTAGCATGTATAGGTCATTTAAACTCTTGGTAGTTTTGATATGTCTTTTAAGTGTAAGACTGGTGCACATGAAACCACACAAAAGAAAAGGACATAAGGGTTATATTTTTGTGTGTGTAAATACGTTCCTATGTTAATTTAACTACCTGAAAATTTAATTCAAATAGATTTTAATTCATATTAAAAATGTGCTCCTAAAGATTGTTTCTTAACTTTGAAATGTACACTTGTAGCTTATATAATGGTGGAATAGATTAAAGGTTAGTTTTATAAACTACTTTCAAATAAAGTATGCTAAAACAAAGCAGGACAAAACAAACAAACAAAAAAGTTGCTGCAGAGATAACTTCAGCACAAAATGATTTCACTGGTGAATACTGACAATCATTTAAGGAAGAGATGATGCATTAAAAAACAGAAAGCAGAGAGAGGAGAATGTCTCAACTTGTTTAATGACACCAACATCATCCTGATATTACAATGTGAAATGGACATTGAAAGAAAGTAAATCCACAAATCAGCATATTACATCAAAACATGTAAATGAAACATTAACAAATCAAGACACAGTATAAGCAAAGGAAAATACATCATGAGTTTGGAATTCTGGAAATGTAAAGCTGGATTTATTATTAAAAATTATTCAGCATAATTTACCACATTAATTGACCATATAGGGGGCTGGAATGCAAAAGTAGGAAGTCAAGAGATACCTGGAGTAACAGGCAAATTTGGCCTTGGAATACAAAACAAAGNGTATAAGCAAAGGAAAATACATCATGAGTTTGGAATTCTGGAAATGTAAAGCTGGATTTATTATTAAAAATTATTCAGCATAATTTACCACATTAATTGACCATATAGGGGGCTGGAATGCAAAAGTAGGAAGTCAAGAGATACCTGGAGTAACAGGCAAATTTGGCCTTGGAATACAAAACAAAGCAAGGCAAAGGCTAACAGAGTTTTGCCAAGAGAACCCACTGGTCATAGAAACCTTGGTCTTCCAACTACACAAGAGATGATGTGTGTGAGATCAGCAAATTTGGAAAACTCAGCAGTGGCCACAGGAGGTCAGTTTTCTTTCCAATCCCAGAGAAAGGCAATGCCACGAATGTTCAAACAATCACACAATTGCACTCATCTCATATGCTAGCAAAGTAATGCTCAAAATTCTCCAAGCCAGGCTTCAGCAGTATGTGAACCATGAACTTCCAGATGTTCAAGCTGAATCTAGAAAAGGCAGAGGAACCAGAGATCAAATTGCCAACACCGGTTGGACCATTGAAAAAGCATGAGAATTCCAGAAAAAAAATATCTGCTTCTACTTTATTGACTATGCTGAATGCTTTGACTGTGTGGGTCACAACAAACTGAGGAAAGTTCTGGAAGAGATGGGAATACCAAACCACCTGACCTATCTCCTGGATAATCTGTATTCAGGTCAAGAAGCAACAGTTAAAACTAGACGTGAAACAACAGACAGGTTCCAAATCAGAGAGGAGTTCATCAAGACTGTATATTGTCACCCTGCTTTAACTTATATGCAAAGTACATCATGAGAAATGCCAGGCTGGAAGAAGCCCAAGCTGGAATCAAGATTGCTGGGAGAAATATCAATAACCTCAGATATGCTGATGATACCATCTTTATGGCAGAAAGTGAAGAAAAACTGAAGAGCCTCTTGATGAATGTGAAAGAGGAGAGGGAAAATATTGGCTTAAAACTCAACATTCAGAAAACTAAGATCATGGAATCCAGTCCCATCACTTCATGGAAAATAGATGGGGAAACAATGAAACAGTAAGAGACTTTATCTTTTTCAGCTCCAAAATCACTGCAGCCGGTGACAGCAGCAAATGAAATTAAAAGACAGTTGCTCCTTGGAGGAAAAGCTATGACCAACCTAGACAACATATTAAAAAGCAGAGACATTAGTTTGCTGACAAAGGTCCGTCCAGTCAAAGCTATGGTTTTTCCAGTAGTTATGTATGGATGTGAGATTTGGACAACAAAGAAAGTTGAATGCTGAAGAACTGATGCTTTTGAACTGTGGTGTTGGAGAAGACTCTTGAAAGACTCTTGGGCTGTAAGAAGATCCAATCAGTCAATGGTAAAGGAAATCAGTCCCAAATATTCATTGGAAGGACTGATGCTAAAGCTGAAACTCCAATACTTTGGCCACCTTATGTGATGAACCGACATTTGAAAAGACCCTGATGATGGGAAAGATTGAAGTGGGGAGGAGAAGGAGTCAATATAGGATGAGATGGTTGGATGGCCATCCCTGACTTTATAGACATGAGTCTGAGTCAGTTCAGTTCAGTCGCTCAGTCGTGTCCAACTCTTTGTGACCCCATGAATCGCAGGATGCCAGGCCTCCCTATCCATCACCATCTCCCGGAGTTCACTCAGACTCACGTCCATCTAGTCCGTGATGCCATCCAGCCATCTCATCCTCGGTCGTCCCCTTCTCCTCCTGCCCTCAATCCCTTCCAGCATCAGAGTCTTTTCCAATGAGTCAACTCTTCGCATGAGGTGGCCAAAGTACTGGAGTTTCAGCTTTAGCATCATTCCTTCCAAAGAAATCTCAGGGTTGATCTCCTTCAGAATGGACTGGTTGGATCTCGTTGCAGTTCAAGGGACTCTCAAGAGTCTTCTCCAACACCACAGTTCAAAAGCATTGATTCNAGAAATCTCAGGGTTGATCTCCTTCAGAATGGACTGGTTGGATCTCGTTGCAGTTCAAGGGACTCTCAAGAGTCTTCTCCAACACCACAGTTCAAAAGCATTGATTCTTCGGTGCTCAGCTTTCTTCACAGTCCAACTTTCACATCCATACATGACCACAGGAAAAACCATAGCCTTGACTAGGCGGACCTTAGTCGGCAAAGTAATGTCTCTGCTTTTGAATATACTATCCAGGTTGGTCATAACTTTTCTTCCAAGGAGTAAGCGTCTTTTAATTTCATGGCTGCAGTCACCATCTGCAGTGATTTTGGACCCCCAAAAAATAAAGTCTGACACTGTTTCATCTCCAGTAATTGGTGATGGAGAGAGAAGTCTGGCATGTTGCAATCCATGGGGTGGCAAAGAGATGGACATGACTGAGCAACTAAACTGAACTGATGTATGGCTTGGAGTGTTGGAATATAAAGAAAGCTGAGTGCCAAATAATTGATGCTTTTGAACTGTGGTGTTGGAGAAGACTCTCGAGAGTCCCTTGGACTGCAAGGAGGTCAAATGAGTCCATCCTAAAGGAAATCATCCCTAAATATTCATTGGAAGGACTGATGTTGAAGCTGAAGCTCCATATTTTGGCCACCTGATTCAAAGAGTTGACCCATTGGAAAAAACCTTGATGCTGGGAAAGATTGAAGATGAGAGGAGAAGGGGTTGACATGAGATTGTTGGATGGCATCACTGACTTGACGGCCATGGGTTTGAGTAAGCTCCAGGAGTTATTGGTGGCCAGGGAAGCCTGACGTGCTATAGTCCATGGGGTTGCAAAGAGTTGGACAGGACTGAGCAACTGAATTGACTTGAACTAAACCATATTAATTGTGTTTCCCAGGATTTGCTGGTGATAAAGAACCCTCCTGCTAATGCAGGAGACTGAAGAGACTGGGTTTGATCCCTTGGTCAGGTAGATCCCCTGGAGGAGGGCATGGCAGCACACTCAAGTATTCTTGCCTGAATAATCCCATGGACAGAGGATCCTGATGGCTTACAGTCTATAGGGTCACAAAGAATCAGACACGAAAAAAGTGATTTAGCACACACACATCGTATTAATTAAAGGAGATAAATCCTATGATCATCTCTTCAGATTAATTTGATAAAACTCACGTTCTTTTCCTGATAAAACTGTCAACAAATGAGCAATTAAAAAAACTTATCTAATCTTAAAAAAGTATATTTAAAATAAAAAGTACAGCTAAAATCATTCTGAATGGTGAAATATTGTGTATGAGTTTGTGTGTGCTATTATATCTGACTTTTGTGAAACCTTGAACTACAGCCTGTTATGCTCCTCTGTCCTTGGAATTTTCCAGGAAAGAATATGGAGTGGGTTTCCCATTTCCTACTTCAAAATATTGAGTTTTCTACCCTTAAATTGGACCACAGCCTTGTCTGATTCAGTGAAACTATCAACTATGCCATGTATGGTCACCCAAGAGAGACAGGTCATGGTGGAAAGTTCTGACAAAACTTGGCCCACTGGAGAAGGGAATGGCAAACCACTTCAGTATCTTGCTTTGAGAAGCCCTTGAACACTACGAAAATGCAAAAAGATAAGACACTGAAAGATGAACTCCCCAGGTTGGTAGGTGCCCAATATAGTACTGGAGATCAGTGGAGAAATAACTCCAGAAAGAATGAAAGGACGGAGGATATGCAAAAACAACACCCAGTTGTGGATGTCACTGGTGATGGAAGTAAGTCTGATGCTGTAAAGAGCAATACTGCATAGGAACCTGGAATGTTAGGTCCATGAATCAAGGCAAATTGGAAGTGGTCAAACAGGAGATGGCAAGAGAGAACATCGACATTTTAGGAACTCAGTGAACTAAAATGGACTGGAATGCGTGAATTTAGCTCAGATGAAGATTATATCTACTACTGCAGGCAAGAATCCCTTAGAAGAAATGGAGTAGCCATCATAGTCAACAAGTTCAGTTCAGTTCAGTCGTTCAGGCGTGTCTGACTCTTTGCGACCTCATGAATCACGGCACACCAGGCCTCCCTGTTCATCACCATCTCCGGGAGTTCACACAGACTCATGTCCATTGAGTCCGTGATGCCATCCAGCCATCTCATCCTCGGTCGTCCCCTTCTCTTCCTGCCCCCAATCCCTCCCAGCATCAGAGTCTTTTCCAATGAGTCAACTCTTTGCATGAGGTGGCCAAAGTACTGGAGTTTCAACTTTAACATCATTCCTTCCAAAGAAATCCAAGGGTTGATCTCCTTCCAGAATGGACTGGCAGGATCTCCGTGCAGTCCAAGGGACTCTCAAGAGTTTTCTACAACACCACAGTTCAAAAGCATCAATTCTTCCGCGCTCAGCCTTCTTCACAGTCCACCTCTCACATCCATACATGACCACAGGAAAAACCAAAACCTTGACTAGACGGACCTTAGTAGGCAAAGTAATGTCTCTGCTTTTGAATATACTCCAGGTTGGTCATAACTTTTCTTTCAAGGAGTAAGCGTATTTTAATTTCATGGCTACAGTCACCATCTGCAGTGACTTTGGAGCCCCAACAAATAAAGTCTGACACTGTTTCCACTGTTTCCCCATTTATTTCCCATGAAGTGATGGGACCAGATGCAATGATCTTTGTTTTCTGAACG
>SJYX01023642.1:74085-84461 GCA_006410675.1 Oreotragus oreotragus
CCACTGCTGAGTTTTCCAAATTTGCTGGCATATTGAGTGCAGCACTTTCACAGCATCATCTTTCAGGATTTGAAATAGCTCAACTGGAATTCCATTACCTCCCCTAGCTTTGTTCATAGTGATGCTTTCTAAGGCCTACTTGAGTTCATATTCCAGGATGTCTGGCTCTAGGTGAGTGATCATACTCTCATGATTATCTGGGTCGTGAAGATCTTTTCTGTACAGTTCTTCTGTGTATTCTTGCCATGTCTTCTTAATATCTTCTGCTTCTGTGAGGTCCATACCATTTATGTCCTTTACCAAGCCCATCTTTGAATGAAATTTCCCCTTGGTATCTCTAATTTTCTTTAAGAGATCTCTAGTCTCTCTCAGTCTGTTGTTTTCCTCTATTTCTTTGTATTGATAGCTGAGGAAGGCTTTCTTATCTCTTCTTGCTATTCTTTGAAACTCTACATTCAGATGTTTATATCTTTCCTTTTCTCCTTTGCTTTTCACTTCTCTTCTTTTCACAGCTATTTGTAAGACCTCTCCAGACAGCCATTTTGCTTTTTTGCATTTCTTTTCCATGCACATATGACCTAAATTAAATCCTTTATGATTATACAGTGGAAGTGACAAATGAATTCAAGGGATTAGATGTGTTAGACTGAGTGCCTAAAGAACTATGGGTGGAGATTAATGACATTGTACAGGGGACAGGGATCAAGGCCACTCCCATGAAAATGAAATGCAAATAGGCAAAATGGTTGTCTGAAGAGGCCTTACAAATAGCTGAGAAAATAAGCGAAGAAAAAGGCAAAGGAGAAAAGACAAGTTTTACCCATTTGAAAGCAGAGTTTCAAACACTAAGAGTCAGCTCTTTGCCTCAGGTGGCCAAAATTCTAGAACTTCAGCCTCTGGATCTGTCCTTCACATGAACGTTCATGATTGATCTTCTTTTACTGGTTTGATCTTCTTACAGTCCAAGGGACTTTAAAGAGTCTTCTCCAGTACCACAATTTAAAAGCATCAGTTCTTTGGCACTCACCTTCTTGATTGTCCAACTCTTACATTTGTACATGACTACTGGCAAAAAGCATAGCTTTGACTATCTATGGACCATTGCTGGCAAAGTGATGTTTACTTTTTAATATACTGTCTATGTTTGTTTTAGCTTTCCTTTCAAGGAACAAGCATCTTTTAATTTCATGGCTGCAGCACTGTCCACAGTGATTTTGAAGCCCCCCAGAATAAATTCTATCATTTCTTTCACTTTTTCCCCTTTTATTTGCCATGGAGTGATGGGACCAGATGCCATGATCTTAGTTTTCTGACTATTGAGTTTCAAGCCAGCGTTTTCACTCTTTTTTCACTCTCATCAAGAAGTTCTTTAGTTCTTCTTCTCTTTCTACCATTATAGTGGTGTTATATGGATATCTGGAATTGTTGATATTTCTCCTGGCAATCTTGATTGAAGCTTGTCATTCACCCAACCAGGCATTTCACGTGCTGTACTCTACATATAAATTAAATAAACAGGGCAACAACATGCAGTCTTATCTATTCCTTTCCCAATTTGGAATCAGTAGTTGTTCCATGTCTGGTTATAACTGTTGTTTCTTATAGTAGATATAATAATCTTCTGATTTAAATCCACCTAATCCCATCCATTTTAGTTCACTGATTCCTAAAATGTACATATTCACTCTTGCCATCTCCTGCTTTACCACATTCAATTTACCTTGATAGATGGACCTTACATTCCAGGTTTCTATGCAATATAGTTCTTTATAGCATTTAACTTTACTTTGACCACCAGATATCTTGACAACTAAGCATCATTTCCACTTTGTCCCAGCCACTTCATTTTTTTTTCTGGGGTTTTTAGTGGTTGCCCTCTGCTCTTCTCCAGTAGCATATTGGATGCCTTCCAACCTGGAGTGCTTATTTTCTGGTGTCATATCTGTTAACCTTTTCTTACAGTCCTAGTAGTTCTCCAGGCAAGAATACTGGGGTGGTTTGCCATTTTCTTCTCCAATGGATCACACTTTGTCAGAACTCTTCACTATTACCTGTATGTCTTGGGTGACCCTGCACAGCCTGGCTTTATTGAGTTATGTAAGCCCCTTTGCCATGACAAGGCTGTGATCCATGAAGGGTTTTTTTTTTTTAATAGGTACTGGATTTGCATAGCTACATCTTGTTTTTATCCATGCTCAGTGGTATGAATATCTTAAGCAATCACAAGTAACGATCTATTTGTAAAGAGAAGATTTTTTAAAAGTTGAAAATATTTAATTTATAGCAAGCCTGGATAAATATAATTTCTTCATTTATACTGATTCATATGATAACAAAAATCAAACAACATTCTTTTGAATAGTAATTCCAGAAGAGCTATAAGTTTAAAAGATACCACCTCTTTTTGAACAAACAAGGATTTTTGAAGAGCAAACTATGTCCAGTTTATATGAGGAATAAAGAGAAAAGGTGACTTAGTGAAGGAAAACTATAATCTAATACTGTTAAAAAAAATCACAGAGATCAAGCTAATATACACATATACCTTAATGAACTACTTGGCAATAGAAAATAGTGATGACATAATAAAAACATTTGCTTATTGCCCATTTAAAAGATACTTTATAAAAGTGAGAGTCTCTGTTTTCATGATAGTGTTTTGAATGAGGTTGTATTGAAATTCTTCTAGATAGGAATTACAACTAAATCATTCTGGAATAAAAAAGCCATTGGGAAGTCAGATTCTTAAATTCTGGCAATNAATAGAAAATAGTGATGACATAATAAAAACATTTGCTTATTGCCCATTTAAAAGATACTTTATAAAAGTGAGAGTCTCTGTTTTCATGATAGTGTTTTGAATGAGGTTGTATTGAAATTCTTCTAGATAGGAATTACAACTAAATCATTCTGGAATAAAAAAGCCATTGGGAAGTCAGATTCTTAAATTCTGGCAATTTATGTACAATAAAATTTATCTTTTTTAAGAGTATAATTTGGTGAATTTTAAGAAATGTATATAGTCATAAATTAGGATTTATAATATTTTTGACATAGCAAAAAGTCTCCATGTGTCTTTTGTCATCAGTCCCTCCCCTCTGTTACTATCTTCAGATCCTAACAATGCTTAATTGGTTTTTACACCTGTATTTTGCTTTTTCAGAAATGCAAAATATAGTATGCTATTTCTGGCTTCTTTCACTCAACATAAATGCATCCACATTTGTTCATTTATCCTTGTTATTGCTGAACAGCATTCCATTAAATGAATACACTACAATTGTTCATATATTCACCAGATAATAAACATTGGGTTTTGTGTAAAATTTTGGTGGTTTTACAAATGAAGATGATATAAATATTCATGACAGGTCTTTGGGTTGACTTATGTTTTTCATTTCTTTTGAAAAATGCTTAGAAATGAAAGTTCTGACTTATATGGTAAATATATATGTGAAAAAAGTCGCTCAGTCATGTCCGACTCTTTGCAACCCAGTGGACTATACAGTCCACAGAATTCTCCAGGCCTGAATACTGGAGTGAGTAGCCTTTCCTTTCTTCAGGGGATCTTCCCAACCCAGGGATCAAACCCTGGTCTCCCGCATTGCAGGCAGCTTCTTTACCAGCTAAGCCACAGGGGAAGCCCAAAATATATATGTATGTGTGCATATATATATATATATATATAAACTTTAATTGAAAAAAAATTGTCACACTCATTGCCAGAAAAGCTGCATCATTTTGCATTCCTACCATAAAGTTGTAAAATTTAAAGCTGATCCATGTGATCTCAACACATGGTAATGGCTGTCTATATACAGCAATTCTTGAAAACCATTCAGCAGTAGAAAGCCACTATTGATACAATGCAAGAAAGTGAGTGCAAAAATCTCCAGAATATTATACTGAGTGAGAGAAGCTAGTATTAACTTTATGTTCCGTTTGATGTAACATGCATTTATTTGACATTTTTGAAAGAAAAAAACTAAACACAGAAAGATCAGTGGTCGTCAGAGATTGTGGGTAGGAGTGCAACTGTAAACAAAAGCCTCAGGGGATTTTCACAGTGATGGAGCTGTTCTACATATTCAATGTGGTGGTGGTTACACAACTCTACACACGTCAAAATATATGGAACAGTGCTTTAAAAAAAGGCAGTATTACTCTATGATAAGATAAAAAGTAAAAACAATAAAAATTCTCTAAGTTTTGTAGTTTCAGTGAGGATGTAAGAATTTTATTGTGGTTTAATTTGCATTTCTCTGATGTCTAATAATATTGAACATTATTCATATTATTGCCTGACATCGTTGCATGTTTTTATTTTGTAAGTGCCAATTCACATCTGTTGCCCAGTATTTTTGTATTTTATTTGAAATAAAAAAAATGGAAGTTTGTGTTTTCAATTTTTTCTATGCAATATTTTATAGCTATTAATGTAGAACAACCATGTATCTTTCATTAAATGCACTATTAATAGATATTATTAATATTTTAATAATTATTCATTGTTACTATGTATCCAGGTATTCTATAAAGTTGCTAAATTTACAGATAGTTCTGATTTACCTCTTTTAAAGATTTCTTATGTTTTACTAATTACATGTTTTGTTTGTCTCCCTATAAAGATAGTACTTTTTCCTTTTTAGTTAATGTCTTTTTGTATTATTGTTGCTTTACTTCACTTGTTGGAATCATAGTACAACTTTGATTAGAAGTGGTGTGAGTGGGAATTTATGTTTTGTTTCCAATCATAAGATGAAAGAATTTCATGTTTTTATATTAATATTGATATTAGCTAATTAATGGGTTTTTGTAAAAGCACTTAAGTTGAGAAACATCTTCCATGTTAAGTTCACTAATAAACTTAACTTAGATGAACATTTAATTTTGCTAAATTCTTTTCCTGTATCTACTGACATGATACTATTCATAAGGTTCTCAAGGCAAGAATACTGACGTGGTTTGGCATTCCCTTCTCCAGTGGACTACGTTGTGTCAGACCTCTCCCCCATGCCTGGCCGTCTTGGGTAGCCCCACAGGGCAAGGCTTAGTTTCACTGGGTTAGAAAAGGCTGTGGTCCTAGTGTGATTAGATTGGCTAGTTTTCTGTGAGTATGGTTTCAGCGTGTCTGCCCTCTGATGCCCTCTTGCAACACCTATCATCTTACTTGGGTTTCTCTTACCTTGGACGTGGGGTATCTCTTCATGGCTTCTCCAGCAAAGCGCAGCTGCTTCTCTATAACTTGGATAAGGGGTATCTCTTCACCGCTGCCCCTCCCAACCTTGAATGTGGAATAGTTCCTCTAGGCCCTCAGGCACCCACACAGCCACCGCTCCTTGGATGTGGGGTTGCTCCTCCCGCCACCACCCTTGGCCTTGGGTGGGGGTAGCTCCTCTCCGCTGCTCCTGTGATGTCACAGCCTGGCACTCTTGGCTGCCGCTGCTGACCCTGGAGGTAGGGTAGCTCCTTTCAGCCACCACCCCTCCGGCATGGGTTCCTCCCGGTTTCTGCCCCTGACCTCAGACATAGGGTAGCTCGAAGGTAATGCCAAAGAACACTCAAACTACTACACAGTTGCACTCATCTCACATGCTAGTAAGGTAATGATCAAATTTCTCTAAGCCAGGCTTCAGCAATATGTGAACCGTGAACTTCCAGATGTTCAAACTAATTTTAGAAAAGGCAGAGGAACAAGAGATCAAATTGCCAACATACAAAGGATCAGGCAAGAGTTCCAGAAAAACATCTATTTCTGCTTTATTGACTATGCCAAAGCCTCTGACTGTGTGGATCACAATAAACTGTGGAAAATTCTGAAAAAGATGGGAATACAAGAAAACCTGACCTGCCTCTTGAGAAACCTATATGCAGGTCAGGAAGCAACAGTTAGAACTGGACATGGAACAACAGACTGGCTCCAAATAGGAAAAGGAGTACGTCAAGGCTGCTTGTCACCCTGCTTATTTAACTTCTATGCAGAGTGCATCATGAGAAACGCTGGACTGGAAAAAGCAGAAACTGGAATCAAGATTGCTGGGAGAAATATCAATAACCTCAGATATGCAGATGACACCACCCTTATGGCACAAAGTGAAGAGGAACTAAAAAGCCTCTTGATGAAAGTGAAAGTGGAGAGTGAAAAAGTTGGCTTAAAGCTCAACATTCAGAAAATGAAGATCATGGCATCTGGTCCCATCACTTCATGGGAAATAGATAGGGAAACAGTGGAAACAGTATCTGACTTTATTTGAGGGGGAGCCTCCAAAATCACTGCAGATGGTGACTGCAGCCATGAAATTAAAAGATGCTTACTGCTTGGAAAACAAGTTATGACCAACCTAGATAGCATATTGAAAAGCAGAGATACTACTTTGCCAACAAAGGTCCGTCTAGTCAAGGCTATGGTTTTTCCAGTGGTCATGTATGGATGTGAGAGTTGGACTATGAAGAAAGCTGAGTGCCGAAGAATTGGTGCTTTTGAACTGTGGTGTTGGAGAAGATTCTTGAGAGTCCCTTGGACTGCAAGGAGATGCAACCAGTTCATTCTGAAGGAGATCAGCCCTGAGATTTCTTTGGAGGGAATGATGCTGAAGCTGAAACTCCAGTACTTTGGCCACCTTATGTGAAGAGTTGACTCATTGGAAAAGACTCTGATGCTGGAGGGATTGGGGGCAGGAAGAGAAGTGGACGACATTGAAAAGCAGAGATACTACTTTGCCAACAAAGGTCCGTCTAGTCAAGGCTATGGTTTTTCCAGTGGTCATGTATGGATGTGAGAGTTGGACTATGAAGAAAGCTGAGTGCCGAAGAATTGGTGCTTTTGAACTGTGGTGTTGGAGAAGATTCTTGAGAGTCCCTTGGACTGCAAGGAGATGCAACCAGTTCATTCTGAAGGAGATCAGCCCTGAGATTTCTTTGGAGGGAATGATGCTGAAGCTGAAACTCCAGTACTTTGGCCACCTTATGTGAAGAGTTGACTCATTGGAAAAGACTCTGATGCTGGAGGGATTGGGGGCAGGAAGAGAAGGGGACGACAAAGGATGAGATGGCTGGATGGCATCATTGACTCGACGGACGTGAGCCTGAGTGAACTCCAGGAGTTGTTGATGGACAGGGAGGCTTGGTGTGCTGGGATTCATGGGGTTGCAAAGAGTCAGACGTGACTGAGTGACTGAACTGAACTGATTGACATAATTAAATATTTCCTTATCTCTTGTGTTGATGTGGAAAATTATAATGAATGCTTTTTAAACATTGGACTATTCTTGGTTTCTTTAAATAAGCCTACTTGACAATGATGTGCTACTATTTTATATATTAATTTTAGATAGAATTTGGATTCAATTGTTAATATTATGTAAGGATTTCTGAGTATATTTACAAAGACTATATTTTTCTAAATTTATTTACTTATTGTACTCTCCTGATTTTGGTATCCACTTAAAATTGTTATTAGGAAATATGTTGGTACATAGTTCCTGCTTTTCCACTAGTGGAAGGGTCTGTTTTGTGATTGGTATTTTTTATTTATTTGAATTTGGTAGAATTCACTAATATAGAATTAATTTAGATCTGGATTTTAGATAGGGAGATAGATGTAGATATTGGCTATAACTGGATTTCATTTAATTTCAGCATATCTATTCTTTAGTTATTGTCTTTTGAGAAATTCTCCTGTCCACCTATTCACCTACATTTGTGGAATACATTGACACTGAATATCATAATATTTTATTTTTTTCTTTTTAAAGTTTGTTGGTTTTGAGGGATGTTTCTTCTTTCATTTCTATAATTATTTTAGTCTTGTATTATTTTTAATTGATCAACTGAACAAGATTATTAATTTTAATAATTTTCAACAAATCAGCTTTTACTTTAATTCATTTTCTATAATGTTTTCTTTCTGTTTTCTAGTTTATTGACTCATTTTGTCACTTTTATTTCCTTCCTTCTACTTACTTTGTGTTAAATTTTACACTATTTTTCCTTTTCTAATAAAATAATACAATGTAATGAATTTCTCTCTAAAAGCAGCTTTAGATGCATCTCACAAGTTTTGGTACATTGAAATTTTATTTTAATTCACTTCAAAATAATTTTTACCCTATCTTTCTTACTTGTAAATTATTTCAAGCCATGACTTTTGTTTTTCAAATATGATGGATATTTTCTGTTATTTTTCTCACATTCTTAGCTCTAGTTAATTCCATTATTTTTAATATAAAATAATATATATTTTTAATTTCCAAATTTTATTATGATATGTCTTGTTAAATGTCTTGGAAAGAATGTGTAATCTTATGTTAATGGGTTTTCTATTAATGTCAATAATTTAAATTTATTTGACAATGTTGTACAGGTTTTATCCTTGTGAGTTTTTCTGTGCATTACTATGTGTGTGTATGTGTTAAGTAGCTTCAGTTCAGTTCAATTCAGTCGCTCAGTTGTGTCCAACTCTTTATGACCCCATGAATCTTAGCACATCAGGCCTCCCTGTCCATCACCAACTCCCGGAGTTCACCCAGACTCACATCCATCGAGTCAGTGATGCCATCCAGCCATCTCATCCTCTGCTGTCCCCTTCTCCTCCTGCCCCCAATCCCTCCCAGCATCAGAGTCTTTTCCAATGAGTCAACTCTTCGCATGAAGTGGCCAAAGTACTGGAGTTTCAGCTTTAGCGTCATTCCTTCCAAAGAAATCTCAGGGCTGATCTCCTTCAGAATGGACTGGTTGGATCTCCTTGCAGCCCAAGGGACTCTCAAGAGTCTTCTCCAACACCATAGTTCAAAAGCATCAATTCTTTGGTGCTCAGCTTTCTTCACACTCCAACTCTCACATCCATACATGACCGCTGGAAAAACCATAGCCTTGACTAGATGGACCTTAGTTGGCAAAGTAATGTCTCTGCTTTTCAATATACTATCCAGGTTGGTCATAACTTTTCTTTCAAGGAATAAGCATCTTTTAATTTCATGGCTGCAGTCACCATCTGCAGTGATTTTGGAGCCCTGCTTCAGTCATGTCCAACTCTTTGCGACCCTATGGACTGTGTAGCCCACCAGGCTCCTCTGTCCATGAGTTTTTCCAAGCAAGAATACTGGACTGGGTTGCCATTCCCTCCTCCAGAGGAGCTTTCTGACCTAGGGATTGAATCTATCTCTCATTTCTGGTATATTGACAGGAGGATTATTTACTATTAGCACCACCTAAGAAGCCCCTACATTACTATAAGTCACTATAAATAGATACATTACTGAGAGACCTATGGTGTTGGTGCTTACTTGCTCAGTCATCTCCCACTCTTTGTGACCCCATGGACTGTACCCCACCAGGCTCTTCTGTCCATGGGAATAATCCAGGCTACAATATGGGAGTGGGTTGCCATGCCCTTCTGTAGGAGATCTTCCCATCTTAGGAACTCAACCCAGGTCTCCCAAATTGCTGGCAGATTCTTTACCATCTGAGCCACCATGGAAGCCCTATATTTAAGTTAAATTGGGCATGTGTCAAGCTGGATTTAGAAAGGGCAGAAGAACCTGAGATCAAATTGCCAACATCTCCTGGATCATCGAAAAAGCAAGAGAGTTCCAGAAAAAACATCTACTTCTGCTTTATTGATTATGCTAAAGCCATTGACTGTGTCAATCTCAAAAAACTGTGGAAAATTCTGAAAGAGATGGGAATATCAGACCATCTGACTTGCCTCCTAAGAAATCTGTATGCAGGTCAGGAAGCAATAGTTAGAACTGGACATGGAACAACAGACTGGTTCCAAATCATGAAAGGAGTACATAAAGGCTGTATATTGTCACCCTACTTATTTATCTTATATAGAGTACATCATGAGAAATGCCAGGGTGGATGAAGCATAAGCTGGAATCAAGATTGCCAGGAGAAATATCAATAACCTCAGATATGCAGATGACAGCATGCATATAGCAGAAAGTGAAAAAAAGCTAAAGAACCTCTTGATGAAATTGAAAGAGGAGAGTGAAAAAATTGACTTAAAACTCAACATTCATAAAACTAAGATCATGGCATTTGGTCCCATCACTTCATGCCAAATAAATGGGAAAACAATGGAAACAGTGACAGACTCTATTTTGGGGGCTCCAAAATCACTGCTGATGGTGAATACAGCCATGAAATTAAAAGATGCTTGCTCCTTGGAAGAAAAGTTATGACCAACCTAGACAGCATATTAAAAAGCAGAGACATTACTTTGTCAACAAAGGCCCGTCTAGTCAAAGCTATGGTTTTTCTTGTAATCATGTGTGGATGTGAGAGTTAGACTATAAAGAAAGCTGAGCACCAAAGAATTGATGCTTTTGAACTGTGATGTTGGAGACTCTTTTTTTTTTTTTTTTTTTTTT
>SJYX01023642.1:97335-115693 GCA_006410675.1 Oreotragus oreotragus
AAGACGCTTACTCCTTGGAAGAAAAGTTATGACCAACATAGACAACATATTGAAAAACAGAGACATTACTTTGCCAACAAAGGTCCGTCTAGTCAAGGCTATGGTTTTTCCAGTAGTCATGTATGGATGTAGGAGTTGGGCTGTGAAGAAAGCTGAGCGCCGAAGAATTGTTGCTTTTGAACTGTGGTGTTGGAGAAGACTCTTGAGAGTCCCTTGGACTGCAAGGAAATCCAACCAGTCCATTCTGAAGGAGATCAACCCTGGGATTTCTTTGGAAGGAATGATGCTAAAGCTGAAACTCCAGCACTTTGACCACCTCATGCGAAGAGTTGACTCATTGGAAAAGACTTTGATGCTGGGAGGGATTGGCGGCAAGAAGAGAAAGGGATGACCGAGGATGAGATGGCTGGATGGCATCACGGACTCGATGGACGTGAGTCTGAGTGATCTCTGGGAGTTGGTGATGGACAGGGAGGCCTGGCATGCTGTGATTCATGGAAAAGAGTCACAAAGAGTTGGAGATCACTGAGTGACTGAACTGAACTGAATAATATCAGTCATGTGATATATTAATAAGCAGTAGATTTAATAAAACTCTCATACTTGGCACATATCAGGGACTCCACAGATGTAGCTATTTGGTTCCACTTCTACTACAAAAATTTGTTCTTGCACAAAAGACTGAGATCTTGTTTGCATTAAATATAGAAATAGAAATTTGAAACACAAAATCCAATAGAAATAGTAGAAACAGAGAAATGGTAGAACAGTACATGAAAGAACATACAGATCATTATATAATGTGTAAAATATGACACAAGGGCAATATTAAAATTAAATTGGGACCAGTAACTTAGATGATTTACTATCACATAACTTTTGGAATGAAAATATATCCATGGAGAATGTCACATTAGTTATTATTTGGCATAAATTAGATTAGTTTTTTTTTTCTTTGCAAACCTGGAAAATAGAATGAATAATTTCAAAAGCTGTCTCTTATACACATCTTGCTGCTGCTGACAGGTTCGCAAAAGTTAAGACGTGACTTAGGGACTGAACAAAAANTTTTGGAATGAAAATATATCCATGGAGAATGTCACATTAGTTATTATTTGGCATAAATTAGATTAGTTTTTTTTTTCTTTGCAAACCTGGAAAATAGAATGAATAATTTCAAAAGATGGTAGAAGAACTAGTAAAAGGTAATTTTGGAGTTTGTGATACAACACTTAAAAAAGAATTAGCCAAAAAAGCATAGGAAAGTAATATGTTCTGTTCCAATTCTAGAGCCTCATTGTTTCATTCAATTCTCATTATTTGAAAGAAGCCAAATAAATACATGAGGAATGACAAAATGTAGGAGCAGGTCAATACAAATTTAAATTAAAAATTGAGAAATATACAGGTAGATAAATAAATACTTAAATAGAATTATGTAACTTTAATTTTCAGATTTTTATGGCTTATCTACAATGTTTTAGGAACTATCATTCCAAAGTATAAATGCTTATGATTTTATCCTTTGCATTACCACAATTTTCATTATGATAAACACTCTAGAATGAGGTGTCATTCTCTACCATTTATTTTGAAACATATTTTAGAGCTTGCTAGATATTTTTATCTGTGTAGTGGAGCTTCTCTATAAACATTAGAAAAGTATTTAGTAAAATAAACATTCTGAATTTAATGCAAAAAAGTATTTTCTTCTTATTAAAGTGTGGGCTCAGTCTCCTGCTAAGAGAATATCGTTACAAAGATTCTTTCTAGAATGAAAGAGACTGATTTTACATATGAACACAAAGTAAACAGTTGATTTGTACAATATATCAAAAATATATTTCTAATCATGATTAAACGTTAGTATTTTTAATTTCATATTTAGTGGTCTATTTGAAATATACTTTCAGTTTGTGTCCATTTTCATGTATCTGACACTACATTTTTATGACTAAATATAGACATTTTTACAAATCAACTCCCCTTCAATAATCACAGATCAAATGTTTCCATAACTTTCTGTCTTCATTCACTACTCAGAATATCATTGCTACTGAAGAAGGGCAATTTTACTGAGACAAAAAACAGTTCATTATTTGCCTGTCACTTTCGTTTCATCTGTGCTCTCTCCATCTCTTCTGGATCTTAAATCCAAGAAATCTTTATACCTCCCTGGCTACCTAGGCATGTTCTAGGCAACTGCCCATGTGTACTATGTTCTTTGCTAATGATCAATATTTTTAAGTGTTACAAGTACACTGCAAAATAAGGTACTATTTGGAATACAATTTTATTATAATCCACTCTTCGAGATCTAAAATGTATATTAGCATTTGAAAGACTGACAAATCTTTGTGCAAAGGAAGCCAATTAACACTTTAATATTAGAATTTCACAATCATAATTGACCCTTTAAATTATAATATCTGTTCATTTCCTACTTTATCATTCTATAGGATATATTTTTAGAATAGTGTTTATTTTTCCCAGTCTTCAGACAACTGGTTGAACATTGATAAGACAGTTTATAATAAATTATGGAAGACAGTTCATGAGTTAATATGGTTTTTTTCCAAAGAGTTTGAAGTTTACCACAGCCTTCTGAAGAGGTAATGTCTTTACGGAGGTAGACAACACCAGAGCCCACAGGTCAAATCTGTCCTATTGAATGTATTTGTAAATAAAATTTATTGGAACAAAGCCATAGCCAGAATCCATTGTATTTACAAATTTTCTGTAACTTCTTCAGTGCTACAACAGAGTTAACTAGTTTTAACTAAGACTGTATATACATAAACATGAAAATATTTACTAATTTGCTCTTTATTAAAAAATATTTGTGGTATCCTGTCTCAAACTGTAGGATGAAATAATAATAATAATACATTAGGCTCTGGAGCAGGACCACATTAGAAATACTTTTCCTCTTTTTATTGAAAGCCATGTTTCAGTGGCACGCCTCAGACAATACCAATTGACCAGATAAAATACTGTTGTTTTGGACCTAGTGAAAGTGAAGTCACTCAGTCGTCTCCGATTCTTTGTGATCCCGTGGACTGTAGCCTACCATGCTCCTCTGTCCGTGGGATTTTCCAGGCAAGAGTACTGGAGTGGGCTGCCATTTTCTTCTTCAGATATCTTCCCAACCCAGGAGTCAAATCAGGGTCTCCTGCACTGTAGACATGTTGCAGGAAGTGACCCTTTCCAGGGCCCAAAACTGGACTCTTGCCTAACACTCAGAAATGAATTATCCGAGGAGACACATATGCTGATGAAGCAAGAGATTTTATTGCGAAAGGGACCTGGGTGGAGAGCAGTAGGGTAAGGGAACCCAGGAGAACAGCTCTTCCACCTGGCTCGCAGTCTTGGGTTTTATGGTGATGGAATTAGTTTCCAGGTAGTCCTTGGCCAATCACTTTAATTCAGAGTCTTTTCTGGTGGCATACGCATCGCTCAGTCAAGATGGATGTTAGCGAGAGGGATTTTGGAAAGTGGATGGACATGTAGTATCTCCTTTTGACCCTTCAGGAACTCTTCTGGTTGGTGGTGGCTTATTAGTTCTGTATTCTTTATCAGGATCTCCTGTCATAAAACAACTCATGTAAATGGTTACTATGGTGTCTGGCCAGGGTGTGTGCTTCCCCTAACAGGCAGGGTGTGTGCTTCCCCTAACAGGCAGACGATTTACCATCTGAGCCTCCAGGGAAGTAGAGCCACTCCCAAATTTGCAGTGAAAATGCAATATACAGTGAGGTCTTCAGTAACAGGTGTACAATCCAAAAGAAAAAGAAAAAAATGAACAAAAACCCCCAGTACATTTCCAAGCTTGAAAATGTGTAACTTTTTTGTATTGACTTTATGTCTGGGGTCACAAGTTCAACAGACTTATGCATCTCTATTCCACTACACTTGTGAAATTTATAATGCAAAATAAGATTTCTGATAACTTGGAAAATGGATGCATCTTGTAGGTAGAAAAAACCTTGATTCCAAAGAAATCAAGCTTTGGGGAGCTCTTTTTATTCTTATGTGATCACTGCAACATATGTAGATACCACCAACAAGTCCAAGCAGTCTATCATTTGTTGTTCATCAGAGGGAGAATTAGGACAGTTGGCAGGAATGAATTAGTACAGGAACATAACTGATGATAGTGTTGGATAATTATCATAGATGAAGGAGAGTACATTTATAAAGAGATAGCTAAATTATTAAGGCTCAATTCCACACATTTCAAAACAGTCATTTAAAAAGCATTGCTGTCATTAGTATAGTAGTCTCTCAGAAAAATCACAAGGCTATTGATTTATATTCTTGCTTTTAAAATTCCATCACCCATTTCCCTAAGGTAAAAAACATTCCCATGGCTTAAATCTCCAAAGAGAGAAATCACATTTACATTATGTATTACTTAAATATTTTTTCACTCTCAATTAATTTTTGAGAAGTCAAGTGCAAATTTGAATTCATGCTAATGAAGTTAGTGATTTATGAAGTTCTGTTTCATTTGGAGTTTTGTATTGGTGAAAGTAAATGTAAGGTATTATATATAAGAAGTCCTAGTAATATAGAGTAACTTAGTATGTATTTGCCACATATTTTTATTAGTACTCATGATAAAAAAGTGAAGTTTTTCTTTTAATTTTATGATCATAGCTATCTATAATATTTTTGAAACTGAATTTAAGGTGAGCATTCAGTTTTTTCAGATTTATCACAAGCAAGTAACTGTAAGATTTTCCATATCGCCAAAAGAATGACAAATTAATTAATTGTATTGTTTATAAATTTATTTTATGTGCACCATTTTAAGATTCAACAAATCTATTATAAACTAATATTCTAAAAACATAGATATTTTAATATCATATATAAAATGAATCACCAGTCCAGGTTCGATGCATAATACTGGATGCTTGGGGCTGGTACATTGAGACGACCCAAAGGGATGGTACAGGGAGGAAGGAAGGAGGGGTGTTCAGGATGGGGAACACGTGTATACCTGTGGTGGATTCATGTTGATGTATGGCAAAACCAATACAATATTGTAAAGTAATTAACCTCCAATTAAAATAAATAAATTTATATTAAAAAATAAAAACATAGACATTTTAGTTCAATTTTTTTCAATAAACACACTAGTAGGGTCACCAGATAAAATGCAGAAAAATTAATTAAATTTGAATTGGAAATTAAAAAACATATAAGTAAAAAAACACATAAATATGCCCCAAATATTGCACATAATAAAATTACACTTAAAAAAAAAAGAAAATACATTTTTTTAATTTAAAATTAAACTTTATTTTGACTTAGAACAACATAAATTTTTATCTTGAGATTCTGTAGGTTAGAAGTTCAACAAGGGTGAAATTCAAGATGCCACCAAAGTCATGTTCCTTCCTGGAGGCTTTAGGGGAGAACATGTTTCCATACTTTTCCCAGTTTACAGGAGCCATTCACATTTCTTGTTTGATCGCTTCCTTCTGGCGTAAAACCAGAAAATTCATATCCCTTTAACCTTTCTTATATAGTCACATCTTCCTCTGATCACAGACAAAAAATGGATTTTATGGACCCATGATATTAGCTTGGGCCACACAAACAATCCAAGAAAATTTCCCCATCTCTGTGTTCTTAACTTGATCACATCTGCAAAGTCCCTTTGGCAGTATAAAGTAATTTGCCATTTACAAGTTTCAGGATTCAGAGTTGGACATTTAGTCAGCCATTATTCTGCCTACCACAAATTTACAGAAGATCTGAGTTAAACCTGCAGCTAGAAACACTTTTTGAGATCAATATTTTTTCTCAATCATGGCTGCATACCAGAATCACCTGGAGAATACAAACAAGCTCCACACTAGATCAACTAAATCATAGGAGGGAAAATCTAACATCAGCATTTTTAAAGGTTCTCAAATTGCCTCTGATGTAATGTCTGGGTCAAGAACTTTTGATATAAGGCAAGAATTGGCAGTCTGTGACCTGCTGACCAAATCTGGTGTGTGTGTGTCTCTGTGTGTGTGTGTGAGTGCACATTTGTTTTGTTTAAGTTTTTTATTAGGATTTTTTTTTTGAGATATAGCTTATACACCACAGAATTTACTCAAAGTATTCAATTTAGTGGGTTTTGCAATAGTCACAAAATTATGAAATCATATCTACTAATTCTAGCACATTTTTTATTACCTCCCCAAACAAACTTTAAACCAGTTAGCACTCACTACTCGTGGCTTCTTTCCAATCAGCCCTTGGTAACCACTGATTTACTGTCTCTGTAAATTCTGCCTATTCTGTACATTTCATGTACATGAGATCATGTAATATGTAGCCTTTTGTGCCTGGTTTCTTTGGCTTAGCTCAACGTTTTCAACTTTTGTATATTTTGCACCAAGAATCAGTGCTTCTTTAATTTTTGTGGCTGAATTAAATTCAAATTTAAGTGGAATTCTTGTATTTTTACTTGCTAAAGACTTTGATTATATATCTTGCAACAAACTGTAGAAAACTCTTAAAGAGTTGGGAATAAGCGAATACCTTACCAGTCTCATGAGAAACCTGTATGTGAGTCAAGAAGCAACAGTTAAAACTAGACATGGAACAGATGACTGGTTCCCAATTGGGAAAGGCATATGACAAGGCTGCATATTGTCACCCTGCTTATTTAACTTATATGCAGAGTACATCGTGTGAAATGCTGGGCTGGGTTAATTACAAGATAGAATCAAAATTGTTGAGAGAAATATTAACAACCTCAGATATGTAGATGATAAAATTCTAATGGCAGAAAATGAAGAACTAAAGACTTTCTTGATGATGGCAAAAGAGGACATTGGAAAAGCTGGCTTGAAACTCAACATTTGAAAAACTAAGATCATGGGATCTGGTCCCAACACTTCATGGCAAATAAAGGGGAAAAAAGTGGAAACAGTGACAGATTTTATTTTCTTGGGCTCCAAAGTCACTGCAGATGGTTACTGCAGCCATGAAATTCAGATGCTTATTCTTTGGAAGGAAAACTATGACAAACCTAGACAGTGCATTAAGACATTACTATGCTGACAAAGGTCTGTGTGGTGAAAGAGCAAATTAGCCAAGATGACATATTCATGCTTTCTCTCCTCACGTTTTGTAAATAATGACTATGTAACAGTTGAGACCACTTATAGCACTGTGCATGCCCGTCACAAGGTACTCATTTGGACACAGGCTACTTTTGATATATGAGCTCCACCTAAATTGTGGTGGCATTACTGATGCATCGCAGCTGTGTCCATTGGGTCAGCCATGAAAGGAGAGAGAAAACATGTCTGCAGTTCCTATGGCTCCTCCAGTCTCCTTCCAGCCACCTTGAATCCTCCAAGCTCTTGCCTTGCTACCCTGAGTTCAGCAAACAGCATGAACAGTGAAACAACTGGCATCATGACAGGATCAGCAAGACAGTCTATATAGTCAAAGCTATGATTTTTCCAGTAGTCATGTACTGGATGTGAGTGTGAATTGTAAAGAAGGGTAAACACCAAAGAACTGGCACTTTTGAGTTGTTCTATAAAAGACTCTTACGTTAGTCATAGACAGTGTATTAAGAAGCAGAGATATCATTTTGCTGATAAAGGTCTGTATAGTAAAGCTATGTTTTTTTCAATAGTCAGGTATGGATGTGAGAGTTGGACTATAAAGAAGGCTAATGCTTTTGAATTACGGTGCTAGAGAAGACTCTTGAGAGTCCTTTGGACTGCAAAGAAATCAAGCCAGTTAATCCTAAAGGAAATCAACCCTGAATATTCATTGGAAGGACTGATGCTGAAGATGAAGTGTCAATACTTTGGCAACCTGATGTGAAGAACCAACTCATTAGAAAAGACCCTGATGCTGGGAAAGATTGAAAGCAGAAGGAGAAGGGAATGACAGAGGATGAGATGGCTGGATGGCATCATCAACTCAACGGACATGAGTTTGAGCAAGTTTTAGGAGATGGTGAAGGACAGGGGAGCCAGTGTGCTGCTGTCCCTAAGGTCACAAAGAGTTCGAAATGACTGAGCAACTGAAAAACAACTAAGAAGACTCTTGAGAGTCCCTGGTACTGCAAGGAAATCAAATCAGTCAATCCTGAAGGAAATCACCTCCACACCCTCTCCAGCATTTATTGCATATAGACTTTTGGATCACAGCCATTCTGACTGGCATGAAAGTACAGGGAGGGAGGAGGGAGGGGGATTCAGGATGGGAAACACGTGTATACCTGTGGCGGATTCATATTGATGTATGGCAGAACCAATACAATATTGTAAAGTAATTAACCTCCAATTAACATAAATAAATTTATATTAAAAAAATAAAAGAAATCAACCCTGAATATCCATTGGAAGGACTGATGCTAAAGGAGAAACTCCAATGCTTTGGCACATGACTCAGAGTCTACTCATTGGAAAAGACTTTGATGCTTGGGAAGATTGAAGGTAAAAGAAGAAGGAGGCATCAGAAGCTGACATAGTTAGATAACATCACTGACTTATTGGACATGAATCTGAGAAAATTCTGGGAGATCGCGGAGGACAGATGAGTCTGGTGTGCTATAGACTGTGGAGTCACAAAGCATTGAACACGACTTAACAACACCTAATAACCCTACATACTACTATAATCCAAATGAGTATAAAAACATAGAGGATTAAATTTTGTTAAACAAATAATATTGTGAATGCCCCCTCATTTTATCTCTGCACTTTTTTAACACTCAAGTAAGGCCCATAGATAACTATCAAAGTCCAGGAGTACTCTTTATTTTTCTCCTTATGATGCTGTACCCCAGATATTTATATGCCCCTGAACATCTGATTTTCTATTCACTCTTCATTACAGGTATAATACTATTTCCTAGTCTATAGAGTTTATTCAGATTGTACTAATTATCACAGTAAAGTCATGTAAGGCAAAATAAAATCTTGGCCTTTCATTGTATTCTGATACCATATCTCTTTATTCTCATCTAATCTAAAATGATTACTAAATTATATTGTTTCAACATGTTGATACTTTCATTCAAGCCATTTGTTTTGTAGAAGGTTAAAATTTAGCTTGTTGCACATATGGGACAATTTAAATATCAAAAGAAAAATGTGATAGTAAATGATTAAAATTCATAGACTAAAAGAAGACTCCAAGAGTCCTCACATTTACAAGGATGAAGAATAAATAAGGAGATTGGTTTTGAATTGTAATACTTCACAATGAAGAAACTGGTAAAATCTCAAACCACATGTGGAAAAGAATATTTCTCTGTTCTATCTGATGCAAATGTCTCTTCTCTTTTGCTTACATTTTTTGATTGTTTTTGTGTTTCACCCTTTTCCTGACCTACCACAATCACCAGTGAAAAGAAACTTCTTTATGGAAGAGTCTTATTTCTGCATTAGAGTATTGGCTGCTCAAAAGTCAGATATTAATTACATATCCTAAACCCCAATTTTACTTTCTGGGTCCTCATTCCCCAGTAACATCTCTGAAATTTCTGCCACAGGTATATATGTGACAATGTCATTGTGCTGTGTTGATAAGATTTATGTTAATTAAAATATCAGCTATTCACACTGCTCTCAGGTTTACCCAGTTTTGTGTTGCATGCTATAAAATGAGGGAAAAAAAAAAAAAAACCAGTTATATAATGGGGAATCATGGCTTATAGGTTGTGTCAGAGGGTGAAGAAATTTTTACTTGTGGTGGCAGAGGATAAGATGATTAGATGACATCACCAACTCAAAGGACATGAATTTGAGCAAATGCTGCATGAGAGTGAAGCACAGGGAAGCCTGGCATGTTGCATTCCATGGGGTCACAAAGAGTCAGACACAACTGAGCGACTGGAAAACAATGTGTATGTTATTTTATTTTCTCTATAAGAGGAGAAATATTCCTTTTTCTCTACTGTTTATCTATTATCTAAACACTCTTCTGTGAACTACATGATTTTTTAATTAAGATTAAATATTGTCTAGGGCTGAAAATGAATTACTAATTGTATTAGATTCTTATTGATGCTATAAAAGTTACCACAAATGTATGTGGTATGTGTATGTATGCTTAATTGTATGTGTATGTGCTCAGTGGTATTTGACTTTTTGTGACCCCATGGACTGCAGCACACCAGGCTTCCCTGTCCACCACTAACTCACAGAGTTTGCTCAGACTCATGTCCATCAAGTTGGTGATGTCATCAAACTGTCTCATCCTCTGTTATTCCTTTCTCATCCTGCCTTCAATTTTTCCCAGCATCAGGGTTTTTCCCAATGAGTCAGTTCTTCATGTTAGCTGGTAAAAGTATTGCAGTTTCAGCTTCAGCATCAGGAAATGAGTACTAGGGTGCTAAAATCAAAGTGCTGCTAGGCAACTTTCTTTTTGGAGGCTATAGGGCAGAAACCAGTCTTTGCCTATTTTAGCGTCTGGAAGTTGCCCTCATTCCTTGACTCCTGGCCTTCTTCCAGCAATCGTATTATTCCAACAACCTCCATTTTTGTTATCACTTCTTCTCTAACTCTCTAGTCACCCTATTTTCTTTTTGAGGACTTTATGGTTATATTGGGCCTAATAGGTAATTGAGAATAACATCCCCAGTGCAAGGTCTTTAATCATATCTGCAAAGTTTTCTTTTTGTCATAACATGTTCATTGGTTTTAGGGATTATAGCATTTGGGAGCTATTTTCTTGCCTACCACACTATTAATTAAAACTCAAATAGAAAAATTCCCCAAAGTTGAGTCAAAGAAAACATAAAAACATCATTGGAGAAGATCTTATGTGTGTCATTTTAAGAAAAATTCTCCAAAATGATAATTTTTTTGTTCTGTGCTTTCCGTTTAGCAAACATTGAATTTTGTGAAGAATAAGAAAGAAGAAGAAGAAGCAGGAAAGTAACAAAAAGAATGATGAAAAGAAGAATATATATGAACTCTAAATAAGCAAACATAAATAAGCCTTTTATCTTTATTTTAGAATAATTTCAAAATTTGCCCATAGATTGTTTTTTAACTGTTAAATTGCACAGTTCCTATACCAGCATGTCCATGAAGGATCTGAAATACATTTACTAGTACTGTAACCTATTTAATCCAATTAAAATATGTCTCTGTCTAAAGTCATGAAATTCAGCTAGTGAAATTTCTGACTTATATCCTCCTTCTGACCTTTAGAAGAATGTGTTATACTCACAACATCATTCCAGTTGTTAAGAAGTGAGCTCATATATTTCACCATGGGAGAAACTGGAACACATTTAAAGGTAAAAATAGCTTATTTTGGTTACTGACCGAGTCAGAAATATACCAGTATGACATTATACTGAGTTTATTGAAGTGAATGTTGCCTACAACATACAGATGATAGGTTCAAAACATCCTCATTTAAAGTTACAGGGAAAAAGTTAAGAAATGTGAAAGTAAACTCTCAGAATACATCACTGTATTGAGACAGGCGGCCCCAGCAGGCATCTTCGCCTGTGCTTCCTGCCAAAGATCAGATATTCTGGAGTCAAATAGCTATGTATTTTTACCTTTCTTATATACGAAGTAAATAAATTTTGTATTGTGTCATTTTTCTCTCCCTTAACTAAAGTGTGTTTTCTCTAAAATAAATAAGGCAGGATGGGAAGGGAGTGCAGAATCTAAGCTGTCACTGATACTCGGACCACAAAGCCACCTGCCTTTCTGCTTCCTATGCACAATATCCAACATGAAAATAAAGATATACTACATATTGATGTTGGGATATAATTCAGGGTAGTAGATAGACCACTGTAAGAGAGATTGGCTATTTTCTCTTCAGTATTAGGATTAAGAAGCAGTTTCACTGCTTTGCATGCTGTGCACGTTTCTCTTTCCCAAGTGAATTTTTTCATTGCAACACCTTATCTGCATTTTCCCTTTATTTTTGGCTATCTCCTATTCTACACACACACACACATCTGCTTTCTAATTACTTAATTTACACTTTCTCTGGGTGGTCAAATTTTCTAAACATTCCATTATATTTCTCTGGTTAATTTACACTAGATATGAAACCAGTTTGAAATCTCATTTGCTTTACTTCTGTTAATCCTTCATAATTGATAACAATATTAACCTCGCTAATTTAGGATTAAATTTATTGTTTCAAATAACAAAGTCTTTAAGATTTAAGTCAACTGAAGTTTAAATATATTGATTTAAATGCCCAAGACATTATGCTTTGACCTGAAATGTTGCTTTAGTGAAACTTAATTGAATACTCTCCATCTGTTATGAAATATGAGAAGATGAAGAATATAGAAGAAAAATAAAATAGCCTTTGACTGCAAATTTAAATGCAAATTTATATTTACATGTGAAACAAAATTATTTCAATAGTTTTAACATCCAAAACTATGGGACTGGGGACATTTCAGGCATTTTTACTTATACCTCAAGAAACAGAGAAGGGCCTGGATATCACCTGTGTAACTTTAATCATTATTAATATTTAACATTTACTGTGAGCTGATTTCTGTACTAATCATATGTTTGCTGCTAACTCATTTATTTCTGAAATGAGAATTTATATTTTGATTGCTTTTCCTGCCCTTGATCATCTGCTTTCTTCCATGTCTATCCCTTCTCCATGAATAGGAAAGTAATGCAACTAAGATGTTAGTTCCTAATCCCAGTAGTTGCTAGAAAACTGAATAATCTCTGATGAAAAGCAAGTCAAATGTGTTACAGCTGAGTGTGTGCAGCATTAGATTTGAATGCATAAATGGAAAGGGGATATAGTTATCAAGCAATGTAAAGCAAAGACACTTTTATCACATTTCTAATTTCACAACTGTATTTATGAATATGCATATATTTAAGAATGCTAAAATATTCAGTCATTTGTCTCCATTTGACAGTTCAAATTTACATTTACATCCAGCTTAATAGGAAATTTTATAGAGCAGTCAAACATATCATGCTTAAAGAAAGACTATTTTTTCATTTATAGAAACCCTTTCTCTAATTTAGAGAGCTTCCTCTCAAAACCATTTTTGTATATGTGTTTGCATGTGTGTGTATTTCTCTAAACGAAAGTGAAGAATAAGTTATGCTGCTCAGTTCTATGCCAAATACAGATGACAGCATCTCTCCAAACCAACAATTGCTGGGATTTCCCTCTACTGAATCCATCAAACCAACATCTCTTGAGGCTTCAAATAGTTTGCACCTGTCTTTTGCTAAGTTTTGTTGTATTATGATTTGAGAAATGAACAAAAAAGCCTAATGAGAAAAAACTGAGAAATCTAGAAAACTCTTCAAGCCAGACAAGATAGAGAAATATTTTGCAGAAAAGATTACTAAGGAATGAAAGTGAAAGTGAAATAGCTCAGTCATGCCCTACTCTTTGTGACCCCGTGGCCTATAGCCTACCACGCTCCTCCGTCCATGGGATTTTCCAGGCACAAGTACTGGAATGGGTTGCCATTTCCTTCTCCAGAGGATCTTCCTGACCCAGGGATCAAACCTAGATCTCCCGCACTGTAGGCAGATGCTTTACCATCTGAGCCAATAGGGAAGCCAGGAATAATCTATAATTTATAATATTTATAGCATTAGAAATGGAAGAGGGTGTTCAGGAAATTTATATTGTTATTCATGGTTATGTCACTTGATGCATCACTATCCCCATGGATAAAATGTACTAAGAAAGACATGCATCCTGTTCTCCTGCTTTAGAATATCTTACCCAAGGATGCCTGTGATATTTTGGTCTAACTTGAATAATGCTTTTTATTGTTAAACCAAATGCAGTAAATGTACAGGGCCAATGAATATTTTATATATCAAACTATACATGCTGAGAGTTCAGTAAGTGCTCAATGTCTGTAAAATGTATAGTGACAAATAATGAAAGGGGACAGTGCTGGAGAATTTCAAGGCTACAAATGTAGTCAAAAGAGAGAGAGTTGAGATATCAGATATGGTTTATAAACTCATTGATAGAATCACTTATTAAAAATCACTATATTTTGTCTTATTAAAAAAACAACTATATGCTGGCAACAATGCTTTACCCACATTATCTCATTAATTTCTCCAAACTACCCCATAAGCATATACTTTCATGGACATTTCACAGATATGAAAACTGAGTCATAACAGTTATGAATTTGCATGGTATCATCACTATGTCACATTGAATCAAAATTAGAACAAAACTAAAATGAATAACAAGGTAGAATTAAAAATCACACACAAAATTGCCATCCCATTATTCAGTTATAGTTTGTATAGATAATGAGAAAATTGCCTAAGGTCTAACATTAAAATTATTTAGATTTGGTTAAGTTTCATTTGGGTTAGATTATAATACTGGGATAATGAAATATGAAAAAAAAATTAATATATATGTTTATTTGCATTGGTTAAAACATAAAATTGTTTCCATTCTAAGATATTTTCAAAACATCCAAATATAATTCCAGTCATAACAAACTGGAAAACTCTTAACGAGATGGGAATACCAGACCACCTTACCTGTCCCCTGAGAAACCTGTATGCAAGTCAAGAAGCAAAAGTTAGAACCAGTTATGGAGCAATGGGCTGATTCAAAATTGGGAAGGGATTATGCCATGATTATATAATGTCACCTGCTTGTTTAACATCAATGAAAATTACATCTGAAAAATGCCAGGCTCCATGATGCACAAACTGGAATTAAGATTGCAAGGAGAAATATTAATAAGCTCAGATATGCAGATGACACCACCCTAATGGCAGAAAGTGAAGAGAAGCTAAAGAGCCTCTTCATGAAGGTGAAAGAAGAGAGTGAAAAACATGACTTAAAACTAAAAACTAAGATCATGGCATATGGTCCTATCTCTGCATGGAAAATAGGTGAGGAAACAATGGAAACAGTGACAGAATTTATTTTCTTGAGCTCTAAAATTACTGCAGATGGTGACTGCTGTCATGAAATTAACAGACACTTGCTCTTTGGAAGAAAATCTATGACAAAACAGCATATTAAAAATCAGAGACATCACTTGGTTGACAAAGGTCCATAAAGTCAAAGCTATGGCTTTCCAGTAGTCATGCACAGATGTGAGAGATTGACCATAAAGAAGGATGAGCATCGAAGAACTGATGCTTTTAAACTATGGTTCTGGAGAAGATTCTTGAGAGTTCCTTGGACAGCAAGAAGATCAAGCCAGTGAATCCTAAAGGAAATCACCCCTGAATACACATTTGAAGGACTGATGCTGAAGCTAAAGCTCCAATACTTTTGCCTCCTGAAGTGAAGAGCTGACTCACTGGAAAGACCCTGATGGGGAAAGATTGAAAGCAGGAGGAGAAGGGGACAACAGAGGATGGCATCTGGTCCCATCGCTTCATGAGAAATAGATGGGGAAACAGTGGAAACAGTGTCGGACTTTATTTTTTGGGCTCTAAAATCAGTGCAAATGGTGATTGCAGCCATGAAATTAAAAGACACTTACTCCTTGGAAGGAAAGTTATGACCAACCTAGATAGCATATTCAAAAGCAGAGACATTACTTACTCAACTAAGGTCCATCTAGTCAAGGTTATGGTATTTCCAGTGGTCATATATGGATGTGAGAGTTGGACTGTGAAGAAAGCTGAGCACCAAAGAACTGATGCTTTTGAACTGTGGTGTTGGAGAAGACTCTTGAGAGTCCCTGGGACTGCAAGGAGATCCAACCAGTCCATTGTGAAGGAGATCAACCCTGGGATTGCTTTGGAAGGAATGACGCTACAGCTGAAACTCCAGTACTTTGGCCACTTCATGCAAAGAGTTGACTCATTGGAAAAGACTCTGATGCTGGGAGGGATTGGGGGCAGGAGAAGAAGGGGACGACAGAGGATGAGATGGCTTGATGGCATCACCAACTCGATGGACATGAATTTGGGAAACTCCGGGAGTTGGTGATGAACAGGGAAGCCTGGCATGCTGTGATTCATGGGGTTGCAAAGTGTTGGACAGGACTGAGCGACTGAAGTGAACTGAACTGAATAATAGTATTTATTATAATTTATTGCATAGCTAGTTCGAGAAAATTAAGTTTTTACAGGTGAAGTTCTTAAAATAGCATCTGACATTTAGTAAGTATTGAATAAGTATTAGCTATCATACAATTTGTGCCCCAGTTCAAGTAAAAGTAAGATAAACTATGATTGAGTTCTAGTCCATCCTTCCATGCTAAATAGTGAAGATTTTAAATAGTTCAGGACTGATACAGCCACAGTATGCATTCTCAATAAAGAAGTGCTAATATCTTTTTTTTTTCTTTAGATTTTAAAACTGATGAAGATGAAGAAGGAAAAGGAGAAGAAGAGACCACAGTTTCCAAAATGGCCTTATTAAATAATTACAGAAATTTAGAGCATAATCTGTTTTGTATCTTTTCTTTCCCTCATTTTATTGATGTGTTTCTTTTAATTCTTTGTTATTTTTTGGAACCAATTTCAAATTCTTTTAAGAATAAGACAAGTATACTTTAGGAAAACACAGCACAGCCTAATATAATACCAAATGTATTGGTATTTAATATTAATATGGACTACCTAGGTGGGGCTAATGGTAAAGAATCCACAGCAGGAGAGAAAAAGGATGTGGATTCAGTCCCTGACTGGGAGATCCCCGGCGGCAGGAAATGGCAACCCACTCCAGTTTTCTTGCCTGAAAAATTCCATTGACAGGGGAGGATAGTCAGCTACAGACTATGGGGTCATAAAGAGTTGGACATGACTGAGAAACTGAGCAATATCAATAGGCTTAAGATTTTGACATTATATATAAAAACATGATTGATATGTAACATCAAAATTTGCTGATCAAATTTACCAGGCAAATTCAGAATATACCCGTCCCATATTCCCCAGAGACTAAAAACCTATATGCAGGTAGAGAAGCAACAGTTAGAACTGGACATGGAACAACAGATGGGTTCCAAATAGGAAAAGTAGTACATAAAGGCTGTATATTGTCACCCTGCTTATTTAACTTATATGCAGAGTACATCATGAGAAACGCTGGGCTGGAAGAAGCACAAGCTGGAATCAAGATTGCTGGGGGGAAATATCAATAAAGCTAGAAGAAGCAACAGTTAGAACTGGACATGGAACAACAGATGGGTTCCAAATAGGAAAAGTAGTACATAAAGGCTGTATATTGTCACCCTGCTTATTTAACTTATATGCAGAGTACATCATGAGAAACGCTGGGCTGGAAGAAGCACAAGCTGGAATCAAGATTGCTGGGGGGAAATATCAATAAAGCTAGATATGCAGATGACACCACCCTTATGTCAGAAAGTGAAGAGGAACTAAAGAGCCTCTTGATGAAAGTGAAAGTGGAGAGTGAAAAAGTTGGCTTAAAGCTCAGCATTCAGAAACGAAGATCAAAGCATCTGGTCCCATCACTTCATGGCAAATAGATGGGGAAACAGTGGAAACAGTGTCGGACTTTATTTTTTGGGGGCTCCAAAATCACTGCAGTTGGTGATTGCAGCCATGAAATTAAAAGATGCTTTCTCCTTGGAAGGAAAGTTATGACCAACCTAGATAGCATATTCAAAAGCAGAGACATTACTTTGTCAACAAAGGTCAGTCTAGTCATGGCTATGGTTTTTCCAGTGGTCATGTATAGATGTGAGAGTTGAACTGTGAAGAATCGAGCATCAAAGAATCGCTGCTTTTGAACTGTGATGTTGAAGAAGACTCTTGAGAGTCCCTTGGACTGCAAGGAGATCCAACAGGTCCATTCTGAAGAAGATCAGTCTTGGGTGTTCATTGGATGGACTGATGATGAAGCTGAAACTCCAGTACTTTGGCCATCTCATGCGAAGGGTTGACTCATTAGAAAAGAGCCTGATGCTGGGAGGGGTTGGGGGCAGAAGCAGAAGGGGACGACAGAGGATGAGATGGCTGGATGGCATCACTGACTCGATCGACATGATTTTGGGTAAACTCCGGGAGTTGGTGATGGACAGGGAGGTCTGGTGTGCTGCGATTCATGGGGTCGCAAAGAGTCGGACATGACTGAGCGACTGAACTGAACTGAACTAAACTGAACTTAAAAATTTTTAGCACATAACTCATCTGATCCATTGAGTTCATGACAGCACCTTACAGCAATTAAAATATGCTCACTGGTTTGCCAAAACATCATAAGAAAGCCCTGCTAGTGAATCAAACCTAAGATTTTATTGATATACCTAGGTACTGAATGTTTATGTGTGTGTGTGTATGTATGTATATGCATGTATGTATGTATGTGTATACATGTGTGTATATGTGATTGTGTATGTGAGTGTATGTGTGTTTATGTGCATGCTAAGTCACTTCAG
>SJYX01023642.1:130492-146085 GCA_006410675.1 Oreotragus oreotragus
AGATGCCATGATCTTCGTTTTCTGAATGTTGAGCTTTAAGCCAACTTTTTCACTCTCCACTTTCACTTTCATCTAGAGGTTTTTTTAGTTCCTCTTTACTTTATGCCAAAAGGGTGGTGTCATCTGCATATCGGAGGTTATTGATATTTCTCCCAGCAAGCTTGATTCCAGCTTCTGTTTCTTCCAGTCCAGCATTTCTCATGATGTACTCTGCATTGAAGTTAAATAATCAGGGAGACAATATACAGCCTTAACGTACTCCTTTTCCTATTTGAAACTAGTCTGTTGTCCCATGTCCAGTTCTAACTGTTGCCTTCTGACCTGCATATAGGTTTCTCAAGAGGCAGGTTAGGTGGTCTGGTATTCCCATCTCTTTCAGAATTTTCCACAGTTTATTGTGATTCACACAGTCAAAGGCTTTGGCATAGTCAATAAAGCAGAAATAGATGTTTTTCTGGAACTGTCTTGCTTTTTCCATGATCCAACGGATGCTGGCAATTTGGTCTCTGGTTCCTCTGCCTTTTTTAAAACCAGCTTGAACATCAGGAAGTTCACATTTCATGTATTGCTGAAGCCTGGCTTGGAGAATTTTGAGCATTACTTCACTAGCATGTGAGTTGAGTGCAATTGTGCAGCAGTTTGAGTATTCTTTGGCATTGCCTTTCTTTGGGATTAGAATGAAAACTGACCTTTTGCAGTCCTGTGGCCACTGCTGAGTTTTCCAACTTTGCTGGCATATTGAGTGCAACACTTTCACAGCATCATCTTCCAGGATTTGAAATAGTTCAACTGGAATTCCATCACCTCCACTAGCTTTGTTCGTAGTGATACTCTCTAAGGCCCACTTGACTTCACATTCCAGGATGTCTGGCTCTAGATTAGTGATCACACCATAGTGATTATCAGGGTCATGAAAATATTTTTTTGTACAGTTCTGTGTTTTCTTGCCACCTCTTCTTAATATCTTCTGCTTCTCTTAGGTCCATTCCATTTCTGTCCTTTATCGAGCCCATCTTTGCATGCAATGTTCCCTTGGTATCTCTGATTTTCTTAAAGAGATCTCTAGTCTTTCCCATTCTTAAAGAGATCTCTAGTCTTTCCCATTCATTTGTTTTCCTCTGTTTCTTTGCATTGATTGCTGAAGAAGACTTTCTTATCTCTTCTTGCTATTCTCTGGAACTCTGCATTCAGATGCTTATATGTTTCCTTTTCTCCTTTGGTTTTAGCTTCTCTTCTTTTCACAGCTATTTGTAAGGCCTCCCCAGACAGCCATTTTGCTCTTTTGCATTTCTTTTCCATGGGAATCGTCTCGATCCCTGTCTCCTGTACAATGTCAGGAACCTCATTCCATAGTTCATCAGGCACTCTATCAGATCTAGGCCCTTAAATCTATTTCTCACTTCCACTGTATAATCATAAGGGATTTGATTTAGGTCATACCTGAATGGTCTAGTGGTTTTCCCTACTTTCTTCAGTTTAAGTCTGAATTTGGTAATAAGGAGTTCATGATCTGAGCCACAGTAAGCTCCTGGTCTTGTTTTTGTTGGCTGTATAGACCTTCTCCATCTTTGGCTGCAAAGAATATAATCAATCTGATTTCGGTGTTGACCATCTGGTGATGTCCATGTGTAGAGTCTTCTCTTGTGTTGTTGGAAGAGAGTGTTTGCCATGACCAGTGCATTTTCTTGGCAAAATTTTATTTGTCTTTGGCCTGCTTCATTCTGAATTCCAGGGCCAAATTTGCCTGTTGCTCCAGGTGTTTCTTGACTTCCTACTTTTGCATTCCAGTCTCCTATAATGAAAAGGATATCTTTTTTGGGTGTTAGTTCTAAAAGGTCTGGTAGGTCTTCATAGAACCGTTCAACTTCAACTTCTTCAGCATTACTGGTTGGGGCATAGACTTGGATTACTGTGATACTGAATGGTTTCCCTTGGAAACTAAAAGAGATCATTCTGTCATTTTTGAGATTGCATCCAACTACTGCATTTCGGACTCTTTTGTTGACCATGATGGCTTTTCCATTTCTTCTGAGGGATTCCTGCCTGCAGTAGTATATATTGTGGTCATCTGAGTTAAATTCACCCTTTCTAGTCCATTTTAGTTCACTGATTCCTAGAATGTTGACGTTCACTCTTACCATCTCTTGTTTGACCACTTCAAATTTGCCTTGATTCATGGACCTGACATTCCAGGTTCCTATGCAACATTGCTCTTTACAGCGTCGGACATTGCTTCTGTCACCTGTTACATCCACAGCTGGGTATTGTTTCTGCTTTGGCCCCATCCCTTCATTCTTTCTGGAGTTATTTCTCCACTGATCTCCAGTAGCATATTGGGCACCTACTGACCTGGGGAGTTCCTCTTTCAGTACCCTATCATTTTGCCTTTTCATACTGTTCATGGGGTTCTCAAGGCAAGAATACTGAAGTGGTTTGACATTCCCTTCTCCAGTGGACCACGTTCTGTCAGACCACTCCACCATGACCCACCCATCTTGTGTTGCCCTGCAGGCATGGCTTAGTTTCATTGAATTAGACAAGGCTGTGGTTCTAGTGTGATTAGATTGACTAGTTTTCTGTGAGTATGGTTTCAGTGTGTTTTCCCTCTGATGCCCTCTTGCAACATGAACCATCTTACTTGGGTTTCTCTTATCTTGGGTGTGGGGTATCTCTTTATGGCTGCTCCAGCAAAGCACAGCCCCTGCTCCTTACTTTGGACGAAGGGTATCTCTTCACTGCCGCCCTTCCTGACCTTCAATGTGGGATAGCTTCTCCAGGCCCTCCTGTGCTCATGCAGCCACCACTCCTTGGATGTGGGATTGCTCCTCCTGGCTGAAGCCCCTGGCCTAGGACGTGGAGTAGCTCCTCCCAGCTGTCCCCCCGACCTCAGACTTGGGGCAGTTCCTCTTGGCCGTTCCTGCCCCGTTGCAGCCTGGCACTCTCGGCCGCTGCCCCTGACCTCGGACATGGGGTAACTTCTCTTGGCTGTTGCCCTTCGGGCATGGGGTCCTCCTGGCTTCTGCCCCTGACCTCGGATATGGGGTAGCTCCTTTTGGCCGCACTTAGTGCGCTGGTCGCAGCCACCTGCACTTAGTGCACTGGTAGCATTTAAAAACTATTCATCAATTATTATAATACCTCTAACTCAAGAGAAACTTTCTATCTAGGATTCTGGATAATCTTGTTGTCTATAGAGACTTTGTCAGTTCATATGGAAAATTACAGAATAACTCTTGAGGTAAAGATGAGTGGAACTAATTTTGGAAGTTATGGTTACTACAACACTGGACAGACTGCTTTCAGAAAAAATGTTTTCATATCTACATAGGTGAGTATGCCCACCTACCCTCTCAGATAGTCATGATTAATGAAATGTGTTGTTTATTTCACTAATCCTGAACACAACTGTGAATATTCATATCCTTAGATTACCATTTAAATTTCTACTAAATCATACTGAGGAGAAGCCATAGCTATTGCTATTTTTAGCCACTTAGCACATTTTCCTGCATCAATTTCAATTTGCTTTAATTGGGAGACAGAAATACAATAAAGATAACTTAGAAACAAAAATGTCCTGTTAATAATTATCAGAGAAAAACATCTGTTTATAATGTACTGGGTAGCAACATGCACATTCAGAGAGATAAATACTTACCCAGGTATAATCTAAGCAATTGACAGTAAACGTCAAGTAGATGTTACAGACAGGAAATGCAGCAGATTACGGGAAGGAAAATAAATCAGCCTTTCCTTCTGGCTTACTTCACTCTGTATAATTGGTTCCAGTTTCATCCATCTTATTAGAACTGATTCAAATGTATTCTTTTTAATGGCTGAGTAATACTCCATTGTGTATATGTACCACAGCTTTCTTATCCATTCATCCGCTGATGGACATCTAGGTTGTTTCCATGTCCTGGCTATTATAAACAGTGCTGCAATGAACATTGGGGTACATGTGTCTCTTTCTATTCTGGTTTCCTCGGTGTGTATGCCCAGCAGTGGGATTGCTGGGTCATAAGGCAGTTCTATTTGCAATTTCTTAAGGAAAATGATGTGGGGTGGGAGGTGGGAGGGGGATCATGTTTGGGAGTTCGTGTAAAAAAATAAATAAATACAAAAAAAAAAAAAGGGGGGGAAAAAAAATCAGCCCTTCCCTTGATTTCACAAGGTTAGAAAGAAAGAGTTCCAAAACTCAGTAGTTTGCATTTTATTATTTGATGAATAAGTACACCTCTTAAAGACAGACAGATGGATACATCAGGTTGAAATGGATCTTTACTATTAACATATACAAAGACAAGGTAAATACTGTAAGTGTTATAATACAAAACCCAGAAATATCAATGGTTAACATAATAAACTTGTATTTTTTACTGAGATGAAGCCCTCCTCCATCTTGTAATTATACCACTAGAACATGTGTCCTCCATACTCACAGCATTGAAAAAAGAGAGAAGAAAGAAGCACAACAGCTTTAGCTAGACTGTGTTTCTGGATTTGAACTTCAAAAGTGTTTCTCAGTTTTATTCTCTCTACTTAGATGGGACAGTATTGCTAGAGAAGGCTGAAGTTGGGTATTTTATTTCCCCAGATAAACTGAACTCTTAAAATATTAGACCTTAAGCTTTGGTTAGTTATTTCACCTTGAGGGCATCTCTAGTTGTGAACAGAGTACTTTGACCTATTTCAAAATGTTTTCTTTTCCCCTTACCTGCTAAAAACCCAAGAGGATTTTTTTCCCCCTGATATTTACTGGGGGAATTTGGTCCATCTCTTGGAGGTAAATCTCACAATATTGTGAGGCTTTCAAGGTTGTCCTCATGGAAACATCAGCAGTTCATTAATTACAGTTCAGGTTTTCCTACCCCAGCACTAGTTAATGTGGTGAGTCTCTGCTCTTGTAAATCATGTTGACCTGAAACAGAGACTGCCAGATATTTCTCCAGAAAATATGAATTTATTTTGGATTAGGAGAGAATTGCAATATGCAACCATGTGCAATTCCCCTACACATCAAGGGAAGGATAACTCTTTTATAGAGAGAAAAAGGAAGAAGTTGGAGGGGCCATAATAAAGAATCCATGGCTTTCATTGGTTGGGTCCTTGCCAGGAAAGAAGAATCTTTCTTCCTTTCTTCCTTCTTCTTTCTTCTTCCTTCTTCTTCATATGAGCTCTCCTTTCTAATCTCCTCAATTCAGGTCAGTCACTCAGTTGTGTCTGAGTCTTTGCAACCCCAACTGCATTTAATTGAGGTTTCTGTTTATTTAACTTTTTACAACCATGGCATTCTGTATTCACCAATCTTTCCAATGTTGGGACAGAGATTTGCTTTGTGTTCTTCCCTCTCTTATGAATCTCCAAACAGTTGTTGATTTTTCAGTCTATTAAGCATTTTACTTGTTTATTAGGATGGAATAGTAAATTTCAATATCCTTATATTGAGAACTAAAGTTCGATTCACATTAATTTTTAATTGTCCTTTTTCTAGAAGTTAGACATGCCATTTTTGCTCACTCACCATTGTTCAGAGTTAAGTACATGTTTTCAGCCCAAAGGAGACCAAGATTGGGAGATAAGGAAACTACATGGACATCTCCAAAGCACTAATCTCTATTCTACATAGCTGCATGTAAGATAAGTTTCATGCTCCTGTTATAATTTTTTAAGAGAATAGTTGATGAAGGGTTTAGAAAAATATTTTGAGTTGATATTTTGGAGTGTTTTTAACATAAAATGAAGATTGATTTTATCTTCTAAGCAACTGAACACCATTAAAGATTCTGAGCACAAAGTGATATATTCCAGAAAACATTCTGCATGAAAATTGTGTGTGTGTGTGTGTTGTATGTGAAGGATAAAAGAGTATTAATATATCAGATATTCATTAGACAATATAATTTTTCCAGGGTTCTGAATCTTTCACTCAAAGTAAAAAAAAAAAAAAAAAATCAAATAAATAAGTTGCTTAATATTATACAATGTATGGGCAGGTTCTAAAACCAGCTAGTCCTACTGTGTGGGGAAGTCATGATTATGTATCTGAGTTGTATTGGTCAAGCCAGGCTGCCATAGCAAAATACCATAGACCAAGTGGTTTAAATGTCAGGCTTTTTTTTTTTTTACTTCCGTTACTGTTCTGAAAGCTGAAGTCTAAGATCAGAGTGCCAACAAAGTTAAGCTCTGGTAGAGGCTCTCCCTCTGGTTTGCAGAAGGCCATGTCTCACCTGGTCCTCACATGGAGGGAAAAAACAAACTCCCTAGTTTCTTTTACAAAGCCACTAATTCCCATCATTGGCCAGACTCTCATGCTCTCATCTAAACCTAATTATCTCTTGAAGCCTCCATCTCCAAATGGCATCACATTGAAGGTTAAGCCTTCAGCATATGAGTTTTGGGTGGACAGTTCAGTTCATAACATAAATTAACCAAAGGTGAAAACGGGCCTTGACACTGGGAAAATTATTACTGGTATTCATCTTTGTCCTATGTGGGAAGACATTTCACTGTCCATCTATTTGTCAGATTATTTATCATTTCCTGAAACTCATATGATACTCCAGCTTCTAGTTTGTGGCTTTTCTGGTAGCTCAGACAGTAAAAAATCAGCCTGCAATGCAGGAGATCCAGGTTCGATCCTTGAGTCAAGAAGATCCCCTGGAGAAGGGAATGGCTACCTACTCCAGTATTCTTGCCTAGAGAATTCAATGGACAGAGGAGCCTGGTGGGCTATAGTCCATCCTCTTTTAATTACCAGGTTTTACAACTGATTTCTTCCATCTCTGAGGCTTTTTGTTTGTAATCATTATACTTAAAATCAATCTTATACATAATTGGCTTCTAATTAGCTCATTAACAGTGCTGTAAATGAATTTACACTTAAAGGAATATTTACAGGTACATTTTATTTAGTATAATTATTTTCTTGTTAATGTTATATAAACACATGTGCAGAATGTGAAGTAAATTTGCTGCAACAGTATGTTCTTCCTTATATTGCCATCACCTAGACTGCAGATTATTTATAGTATAATATCTATTAAAATGATTAGAATAGCAAAATATATAATATTGTAGACTGTCTATTAATTGGATGAATAGAATAATTGATAAATGTAATTTATGTACATTTTGTGGTAACTGACTAATCTCCAAACAAGTGCCTTGTTATTTTTGAAAATAGTATAAATTGAAATTTATTTACTTGATATTTCTATAGAATCGCTGACTTCCTGTAACCTTGGATCCCTAATTATAGTTCCCCACTTTACTCAAAAGAAAATATATCCAGGAGAAAATGTAGCAACTATATACAAATATAAATGTTTCTGAGAAAAAGGAAAAGGAAATAAGAAGAAAATAAAAGGAAAATTATAACCTTGGAAAAAGAGGAAGAGAAAAAGTACTTGTGAAAAACTCTTTGGTCTTTGACAAAAGAATACAAAATAGACTTATTTGAAGTATTATTTGCTTGAAAGTGGTAGAGAGATAAAGTATCAACTTAAGGAAGCTGTTCCTGGGACAAGATGGCTCCAGTTGGATTGCTGGTTTTGGATGAACTGACTTTCTAATATTTTACCTTTAATTGATCTATCAAATTTAACCAAATGTACGGCATTCTTATGACTCTGTACTGGGTCCAGTGTAGCTGCTGAGAAATTTACTGCCAGTTCTAGAACAACAATCATATTTCAAGGGGAGTGACTGTACTCTCTTCTTTTACATGAGAAGACTCAATAAGATAGTGTTGGTTACTGAGCACTTGTAGATACATCTGCTCCTCTGGATCTCTGTGATCTTTCTTGAGATTAGTAGAGGAAGAATTGTATGTTGGACAATGTAGGAAATCACTTTGCTCATCTTGCTGCTTTCATAGAAACAAGCATTCTAGGCAGAGAAAATGTCAACAAGAAAATCAGACAGGGAAGAAAATACAGTGCACATTTTAAAAATTAGTTGATTTAGAAGTTGTGTACTGTAGGGAAAGTAAAGGTTAATTAAGGAAAATCTGAGCTCAGTGAAGAGAGGGCCTGTATGGGCCTTATTTGTAATTTATCTCAATGAACAAGCAAAGTTTACAAGAGATCCCAAGAAATCAATACATGAATCTGATTGAAAGAACAAATAAGTAAATTAAGATATGATAAAGAATGTGAAACAATTCTATAACCTGCAAACTAATGTATAATTAAAGACAACTTAGACCTGGGGCACAAACACTTTGAAGATTACTGCAGTGGAGCCTACTGCAGCTTATTTCTAATAGGAACATCATGTGAAGAGATTCACTCAGTCAACTTCAAAGACTCTAAACAGAAGAAGCAACTGGATTAGATGCTTTATTTTCTCAAGCTTCATGATGGAACCTGACAAATAATCTGTAGTTACAAAACTAGAATGATTCTTCTTTAAATGTTCCAGGAAGGAGATTATACTTCTTACCATTTTTTCTGCTAATATCTTGTCAGTTAGGAGATACTTCTTAGTAGACAGTCAAAACCTAACCATGGACACCAAAAGGCCTTCAAATTTGCTTATGAGATCTTCAATCTTCCTCATTTTACCATCACTCTTGTCTTCAGTAAAGCCCAGTAGAGGTCGAGAAAGCTTAATCTTCACTATAACTCAACTCTTCTTACCCTCCATAAGATAATGAGTTTGAGGTTAGGTGACAGTGTTGTTTTTCAGTCACTAAGTTATGTCTTTTTGTGAACCCATGGACTGCAATGCACCAGGAATCCCTTACTTCCAAACTCTCTCTGAGTTTGTTAAAATTGATGTCCACTGAGTCAATTATGCCATACCAACAAGCTCATCCTCCGTTTCCCTCTTCTCCTCCTGCCCTCGATCTTTCCCAGCATCAGGGTCTTTTAAATGAGTTGGCTCTTGACATCAGTTGGCCAGAGTATTGGAGCTTCAGCTTCAGCATCAGTCCTCAAAATATTCAGGGTTTATTTCCATTAGGATTGATGAGTTTGATCTTCATGCTCTCCAAGGGACTCTCAAGAGTCTTCTCTAGCACCACAGTTAGAAAGTATCAATTATTAGGTGCTCAGACTTCTTTATGGTCCAACTATCACATCCATATATGACTAATGGAAAAAAAAAACATAGCTTTGACTAGATGGGCATTTATCAACAAAGTGATGTCTCTGATTTTGAATATGTTGTCAAGGTTTTTCATAGCTTTTCTTCCAAGGGGCAAATGTCTTTTAATTTCATGGCTGCATTCACCATCCACAGTGATTTTGGATCCCGAGAAAATAAAATCTTATCATTGTTTCCATTTTTTCTTCATCTATTTGTTACAAAGTGATGGGACCAAATGCAATAATCTTAGTTTTTTGAATGTTGAGTTTTAAGCTGCTTTACCACTCTCCTCTTTCACCTTCATCAAGAAGATGTAAAATCCTAGGTGTGTTTTGGAAGTAGAACAGAAAGAATTCATCAATGAATTGGCTATGAAATGTGAGAAATGGAGAAGTTAAGGGTGTTTCCAAGGTGTTTTTTTTTTTTTTTAATTTAAACTGCTACATTAGAGTTGTTTTTCATTTGATGGTGTGAACACTAATATGACCAGGTTTGAGAACTCTGGTAGAGGCTCTCCCTCTGGTTTGCAGAAGGCCATGTCTCACCTGGTCCTCACATGGAGGGAAAAAACAAACTCCCTAGTTTCTTTTACAAAGCCACTAATTCCCATCATTGGCCAGACTCTCATGCTCTCATCTAAACCTAATTATCTCTTGAAGCCTCCATCTCCAAATGGCATCACATTGAAGGTTAAGCCTTCAGCATATGAGTTTTGGGTGGACAGTTCAGTTCATAACATAAATTAACCAAAGGTGAAAACGGGCCTTGACACTGGGAAAATTATTACTGGTATTCATCTTTGTCCTATGTGGGAAGACATTTCACTGTCCATCTATTTGTCAGATTATTTATCATTTCCTGAAACTCATATGATACTCCAGCTTCTAGTTTGTGGCTTTTCTGGTAGCTCAGACAGTAAAAAATCAGCCTGCAATGCAGGAGATCCAGGTTCGATCCTTGAGTCAAGAAGATCCCCTGGAGAAGGGAATGGCTACCTACTCCAGTATTCTTGCCTAGAGAATTCAATGGACAGAGGAGCCTGGTGGGCTATAGTCCATCCTCTTTTAATTACCAGGTTTTACAACTGATTTCTCCCATCTCTGAGGCTTTTTGTTTGTAATCATTATACTTAAAATCAATCTTATACATAATTGGCTTCTAATTAGCTCATTAACAGTGCTGTAAATGAATTTACACTTAAAGGAATATTTACAGGTACATTTTATTTAGTATAATTATTTTCTTGTTAATGTTATATAAACACATGTGCAGAATGTGAAGTAAATTTGCTGCAACAGTATGTTCTTCCTTATATTGCCATCACCTAGACTGCAGATTATTTATAGTATAATATCTATTAAAATGATTAGAATAGCAAAATATATAATATTGTAGACTGTCTATTAATTGGATGGATAGAATAATTGATAAATGTAATTTATGTACATTTTGTGGTAACTGACTAATCTCCAAACAAGTGCCTTGTTATTTTTGAAAATAGTATAAATTGAAATTTATTTACTTGATATTTCTATAGAATCGCTGACTTCCTGTAACCTTGGATCCCTAATTATAGTTCCCCACTTTACTCAAAAGAAAATATATCCAGGAGAAAACGTAGCAACTATATACAAATATAAATGTTTCTGAGAAAAAGGAAAAGGAAATAAGAAGAAAATAAAAGGAAAATTATAACCTTGGAAAAAGAGGAAGAGAAAAAGTACTTGTGAAAAACTCTTTGGTCTTTGACAAAAGAATACAAAATAGACTTATTTGAAGTATTATTTGCTTGAAAGTGGTAGAGAGATAAAGTATCAACTTAAGGAAGCTGTTCCTGGGACAAGATGGCTCCAGTTGGATTGCTGGTTTTGGATGAACTGACTTTCTAATATTTTACCTTTAATTGATCTATCAAATTTAACCAAATGTACGGCATTCTTATGACTCTGTACTGGGTCCAGTGTAGCTGCTGAGAAATTTACTGCCAGTTCTAGAACAACAATCATATTTCAAGGGGAGTGACTGTACTCTCTTCTTTTACATGAGAAGACTCAATAAGATAGTGTTGGTTACTGAGCACTTGTAGATACATCTGCTCCTCTGGATCTCTGTGATCTTTCTTGAGATTAGTAGAGGAAGAATTGTATGTTGGACAATGTAGGAAATCACTTTGCTCATCTTGCTGCTTTCATAGAAACAAGCATTCTAGGCAGAGAAAATGTCAACAAGAAAATCAGACAGGGAAGAAAATACAGTGCACATTTTAAAAATTAGTTGATTTAGAAGTTGTGTACTGTAGGGAAAGTAAAGGTTAATTAAGGAAAATCTGAGCTCAGTGAAGAGAGGGCCTGTATGGGCCTTATTTGTAATTTATCTCAATGAACAAGCAAAGTTTACAAGAGATCCCAAGAAATCAATACATGAATCTGATTGAAAGAACAAATAAGTAAATTAAGATATGATAAAGAATGTGAAACAATTCTATAACCTGCAAACTAATGTATAATTAAAGACAACTTAGACCTGGGGCACAAACACTTTGAAGATTACTGCAGTGGAGCCTACTGCAGCTTATTTCTAATAGGAACATCATGTGAAGAGATTCACTCAGTCAACTTCAAAGACTCTAAACAGAAGAAGCAACTGGATTAGATGCTTTATTTTCTCAAGCTTCATGATGGAACCTGACAAATAATCTGTAGTTACAAAACTAGAATGATTCTTCTTTAAATGTTCCAGGAAGGAGATTATACTTCTTACCATTTTTTCTGCTAATATCTTGTCAGTTAGGAGATACTTCGTAGTAGACAGTCAAAACCTAACCATGGACACCAAAAGGCCTTCAAATTTGCTTATGAGATCTTCAATCTTCCTCATTTTACCATCACTCTTGTCTTCAGTAAAGCCCAGTAGAGGTAGAGAAAGCTTAATCTTCACTATAACTCAACTCTTCTTACCCTCCATAAGATAATGAGTTTGAGGTTAGGTGACAGTGTTGTTTTTCAGTCACTAAGTTATGTCTTTTTGTGAACCCATGGACTGCAATGCACCAGGAATCCCTTACTTCCAAACTCTCTCTGAGTTTGTTAAAATTGATGTCCACTGAGTCAATTATGCCATACCAACAAGCTCATCCTCCGTTTCCCTCTTCTCCTCCTGCCCTCGATCTTTCCCAGCATCAGGGTCTTTTAAATGAGTTGGCTCTTGACATCAGTTGGCCAGAGTATTGGAGCTTCAGCTTCAGCATCAGTCCTCAAAATATTCAGGGTTTATTTCCATTAGGATTGATGAGTTTGATCTTCATGCTCTCCAAGGGACTCTCAAGAGTCTTCTCTAGCACCACAGTTAGAAAGTATCAATTATTAGGTGCTCAGACTTCTTTATGGTCCAACTATCACATCCATATATGACTAATGGAAAAAAAAACATAGCTTTGACTAGATGGGCATTTGTCAACAAAGTGATGTCTCTGATTTTGAATATGTTGTCAAGGTTTTTCATAGCTTTTCTTCCAAGGGGCAAATGTCTTTTAATTTCATGGCTGCATTCACCATCCACAGTGATTTTGGATCCCGAGAAAATAAAATCTTATCATTGTTTCCATTTTTTCTTCATCTATTTGTTACAAAGTGATGGGACCAAATGCAATAATCTTAGTTTTTTGAATGTTGAGTTTTAAGCTGCTTTACCACTCTCCTCTTTCACCTTCATCAAGAAGATGTAAAATCCTAGGTGTGTTTTGGAAGTAGAACAGAAAGAATTCATCAATGAATTGGCTATGAAATGTGAGAAATGGAGAAGTTAAGGGTGTTTCCAAGGTGTTTTTTTTTTTTTTTAATTTAAACTGCTACATTAGAGTTGTTTTTCATTTGATGGTGTGAACACTAATATGACCAGGTTTGAGAGTGGGAATCAAGAATTCTGTTTTAATATGTTCAGTTCAGTTCAGTCGCTCAGTCGTGTCTGACTCTTTGCGACCCCATGAATCGCAGCAGGCCAGGCCTCCCTGTCCATCACCATCTCCCGGAGTTCACTCAGACTCATGTCCATCGAGTCCGTGATGCCATCCAGCCATCTCATCCTCGGTCATCCCCTTCTCCTCCTGCCCCCAATCCCTCCCAGCATCAGAGTCTTTTCCAGTGGGTCAACTCTTTGCATGAGGTGGCCAAAATACTGGAGTATCAGCTTTAGCATCATTCCTTCCAAAGAACACCCACCCAGGGCTGATCTCCTTCAGAATGGACTGGTTGTATCTCCTTGCAGTCCAAGGGACTCTCAAGAGTCTTCTCCAACACCACAGTTCAAAAGCATCATTTCTTTGGCACACAGCTTTCTTCACAGTCCAACTCTCACATCCATACATGACTACTGGAAAAACCATAGCCTTGACTAGACAGACCTTTGTTGGCAAAATAATGGCTCTGTTTTTGAATATGCTGTCTAGGTTGGTCATAACTTTACTTCCAAGGAGTAAACATAAATTTTCTAGAAAGTCTCACAGAAGTTGATAATTCTGATTATCTCCATAGAGTGGCAGAGACAAGGATGGTTGATTGTGAAGTAAATATTTGTTTCTTCTTTCACATTTTTGATTAAAATTTTCACATCTATTACTTTTTAATAAACATTTTTAAAATGAATCTCTCTCTTTTTTTAATGAATCTCTTCCCCCCCCCCCCACAGGCAAAGCCTGTCAAACATTTATTTTTATTTTTTTTCCTTTATTTTACTTTACAGTACTGTATTGGATTTGGCATACATTGACATGAATCCGCCACGGGTGTACATGAACTTCCAAACATGAACACCCCTCCCACCTCCATTATATCTCTTAATGGAGAAATAATATGAAATATATTTTCAAAATATACATTAATTAATGTTCTATTTTTACTCAGGTTTTTGTTTTTAGGTTATAGTTCCCAATTAAAAAAAAAAGTTTGAAATGTCATAAAATGCCATATTAACCTTTGATTAATAATTAATAAAAGTGTCCCTAAACAATAGAGTCACAAGCAGGGGAATTATGAAACTAATTTCTCTTATACTTGAATCAAACAACATGGCAATTTCATTAGATTTTCTTAAATAAACAAGCAAAGAACAGTGTGATAATAGAAAAGAAAATACATCTCAAAGATAGATTTAGGATTGTGATATGAACTCTAACATTTTTGTGACTTCAGGTAAATTGCATAATCTTTTTCTTAAATTTCTTAGTCTAGGTAACCAAGATGATAATGAATGTCAGTAAATTTATCCTGGAAACACAAAGTCTCAGGATTATTAGATGGGATAATGCAATGAAAATGGTGAGGAAAAAAGAAGACTTATTAAATCCTATTAAATCCATAAAGTATTAGGATCATTGCCTTGCACATAAATTAAATCTCTGATCATTTGCTTTCAAAACCTTGTTTATAAGAGTTATGAGCTCACAGGTACATTTTAGAACTTAAAATTTGTCAAGACTTTTATATCCCTAATATTTGAAAGACAATTGCAAAACATGTGATTCATTTATTCCGTCAGTACTACAGAGCCTAAGCTATTTGCTATGCAGCATTCTTTCAAAGATTCCTCTTTCACTGCCTCAAGTGAAAAATTGATTATGATTTTAATAAATTCATTCAAAAATGAAGGTTAACTTTCTTTTTTTTAAATTTTTTAAAATTTATTTTAATTGGAGACTAGTTACTTTATAATATTGTGGTGGTTTTTGCCATGCATTTACATGAATCAGCCATGGATGTACATGTGTTCCCCATCCTGAACCTTCCTCCCAACTCCCTTCCCATCCCTTCCCTCATGATCATCAAGTGCACCAGCCTTGAGCAACCTGTCTCATGCATAAAACCTGGACCGATGATCTATTTCACATATGATAACATCCGGCACACTCAGCACAAGCAGCTGAGACAGCCAGCTCACTCAGCACAAGCGGCACATGCAGCACAAAGGCCTAGAGGAGATATCCTACCTTGAAGGTCAGGAAGAGCAGCAGTGAGGAGATACCCTTCATCCAAGGTAAGGAGCAGTGCCTGCGCTTTGCTGGAGCAGCTGTGAAGAGAAACCCACGCCCAAGGTAAGAGAAACCCAAGTAAGATGGTAGGTGTTGCAAGAGGACATCAAAGGGCAGACACATTGAAACCATACTCACAGAAAACTAGTCAACCTAATCACACTAGGACCACAGCCTTGTATAATTCAATGAAACTAAGCCATGCTTGCACGGCCACCCAAAATGAGCAGGTCATGGTGGAGAGGTCTGACAGAATGTGGTCCACTGGAGAAGGGAATGTCAAACCACTTCAGTATTTTTGCCTTGAGAACACCATGAACAGTATTAAAAGGTAAAATAATAGTATACTGAACGAGAAACTCCCCAGGTCAGTAGGTGCCCAATATGCTACTGGAAATCAGTGGAGAAATAACTCCAGAAAGAATGAAGGGATGGAGCCAAAGCAAAAACAATACCCAGCTGTGGATGTGACTGGTGA
>SJYX01023642.1:163950-175458 GCA_006410675.1 Oreotragus oreotragus
TGCAGGATGCTTGGGGCTGGTGCATGGGGATGATCCAGAGGGATGATGGGTGGGAGGTGGGAGGGGGGGTTCATGTTTGGGAGTTCATGTACACCCGTGGCGGATTCATGTCAATGTATGCCAAAACCAATACAGTATTGTAAAGAAAAATAAAGTAAAAATAAAAATCTCCTGGTAATCTTATTTCCAACTTGTGTTTCATCCAGTCCAGCCTTTCTCATGATATTCTCTGCATATAAGTTAAGTAGCAGAGTGACAATATATATAGCCTTGATGTACCCCTTTCCCTACTTGGAACCAGTCTGTTGTTTTATGTCCAGTTCTAAATGTTGCTTCTTAATCTGCATATAGGTTTCTCAAGAGGCAGGTTAGGTGGTCTGGTATTCCCATCTCTTTCAGAGTTTTCCACAGTTTATTGTGATCCACACAGTCAAAGGCTTTGGCATAGTCAATAAATCAGAAATAGATGTTTTTCTGCAACTCTCTTGCTTTTTCCATGATCCAGCAGATGTTGGCAATTTGATCTCTGGTTCCTCTGCCTTTTCTAAAGCCAGCTTTAACAGAAGCAGAAGATATTAAGAAGAGGTGGCAAGAATACACAGAAGAACTGTACAAAAAATATCTTCACAACCAAGATAATCATGATGGTGTGATCACTCACCTAGAGCCAGACATCCTGGAATGTGATGTCAAGTGGGCCTTAGAAAGCATCACTACAAACAAAGCTAGTGGAGGTGATGGCATTCCAGTTGAACTGTTTCAAATTCTGAAAGATGGATCATGGAAAAAGCAAGAGAGTTGCAGAAAAACATCTATTTCTGCTTTATTGACTATGCCAAAGCCTTTGACTGTGTGGATCACAATAAACTGTGGAAAACTCTGAAAGAGATGGGAATACCAGACCACCTAACCTGCCTCTTAAGGAACCTATATGCACTCAATATGCCAGCAAATTCGGAAAACTCAGCAGTGGCCACAGGACTGGAAAAGGTCAGTTTTCTTTCCAATCCTAAAGGAAAGCAATGCCAAAGAATCCTCAAACTACCACACAATTGCACTCATCTCACATGCTAGTCAGGTAATGCTCAAAATTCTCCAAGCCAGACTTCAGCAATACGTGAACCATGAACTTCCACATGTTCAAGCTGGTTTTAGAAAAGGCAGAGGAACCAGAGATCAAATTGCCAACATCCACTGGATCATCAAAGATTCTAATTTTAACACTTCATTTTAGGCAATAAAGACAGTTAAAAGAGAAGTAGGATATAAAAGTTACAATAACAAATATATTAAGATTTTCTTTCCATAAATTATAATACTAAAGATTTTCTTTCAAAAGAAAACCTACTTGGGAAGGTACTATTATAATTCTACTAAAGGAAGATAGAAAATATAGTACATTCCCCGAAATAAAATACCAGGAAATGAAGAGATCAGAATTATCAAGTTATCAAAAATAATTATAGAACTTAATTTTATTGTATTATTATTGAGCATAAGAAAACCTATTTAATTTTGCTAAGATTTCATGTGGATTTTAAACCTTATTGAGATATTTTGTTGTTTTGTTGCTAAGTCACGTTGGACACTTTTCAACGCCCATGGACTCTGCCATGTAGCCTATCAAGGTCCTTTGCCCATGGGATTTCCCAGCAAGGATACCAGAGTATGTTGTTATTACCTTCTCCAGGGGATCTTTCCGACCCCAGGACTGAACCTGTGACTCCTGCTTGTAAGGTGAATTCTTTACCTCTGAACTACCTGGGAAGCCCTTTTTAGATAATGAAAAGTGAAAGTATTAGTAGTGTCCAGTGCTTTTTGGCTCTATGGACTAGCCCACCATGCTCCTTTGTCCATGATATTTTCCAAGCAAGGATACTGGAGTGGGTTGCCATGCCCTTCACCAGGGTATTTTCCCAAACCAGGAACTGAATCCTATTCTCCTACAGTGCAGGCAGATTCTTTCCCATCTGATCCATGAGGGAAACCCAATTAGATAATAATATATTCTTAATGTGTAATTTTGATTAAATTATTTTTATAATTTTATTTATTAAAGATAAATTTCTGAGAAACTGGAGTATTTCACTTGTTGTTAATATTATCAAGAATACCCAACATAATCAGTACAAAAAGCTAATAATAATGATAAATATTTACTGTGCATTTATTATAAACTATGGAGAAGAAAATGGCAACCTACTCCAGTATTCTTGCCTGGAGAATCCCAGGGACAGGGGAGCCTGGTGGGTTGCCATCTGTGGGGTTGCACAGAGTCGGACAAGTCTGAAGTGACTTAGCAGCAGCAGCATTATAAACCAAGCACTTGGTCAGATGTTGCACATCTACCATCTCTCAAAGAGTTAGTTATTGTTTGTATTTATGTATATTTAATACAGGCCACATAAAGTTTACAATACTTTATGTACATTAATCCACTTAATTATCATATCAGCACTAATATATATAATAGCTAAGTATTTTTACTATTCCCTTTTACAGATGAAGAAACTAGAGCACGCAGAAATTAAGGAACTTGTTCATTGATACAGCAACTGCTAAATGTCAGATTTGGGATACAAACCGAAAACACACTCTCATAGACAAGCCACATTTAATGAAGGAAGAAATTGAATTTTAACATTTAAGTAATTTTTCTAGGGTTTTATGCAAGTAATAATAGAGATAGGATACAAATCAAAATCTATTTCTAATGTTCTAATAATATAATTAGATGACAGCCACTAGATCACCTACTCTGAAAATCCCAGAACACAGATGTTCCATGACCTAGTAGCTAGTAATGGAGAGAGGTCTAGAAACTGGCCTCCAGCATCTACTAACTGAAGACTCCAAGCTCTTTTGAGGACAGCAGACTTTATTAATTTCAGTCTAAAATACTTGAGATAAAGGAATCAACTGACTTGTTTCTCATAGTAGGCCACTTGTTTGATGATAAATCCTGAAACTTTTAGAAAGATAGTAAACTTTATGTCTCAGCTCTTAAAAGACTTTATATCTAGTCACAATCTTAGAATTAACATACAAACAAGCATAAGCTAATTTTAATACAGTTTATAGTATAACTGCTGCATGTATTGAAAAAACCTAAATCATACTCCAGCCAATACTTTTTATACAGAGTCAATTTAAATTAAATCAAAGTCTTTTGTGGTCATTGTTTTGGAAACTAACAGCATTCTAATAAGCTAATACACTTAAAATCTTATTTTTTTAACTTTTAAAATAAATGAATATATGTGAATGTGTGTACGTGTTTAGTGAATAGAAGCTAACATTTTAGGGTTATAAAAATAAGATGCTTCTTTTTATGACAAAGTCAAAATTTCAGGGCTGTAATATCATTCCTAATATCATTTTTTAGTTTCACATTATATAAATATTTTTTAAAGGGGATTCAAGATACTGAGACAGTATTTTTTGAGCTTCAAATTAGTAAGCTCATTCCATAAGATTAATTTTTGGAGTCAGTAAAATGTAAAGCAATTATTTAAATCAGGACCTCAGGCTGGCGATGTACTTTGTAAATATGTGCTTGATAGTGCAAAACTGATATATTTGTTCATTAATGGAGGTGAAAATCAGAACCTGGGTATTTATTAATAATTTAGTGATAATTAAATTATAACCTCTGAAATCCAAAGTTAATTTTTTCAAATCATAGCTTGCCAAAAAAAAAAGGCCTTGTTTCTTTCTTCAAAAAATAATGGCAATATAAATGCCTTACAAAGTATAATTCCTTTTATAAAGAGTTCCTTTCTTCTTGAGTAGCAAAATAGCAGAGAAGAATGGCCACTAAAAATGCTTCTGTTTTTAATTTTTTTTTTGGTTTAATCATATTCTGCCACTTTTCTGAAAAGAGGCAAGGAAACTCAACTCCAATGTGCCTTTTACAATTTTAGATTAAATTTTCCCCAAGGAAAATGGCTCTGTATATAATTTCATATAAAAATCTTAGAGAAAGTTTTGCAGAAAAATGCTGAGCTCTAAACCCACTTGTCTGACTACTAAACTGCAGTCCTTCAACATCCACTTCACATATTTGGGTTTCACTGTTGTGGAAATGAAATATGTAGTGATGGTGGGCAACAATGTAACTCTTGAATTTCCAAATAATGGTGAGAGTGAATTGAAGTAAACTTGCTAAAGTAGGTATAGTAGTAGCTCAAATTAATTAATTTTTAATGTTTTTTAAATTTATTTTTATTTATTTATTTATACTTTACAATATTGTATTGGTTTTGCCATACATCAACATGAATCTGCCACAGGTGTACATGTATTGCCAATCCTAAACCAACCTCCCACCTCCCTCCCCATACTATCTCTCTGGGTCATCCCAGTGCACCAGCCCCAAGCATCCTGTATCCTGCATTGAACCTAGACTGAGGATTCGTTTCTTAAAGATATTATACAGGTTTCAATGCCATTCTCCCAAATCATCTCACCCTCTTCCTCTCCCACAGAGTCCAAAAGACTGTTCTATAAATCTGTGTCTCTTTTACTGTCTCACATACAGGGTTATCATTATCATCTTTCTAAATTCCATTTATATGTGTTAGTATATTATATTGGTGTTTTTCTTTCTGGCTTACTTAACTCTGTATAATTGGCTCCAGTTTCATATTTATTTTTAAACTGAAGGATAATTTCTTTACATAAGTTTGTTATTTTCTGTCAAACCTCAACATGAATCAGTCATAAGTATACATATATCCCCTCCCTTTTGAAACTCCCACCCAGCTCCATCCCCATCCCACCCCTCTGGGTTGAACATAGCAGTACAACTGATACCTTGATAAACTCAACTAAAAAATAATTTATGGAATAACTGCCAAACATATGAGGCATTATACCAGGATTGTAAGAGAACCAGTGTCATGTGGGGCACAGTTACCTCTCTCAAATTTCTGACATTCAATGAGAAAAATGACACAAACTAAATGAAAAAAAGTCAGCTAACAAAGCACAGCATATAGTAAAAGTGTCAAATCAATGATAAAGATTATAAAAATTAAAAAAAAAAATACCAGTGGGATGAAATCATATTTCAAGTATTAATTGGTATTTGGGACTCACTGAATTCTTAAATCAGCATTCTAAGTGACTTCCTTTCAACTATTGTCAGATCTTATGGTTATCCATGAATAAACGAAGGATAAATCAGAAAGATGGGTTTCCCTGGTGGCTCAATGGTAAAGAATCTTCCTGCCAGTTCAGGAGCCAGGGTTTGATCCCTGGTTCAGGAAGATACCCTGGAGAAGATAAATGACAATTCATCCCAGTGTTCTTGTCTGGGAAATCCCATGGACAGAGGAGCCTGGCATGCTATAGTCTAGGGGTTACAAAACAGTTGAACACTGTCTAGCAACTAAACAACAACAATAATAAAACAAGAAAATAAAATAAAACCCACAAATTCTTGATAATTAAGTTCAAAATCATCTAGTCTAAATAAGACAGGAAGGTTTGGATGCATGTGTTCAAAGATTGTATGTGGACGGAAATGGGATGGAAGAAAAAAGAATAAGAGAAAAAGAAACACTTAATCTCAACTGAAGAAACACTAAACTTGGGCCATCTTTGGCAACTCTGATACCACAAAAGATATGGTGCCCTAGAAGTGAAGCACCTCACCCCTAAGAAGGTGGGACTGAAAGGACTTCAAGGTGAGAGCACCCATGAGTTTGACAGCAATACTACATAGCATATTTGGCCCCTGATATACCACTGTGGATGAAAATAATTTTGGAACATTTCCTTAAAAGTGTAATACTTGAACTGGATCCTGAAATCTGACAATACATCTCTGGAAGTAGTGACATTGAGGGAAACGATGGGATAATTAGTCTGGAAGGTTTAGAGTTAGAATTATATGAGTATGAAAAGACCTACCTATGCCACAAGTTCAAATAAAGAAATTTTGTGTTTAGATTAAATCTGAAAGTGAAAGTGAAAGTTAGTCACTCAGTTGTGTACAACTCTGTGACCCCATGGACTGCAGTCTGCCAGTCTCCTCTGTCCATGAAATTCTTCAGCTAAGAGTACTGGAGTGGGTTGCCATTTCCTTCTCCGGGGATCTTCCCAACACAGGGAATGAATCCAGGTCTCCCACATTGCAGGCGGACTCTACCATCTGAGCCCCCAGGGTAAGCTGAAAGGCTCATAGCTAAGACATATGAGGTCAATTCTAATAAAATATTCAGGGTTAATAATTCATAGAGAATTACGAGGAACAGCATGGGTGAAAATATTTGGTGAATCTGCTCAGGCTACCATAATAGAATATGACAGACTGTGTGGTTTATACAACAACTTATTTCTCACACACAGGTTTGGAGGCTGGAAAGTCCAAGACCAAAAGTGCTTTCTGGTTTGATTCCTGGTGAGGGCTTTCTTCCTACCTTGCAGTTGGTCACCTTTTCATTATATCTTTACACAACAGAGAAAGAGAGTTCTTGCAAGCTTTCTGGTGTCTTTTCTTATAAGAGTACTAACCCCATCATACAGGGCCCCATTGCATGAGCTCATCTAATAAATTACTTCTTTAGGTACTATCTTTAAATACCATCACATGAGGCAGGGATGGTAGGGCTTCAATATATAAATGTGGAGGGGCCATAGACATTTAGTCCATGATAGCAGTGAGTTTGATACTACTAGTATACTGTTTGATACCTGTAGTTTGATGTGGATTATGAGGCCTAACAATGATTCCTGCCTTGTTTAAGTATAGGAGGAGAAGGCGATGGCACCCCACTCCATTACTCTTGCCTGGAAAATCCCATGAACGGAGGAGCCTGGTGGGCTGCAGTCCATGGGGTCGCTAAGAGTCAGGCCCAATTGAGTGACTTCTCTTTCACTTTTCACTTTCATGCATTGGAGAAGGAACTGGCAACACATTCCAGTGTTTTTGCCTGGAGAATCCCAGGGATGGGGGAGCCTTGTAGGCTTCCGTCTATGGGGTCACACAGAGTCAGACATGACTAAAATGAGTTAGCAGCAGCAGCAGCAGCAGGTAGTGAATATTAATTCATATGATTTCCTAAAAGAAAGGTGAGCAGAATTAGTGAATTATGTGGGAGTTTAAGGACTGAGTTAAATTTTTCTTTAATCTTCTCAGGTATGTGGTTCTATAGTAAGATTCCAGGGGACTATTGAGAATCTATAAGCCTTCTTAATTAGAGTAATTTTTGGATGGTTGTGGTGTGTATTTTCTAAGTGCTTTCATTTTCACTCACTGTGTGTGTGTGCGTGTGTGTGTGTGTGTGTGTGTGTTCGTGTGTACAGAGAGAGAAAAAAAAAGAGAGGAGGAGAGGGGATAGGAGCAGGGCTTTGAAGTTAAAATATATATGCTCCATACTAATTTGTTATAAAGGTTTAAATAATTTATTATCTTGACAAAAAACCCTGGCTAGTAAACAAGTGATATCTGTATCTGTTGCCACAGAATGTTGCCTACACTTGTTTTACTCTTTCTCACTATTTCCAACAAGAAATTATGACGAGGTAAAGGAAAACCATGCAGAATAACTGCCGAGTCATTCAGAATTTAGCCAGACATACAGATGAGTGATGCTTATTTCAAATAGTTAGAAAAAGAGTAATTGTTGATGCAGGGCTTAATTCCAGAGGAGTAATCCTGGATCTTTCCCTCTGATCATATTGATATGACAGATTCATGCATTTACCATTACCTTATGGTAATGTCTGTGAGGCCAAAGAGAGCAAAATGGATAGTTTTTCTCTAAATATGTTAAATAGTTAAGGAAGTTTGTTTAGAAGAAGGAGGAAGAATCAAAACAGTGACTATTCAAAATATGAATTAATATAGTCAAAGTATAGTTATAAGAAAGTAGTGTCAGAGATATGAAGGCAATTTGATGATACTCTGATGTCTCTAATTAAAGTGTCTTTTGCTGCAAATATCCCAGATCAGTGATACTCAAATGTAGTATGATAGTCCTCATAAATATCATCCTCCCCCTTAGGGAGAAATTTCATATTGCTGGACCGTGGGTGAAATCCATCTGAGGAATGGGATGGTACCATAGACTACATCTCCATCCCTCTTGGTCACCAGTTTTTTATGTAGATCTAATCAATTTTCCCTTTAACTGAACAATTTCTCAGTCCCACTTGTGCTTGTTTCCTCACCCTCAGTGCCTGTAATTTCATCTTACACATGATTTTACCTATCCATGATACCACTTATTGCCTTAACTTTATATGAACTTTTTTCTCAATCTTCTAATACCTTAATTCCAGATGGGAATACCAGACCACCTAACCTGCCTCTTGAGAAATCTGTATGCAGGTCAGGAAGCAACAGTTAGAACTGGACATGGAACAACAGACTGGTTCCAAATAGGAAAAGGTGTACGTTAAGGCTGTATATTGTCAACCTGCTTATTTAACTTATAAGATGTGTATAAGAGACAGAGTCTAGGGGTTACAAAACAGTTGAACACTGTCTAGCAACTAAACAACAACAATAATAAAACAAGAAAATAAAATAAAACCCACAAATTCTTGATAATTAAGTTCAAAATCATCTAGTCTAAATAAGACAGGAAGGTTTGGATGCATATGTTCAAAGATTGTATGTGGACGGAAATGGGATGGAAGAAAAAAGAATATGAGAAAAAGAAACACTTAATCTCAACTGAAGAAACACTAAACTTGGGCCATCTTTGGCAACTCTGATACCACAAAAGAAATGCTGCCCTAGAAGTGATGCACCTCACCCCTAAGAAGGTGGGACTGAAAGGACTCCAAGGTGAGAGCACCCATGAGTTTGACAGCAATACTACATAGCATATTTGGCCCCTGATATACCACTGTGGATGAAAATAATTTTGGAACATTTCCTTAAAAGTGCAATACTTGAACTGGATCCTGAAATCTGACAATACATCTCTGGAAGTAGTGACATTGAGGGAAACGATGGGATAATTAGTCTGGAAGGTTTAGAGTTAGAATTATATGAGCATGAAAAGACCTACCTATGCCACAAGTTCAAATAAAGAAATTTTGTGTTTAGATTAAATCTGAAAGTGAAAGTGAAAGTTAGTCACTCAGTTGTGTACAACTCTGTGACCCCATGGACTGCAGTCTGCCAGTCTCCTCTGTCCATGAAATTCTTCAGCTAAGAGTACTGGAGTGGGTTGCCATTTCCTTCTCCGGGGATCTTCCCAACACAGGGAATGAATCCCGGTCTCCCACATTGCAGGCGGACTCTACCATCTGAGCCCCCAGGGTAAGCTGAAAGGCTCATAGCTAAGACATATGAGGTCAATTCTAATAAAATATTCAGGGTTAATAATTCATAGAGAGTTACGAGGAACAGCATGGGTGAAAATATTTGGTGAATCTGCTCAGGCTACCATAATAGAATATGACAGACTGTGTGGTTTATACAACAACTTATTTCTCACACACAGGTTTGGAGGCTGGAAAGTCCAAGACCAAAAGTGCTTTCTGGTTTGATTCCTGGTGAGGGCTTTCTTCCTACCTTGCAGTTGGTCACCTTTTCATTATATCTTTACACAACAGAGAAAGAGAGTTCTTGCAAGCTTTCTGGTGTCTTTTCTTATAAGAGTACTAACCCCATCATACAGGGCCCCATTGCATGAGCTCATCTAATAAATTACTTCTTTAGGTACTATCTTTAAATACCATCACATGAGGCAGGGATGGTAGGGCTTCAATATATAAATGTGGAGGGGCCATAGACATTTAGTCCATGATAGCAGTGAGTTTGATACTACTAGTATACTGTTTGATACCTGTAGTTTGATGTGGATTATGAGGCCTAACAATGATTCCTGCCTGTTTAAGTATAGGAGGAGAAGGCAATGGCACCCCACTCCATTACTCTTGCCTGGAAAATCCCATGAACGGAGGAGCCTGGTGGGCTGCAGTCCATGGGGTCGCTAAGAGTCAGGCCCAATTGAGTGACTTCTCTTTCACTTTTCACTTTCATGCATTGGAGAAGGAACTGGCAACACATTCCAGTGTTTTTGCCTGGAGAATCCCAGGGATGGGGGAGCCTTGTAGGCTTCCGTCTATGGGGTCACACAGAGTCAGACATGACTAAAATGACTTAGCAGCAGCAGCAGCAGCAGGTAGTGAATATTAATTCATATGATTTCCTAAAAGAAAGGTGAGCAGAATTAGTGAATTATGTGGGAGTTTAAGGACTGAGTTAAATTTTTCTTTAATCTTCTCAGGTATGTGGTTCTATAGTAAGATTCCAGGGGACTATTGAGAATCTATAAGCCTTCTTAATTAGAGTAATTTTTGGATGGTTGTGGTGTGTATTTTCTAAGTGCTTTCATTTTCACTCACTGTGTGTGTGTGTGTGTGTGTGTGTGTGTGTGTGTGTTCGTGTGTACAGAGAGAGAAAAACAAAGAGAGGAGGAGAGGGGATAGGAGCAGGGCTTTGAAGTTAAAATATATATGCTCCATACTAATTTGTTATAAAGGTTTAAATAATTTATTATCTTGACAAAAAACCCTGGCTAGTAAACAAGTGATATCTGTATCTGTTGCCACAGAATGTTGCCTACACTTGTTTTACTCTTTCTCACTATTTCCAACAAGAAATTATGACGAGGTAAAGGAAAACCATGCAGAATAACTGCCGAGTCATTCAGAATTTAGCCAGACATTCAGATGAGTGATGCTTATTTCAAATAGTTAGAAAAAGAGTAATTGTTGATGCAGGGCTTAATTCCAGAGGAGTAATCCTGGATCTTTCCCTCTGATCATATTGATATGACAGATTCATGCATTTACCATTACCTTATGGTAATGTCTGTGAGGCCAAAGAGAGCAAAATGGATAGTTTTTCTCTAAATATGTTAAATAGTTAAGGAAGTTTGTTTAGAAGAAGGAGGAAGAATCAAAACAGTGACTATTCAAAATATGAATTAATATAGTCAAAGTATAGTTATAAGAAAGTAGTGTCAGAGATATGAAGGCAATTTGATGATACTCTGATGTCTCTAATTAAAGTGTCTTTTGCTGCAAATATCCCAGATCAGTGATACTCAAATGTAGTATGATAGTCCTCATAAATATCATCCTCCCCCTTAGGGAGAAATTTCATATTACTGGACCGTGGGTGAAATCCATCTAAGGAATGGGATGGTACCATAGACTACATCTCCATCCCTCTTGGTCACCAGTTCTTTATGTAGATCTAATCAATTTTCCCTTAAACTGAACAATTTCTCAGTCCCACTTGTGCTTGTTTCCTCACCCTCAGTGCCTGTAATTTCATCTTACACATGATTTTACCTATCCATGATACCACTTATTGCCTTAACTTTATATGAACTTTTTTCTCAATCTTCTAATACCTTAATTCCAGATGGGAATACCAGACCACCTAACCTGCCTCTTGAGAAATCTGTATGCAGGTCAGGAAGCAACAGTTAGAACTGGACATGGAACAACAGACTGGTTCCAAATAGGAAAAGG
>SJYX01023642.1:186335-202034 GCA_006410675.1 Oreotragus oreotragus
TCATTGGAAAAGACTCTGATGCTGGGAGGGATTGGGGGCAGGAGGAGAAGGGGACAACAGAGAATGAAATGGCTGGATGGCATCACCGACTCGAAGGACATGATTTTGGGAATCTCCGGGAGTTGGTGATGGACATGGAGGCCTGGCATGCTGCGATTCATGGGATCGCAAAGAGTCGGACACGACTGAGTGACTGAACTGAACTGAACTGAACTGAACTGGATAATTAATTCCATGCACACAATCCTCTTTCAGATACTTAGTGGTATAAACCTAGAAGATAGTAGGTTTCTGCAAATTCCATAAAACAAGACAGGAATTAAACTCTGAAAAGTGTTTGAAGGAAAATGTGGCTTCACAAATACATTTTTATTATTAGAGGTCATGAACAATAAAACATCTGTGAAGTAGTGAGTTTCCTATTAATGAACATATTGAAATAAGGCTACACTAGGTTCTAGGTGACCATAGACTTGGATTAAGCAACCACTAATTGCTCCTTCAAATTAGATTATATAGTTTCCTATTTATTTTATGGTTTTCTACGATTGTGCTATGCACATATTATATGCTCAACAAATACTCAGTAATCAATTGCTAATTTCTAAAGATAATGTTACTTCTGACTTAGTCCTTTACCAAACCATTCCAAGGCTGAGTCATTCTATGGAATACATTAGTAAAACAAATTATATGCTCAAAGAAACACTGATACTTTAGCAACTGAGATTACAAAGTGAAATGTGTAAAAGGGAGAGTTTTATAAATTATAGATCACTTAGAATGGCCCTCTGGAAGACCTTTTTTTTTTTTTTTAAATCTTAAGAACATTTTGACTTTTAGAGTCAATTATATTCAAGGATTTTTATGAATTTCCTATTGCTATTGAAACAATTTTTAAATAAATTTGGTGACTTAAACACACACACACACACACACACACACACAAATATATTCTCTTGCATCTCTGGAGTCCAGAAGTCAGAAATCAGTTCTGCTGGGCCAAAAGCCAGGTGTCAGGATGACCGAGCTCTATCAAGAGGTCAGAAGTGCTTCCTTTTCCAGCCCTTAAGGAAGTTTTAGGTTCTTGACTCATGGTACCTTCATCTTCAGTCAACAGAGTAACATCTTAAAATTTCTCTCCAGTTTTGGTCTAGCATTGCCTTCTGTCTCTTAGTCAGCTCTTCCTTTGCCTCTCTCTTATTAGTACATTTGTGATTATGTGTAGGGTCCACTAGATAATTCAGGGTAATCCTCCATTGCAACATCCTATTGTAATCACTTCAGCAAAATCTCTCTTTGCCCTCTTGCTGGGGTCCTGCCTTGGTGGATCCAGGGTGATTCGAAGGGGAGACAGGTAGGCGAGGAAAAAACTTATTTATTAATTAATATAAGGTTAGATTAAGGAATAGTGTAGTAGGAAAATTAAATGGAGAAAAGAGGCTGAATAACTTGGTTTACGTGGATAGCCAATAAAGTTCCAGACAAGGAACTTGCACCATCTACATTAGGCCGACGGCATCTGTTTGAATATTGGAGAGTGCCCCACCTTGGGCTCTGTCTCTTACAGATCTTAGAAGCCGGGACAAGTAAGAAGACATAGTGAGCCTCCACACCCCATATGGGAATTCAGCCTGAAATTAGAGTAAAGAGGAGACACGGGGGATACCAGTACTTCCAATGACTTGCCCGTCCTCTATTGTTCAGAAGACCTTTTATACTTTTTGATTATACATAGAGATCAATGGGTAACACAAAGTTATGCAGGTTAGCAGCCCAGACTCTTATCAAAACGAGGCTTTTCTCTCTGCATACAAGTCTTAGGTGATTTACATCATCTTCCGGCCAAAAGGGCTAATTAACATTTTACAGCCTTTTTTCTGATAAGGGTTTGTCAACCAGAAGACTTATTTGTGTTGTTCTTCTCAAAGTCTGGTGCCACTCTCAGAAAGAAATAAAGTTACATTCTTACATAGCAAGGACACAAGAGGAGTGCAGTGATATATAACAAAGAGAAAAGTAATTAACCCCAAAGTCTAGTGTTGCTAACATCAAAACTACTATATATCTTTTTCCATATCCCATTTACATTGATTAACATCCTCCCCGGTGCCTACAAGATAAAGAATATGGAGGTCTGGCAGCAATCATTGAGTCAACAGTGAAATCCTGTCACCAATATGATTTTTAACTCTCTAGAAAAGGCTCTGTATCTTTAAGATGTTTTAGGCTTTGTGCCTCTCTCGGTTGGGGAGCTGTAAGCAATTCACAAGCTGTAAGAGGTCTGGGGAAACCTGTTAGGCAAGCTAGAGAGCTATCAGAGGGGTTTGAGCTGAAACATCCCTTTCAAATGCAGAAGACTAAAGCCCTGAGTTAACTTTTTCCAGAGAATATGAGAAGAATGGAAAAGCAGAGTAAAAAGGCTGGCAGATTTTTGTGTTTTTTTGGGGTACATGCTCAGGAAATACCAGGGGGAAAACCTGAGGTCTGACTTAGCCTTGCCATCAGAACTCTGCCACATGACCTTGTCACGGGTGGAATTCCTCATGCTGGCTCCCAGCACCCTCTAAATTAACAGTCACTAGTTCCAAGGATTTAGGAGTTTTTTGTTCAGTTAACACATACTTTAAATTGACCTTCACCCAGTTAAAGTTTATTTATTTATTGGGCTTCCATGTGGCACCAGTGGTAAAGAATCCTCCTGCCAATGCAGGAGACAAAAGAGACACAGGTTCAATCTCTGGGTTGGAAATAACTCACAGGGTAGGAAACAGCAACTCACTCCAGTATTTTTTGCCTGGAGAATTCCTGGACAGAGGAGCCTGGTGATCTAGAGTCCATGGGGTTGCAAAGAGTAAAAAATGACTGAGCACATTTGTACATACACATTTATTTATTAATAATTTTAAAATAATTTTCCTTATATTTAATTGGAGGATAATTGCTTTACAATGTCATATTGATTTCTGCCATACAACATTTATCAGTCATAAGTATACATATATCCCCTCCCTTTTGAGCCTTCCCTCCCCCTACTCAATCGCAACCCTCTAGGTCATCACAGAACACCAGGCTGAGCTTCCTTTGTTATACAGCAACTTCCTACTAGCTATTTATTTTTAAAATAGTAATGTATATATTTCGATATCTCTCAATTTCTTTCACCTTCTCCTTCCCCAATGTGCCCATGTCCGTTCTCTGTTTCTGTGCCTCTATTCCAGCCCTACAAATAGATTCATTAGTACCATTTTTCTAGATTCCATATATGTGTGTTAATATACAATATTCATTTTTCTCTTTGTGATTTACTTCACTCTGTATAACAGCCTACAAGTTAGTCCACCTCAGTTCAACTGACTAATATTCATTCCATTTTATGGCTGAATACTTTCCATTAGTGCTTCCCTGGTGACTCAGATGGTAAAGAATCTGCCTGCAATACAGGAGACCCTGGTTCATTCCCTGGATGGGGAAGATCCCCTGGAGAAGGAAATGGCAGCCCACTACAGTATTCTTGCCTGGAAAATTCCATAAACATAGGAGCCTAGCAGGCTACTGTCCATGGAGTTGCAAAGAGTTGGACACAACTGAGCGATTAACAAACACACACACATGCACACACACACACACTTTCCATTGTATATATGTACCACAAATTCTTTGTCCATTCATATGTATATACGCTAACTGTATTGAATGAAATCTTTATTTTTTAAATATATTTTATCCATTTTATTTTATTTCAATTATCTTTATCATTTTTCAACTCAAATGTGACAAGCTACGTTTAGTTTTGTTAATGTATCACTATTTTCAAAAAGTTGGCTGCCACTAAGTTTTGAGTAAGAATATTCAAAAGGGTGAGAAACGATAAATGTGATATTATCTGATACTATAGAAAATCTCCCCTTTACCTAAAAAGACTATTTGAAAACTGAAAAATGGTGTTTGTATTTTAATGACATCAAATATGAAAACTAGACCTATAATATCTGCTTATTAATATTATACACAATAGTTCAATACTGACTCAGTTCAGTTCAGTGGCTCAATCACGTCTGACTTTGCAGCCCAATAGACTCCAGCATGCCAGCCTTCTCTGTCCATCAGCATCTCCCGGAGCCTACTCAAACTCAAGTCCATTAAGTCAGTGATGCCATCCAACCATCTCATCCTCTGTCATTCTCTTCTCCTCCTGCTTTCAATCCTTCCCAACACCAGGGTCTTTTCAGATGAGTCAGTTTTTCACATCAGGTGGCCAAAGTATTGGAGTTTCAGCTTCAGCATCAGTCCTTCCAATGAATATCCATGGTTGATTTCCTTTAGGATGGACTGGTTTGATTATGTTGCAGTCCAAAGGACTCTCAAGAGTCTTCTCCAACATTACAGTTCAAATTCACAATTCAATTCTTCAGCACTCAGCTTTCTTTAAAGTCCAACTCTTACATCCATATATGACTACTGGAAAAGCCAGTGAATGACTATATGGACCTTTGTTGGCAATGTAATGTCTCTGCTTTTTAATAGTCTGTCTAGGTTTGTCATAACTTTTCTTCCAAGGAGCAAGCATCTTTTAATTTCATGGCTGCAGTCACCATCTGCAGTGATTTTAGAGCCCAAGAAAATAAAGCCTGTCAGTCTTTCCCCATTTATTTGTCAGGAAGTGATGCGACTGGATGCCATGATCTTGGTTTTTTTAATGCTGAATTAACCCAGCCTTTTCACTCTCATCTTTCACTTTCATCAAAAGGCTCTTTAGTTCTTCTATGCTTTCTGACATAAGGCTGGTGTCATCTGCATATCTGAGGTTATTGGTATTTCTCCTGACAGTCTTGATTTCAGCTTGTGCTTTATCCAGCCCAGCATTTCATATGATGTGTTCTGCATATAAGTTAAATAAATATAGTGACCGTATACAGACGTTTCATACTCCTTTTCTAATTTGGAAACAGTCTGTTTGTTGTTCCATGTCTGGTTCTAACTGTTGCTTCTTGTTCTGCATACAGATTTCTCAGGAGGCAGGTAGGGTGTTCTGGTGTTCTCATCTTAGGAGGCAGGTAAGGTTTTCTGGTGTTCTCGTTTTTTAAAAAATATTCCACAGTTCATTGTGATTCACATATTCAAAGGCTTTAGCATAGTCAGTGAAGTAGAAGTCAATTTTTTTTTTTTTTCTGGAATTCTCTTGCTGTGACTGTGATACAGTGGATGCTGGCAATTTGATCCTGGTTCCTCTACCTTTTCTAAATCCAGCTTGAACATCTGGAAGTTCTCTGTTCACATACTGTTGAAGCCTAGCTTGGAGAATTTTGAGCATTGCTTTGCTAACAAGTGAAATGAGTGCAGTTGCCATTTTAATAGACTTAGGCTTTTCTAGTGCTTTGTCAAGAATTCTACATGCTCAGAATTTTAAAGTTAAGCCTATGGTTATTTAAGTTCTGACAATTCTCCCAAGTATTGTTCATTTCCATAGTGTCCCACAAATCTTTCTTCCATATTTCTCTAACTATGAATACCTGTATCTATCTCTCTTGACCATTTGTACAAAATATCCTTAGGTCTTTTATCCTACATTTATTGCCTAAATTTCTACTCCAGTTGTCAATTATTCTTCAATTATATTTAATAAGTTTTTATTAGTTTTTTTTTCTTCAATCTCATATAGGAGAAAAATAATGGTTATGAGGACATAGGCAGAGGTACAAAGTCCCATCTTTTGATGATACAGAATTATGTTTAATTCTTGAATATGACTAAACCTCTCAGTGGTTTAGTTATTTATAAATTATGTATTATAAATTACATAGTTCCCTACATGTTAAATTGCTATCAAATATTGTTTTAACTTCTACTTATCCAAATGAAATCTCTGAATTGTAACAGTATTAACTCTTTTCTTTAATCTTTCACAACTCAATCTTCTACATGCTTCAACATTTGAGATCCTTTAATCCTAGCCTACCTTCTGTCAATGCAAAATTTCTTAATATCAAAGAGAGAATCTGAAGTCCAAATTTGCTACAGCTTAGATGCAGGATAATCACCTTTATGATATGTATGAATTTCACTGCACATCCTGACAGTCATCTCAGATGGTCTGAGCAATGTAATTACCATTCTAATCTAAAGTTTACTTCTGTCTAATTGATTCATAACATATTTCTTGAAAGGAAATTATAGCATTTAATCAGAAACTACCGTTCCATATGTTCATTATACTGTATAGCATTTTCTTAAAGTAAATGTTCAAAAGTTTTACATTCATCTGAATTTTTCAAAATAACATTAAGGCTAAAAAAAGCATTGCCAACTTGGTATGCTATGTTTGAGTGGTGTATGACTAGTTCTAAGGAATAATTGGAGCCATAGGAAGTATAAATTATTAGGAAAGCTAGAGTATGGGTGAGAATTGCTGTTCAGAAATAAACAGGAATGAGGTAGGATCCCAGGAGTAGGGTGTTTAGCAAAGTTCTCCTGCATGTCTAACACCTGAAATATTACTTCTTAGTTTTATAATCTTTTCCATTGGCTATTATTGTTAGTATACTCTTCCAGTTTCACCTGACACTGACAGTATATGTCAAAACATCCGTGCACCTTAGGGGATAGCTGCATACTTCACCAAAGTAATTTCATTTGATAACTCTACCAGGCCTTACCTTAATTTCCACATCTTTAACAATATTGAGAAAAGTAGAAAATACTATTCTTTTTTCTAATAGATATTTCAACCTCATAATGCCAAAAGAAATATACAATACAATCATATAGCTACTTCAGAAGCTCTGAATGCACACTAATTAATCCATAGTATTGTCTGAGACACTGCTTATGCAGGTGCACTTTGGTAAAAGCTGAAAAGAGCTACCATGAGCCGACAGCCCAGACAGAGGCTGAATCAAGTATATACCTATAGCCTGTACTAATAACTGAAATCCACGCATTTGAGAATCATATTCACTATAATAACTATATTCTATCTTAACAACATCTGGAATTTCACTACTAAAATTAACCTGTAAAATTCACTTTTTCACCAGTGTTTTATAGTTTTCTATATATAGGTCTTTAGTTTCTTTAGGTAGATATATTCCTAATTATTTTATTCTTTTTGTTGCAATGGTGAATGGAATTGTTTCCTTAATTTCTCTTTCTATTTTTTCATTATTAGTGTATAGGAATGCAAGGGATTTCTGTGTGTTGATTTTATATCCTGCAACTTTACTATATTCATTAATTAGCTTCAGTAATTTAACACTTCATGTTTGGTACTACCCACTACCTACCAGGGAAGGGAGGATGGAAATGATCAGCCTCATTCACAAATGAAAATATTGGTGCCTATAAAACTTTATAAAACTATATGAATTGGCAAGATTACCTATTTAATATGAGGCAGAGCCAGGATTAAAACCCATACTTTATACTGCAAATGGATTGCCCTCTTCCTAATCTGTACTGATTCCTATAACCTACTCTGGGTCTTTGCCTCAGAGCACATGACTGGGAGGGCACCTGGAGCATCTTGGTGAGAAGGGCCCCTCTACATTAAAGTCTTCTACAGCAGCACAAATTGGGGGCAGGTAACAGGAGTGGGAGTGATGATGGCCTACTTTCATAAAATTCATCCTGACATGATTAGAATGAAAGCATTTTAAATTATGTCCACAGCTGCACTGTGTTACAGAAAATAGAAATATTCTTCATATTTAATGCCAGAAATTTGTTATTATTTGTTTTTCTTTGTTGCAATTTTATCTCTTCAATTCTGTTTCTGCAGCTTAATATTCGACTGCTTCCCAGGTGCTCAGATGGTAGAGTGTCTGCCTGCAATCTGGGAGGCCCGGGTTTGATCCTTGGGTCAGGAAGATCCCCTGGAAAAGGAAATGGCAACCCACTCCAGTACTCTTGCCTGGAAAATTCCATGGATGGAGGAGCCTGGTAGCTTAATATTAGACTTAATCTCTATTCAAGAAATGTAAGCAAGTTGGTGGGAAGGAAGAAAATCTCAGAAGCCTACTCAGGGGCTGGGGGAGTTCAGCCTCAGATTATTTACCTCAGATAATCATTAAGCAGATAAGTACATATAAAGAACACATATTCCAGAAATCTTTGATATTTCCATGAAATCCTCTATGAATTAGTTCCTGANGAGAAAGTCTCAGAAGCCGACTCACGGGCTGGGGGAGTTCAGCCTCAGATTATTTGTCTCAGATAATCCTTAAGCAGATAAGTACATATAAAGAACACATATTCCAGAAATCTTTGATATTTCCATGAAACCCTCTATGAATTAGTTTCTGAGTTTTCTGTGCAGAAAACATGTCAACCCAGGGTACGGACACCATGTATACATTATACTACCATTTGCATAGGAAATGGATAAAAATAAAAATACATATTTGTATTTACTTGTATGTAAAAGAACTCTGGAAAAATGCAGAAGAAACTGATATTCCTGGTTTCCTGCCTGTGACTCTGGGAAAAGGAGACTGAGCAGATGAAACCCAGAATAGAGAGAGACTTCACTGTACAAGTTTTTATATATTTTGATTTTGAACTATGTGACTGTATCACACATTAAAATATACTTTTTTAAAAATAAAATTTTTAATCGAAATGTGTATTATGGCTTGAAATTTTGAACCATGTAAAATTCCACATGATCTTAGGAATTACAGATTTTATTAGGTTAACTATTAGAAATATCTAAGTTAGTTAAGTTCTAATTAAGAAATCCTAGAACATATCTGAATTTTATAAATTTCTTTTGATAAATCCTTTTTAAAAATCCTTATCAAATCATTTTTTTATACTTCCAACAACACTAAATTGCCTTAAATCATTAAACTTCCTTCAGGTTTGACAATCATAGATTTTAAATTTCCTAGGAAGAATAATCCCAATTTCTTGTCATGTCAATAAATTTTTTTCAAACAATGTTATATCTTAGCAATAANTTTATAAATTTCTTTTGATAAATCCTTTTTAAAAATCCTTATCAAATCATTTTTTTATACTTCCAACAACACTAAATTGCCTTAAATCATTAAACTTCCTTCAGGTTTGACAATCATAGATTTTAAATTTCCTAGGAAGAATAATCCCAATTTCTTGTCATGTCAATAAATTTTTTTCAAACAATGTTATATCTTAGCAATAATTTTTATAAAAGTGTATACATAACACAGAAAAAAATTCTTTTTCAAGATATATGTCCTGTATTCAGTTTTTTAAATAGTCACTTTTTTATTACAGATTACTTTCATCAGACTTTTGAGTCACTTCAAAAGATCTATGAATCATCTTTCTTTTCTCCATTTTAAATGTAGAAATATAAGTTAGTATTCTATTCTAACATGTCAAACTCCATTTCAAACGTATTGGTTATATGGAATACTGGGTTAAGAGGAAAAAATTCAGCATTAGGCACCAGAGTAGCACTTAGTCTAAAAGGTAAATAAGGGCCAGTATCCCCATGCCAGGAGTTGGAGTCTAATGCTTCCACAGATATAAGAATTACTAAAGAATTTAAGGTAGAGAAGTAAAATGATCAACTCTATATTTAGAAATATCACTTTCTAAATAAAGTTTAATATTTAAAATCCTGAAAGATGATGCTGTGAAAGTGCTGCACTCAATATGCCAGCAAATTTGGAAAACTGAAAGACTAGAGATCTCTTCAAGAGAATCAGAGATACCAAGGGAACATTTCATGCAAAGATGGGCTCGATAAAGGATAGAAATGGTAGGGACCTNGATCCTAGTGTGATTAGATTGACTAGTTTTCTGTGAGCATGGTTTCAGTGTGTCTGCCCTCTGATGCCCTCTTGCAACACCTACCATCTTACTTGGGTTTGTCTTACCTTGCATGTGGGTTATCTCTTCACAGCTGCTCCAGCAAAGCACAGATGCTGATCCTTACCTTGAATGAGGGGTATCTCCTTACCACCATCATTCCTGACCTTCAATGTGGGATAGCTTCTCTAGGCCCTCCAGCACCTGCACAACCACTGCTCCTCAGGTTGCTCCTCCCAGCCACCGGCCCTGGTCTCGGGTATGGGTGGCTCCTCCAAGCTGCTGCCCCTGGCTTTGGGCTCAGGGTGGCTCCTCAGGGTCACCTTACCTGGCCTCAGGTGTGAGGTGGCTTTTCCCAGCTGCCCCTGAACTCGGCGCGTGGTGTCTCCTCTTGGCCACCCCTGACCTTGGACGCAGGATAGCTCTTCCCAGCCACCGCCCCTGACCTCAGACACAGGGTGTCTCCTCCCAGCCGCCACTGACCTCGGATGCAGGGTAGCTCTTCCCGGCCCTTCCTGTGCCGTCGCAGCCTGGTACTCTAGGCCACTGCCCCGACCTTGAACGTGGGGTAGCTCCTCTCGGCTGTGCTTAGTGTGCAAGCTCTCACAGCTGCCTGCGCTTAGTGGGAATATTTCATAGATACAATGTGTCTGTGGTCAACATGTTCTTAAATCAGTCAAAGAAGTCCTTCCTAATCCCATATTATATTTGAAATTTTCAGAAGCCACTATAGATGAGGACACTTTGCTCCCTTCTTTTATGGCAGACATAGAGTAACAAAAATTCTATGTTAGTTGTAAGCAGCTGTTGAAAGAGAAATTATATCACTAACAATAGAATAGGTTATGTTGTAATAATATACAAGCTCTGAAGTCTTTTTGACTTACAAAGAAATGGCTTTCCTCTTGCACATAAGATAATTCTATTGTAGGTTGGCAGTGACCCTATTTCACATAATATTTACTCTAGGACTTAGGCTTCACAACATTGATGGTCATGATGGCAGAAGAAATAGGAAATAGGACCTCATACTGACTCCTAAAGATTCTCTCCAGAATAAACACATGTCAATTCCATCCATATTTCATTGGTCAAAGACAGCACATTATCAAGTCTAATATCAAAGAGGAATAAAATATTTGTGAATAATAATAATACTATCTACCACACTAGAGATAATAAAACTGATACCATAGAGATATATATCTCTTTATTCTACACTTTGTACTACATCGACTTATGGCAGAAAGCAAAGAGCATCTTGAAGAAAGTGAAAACTGGCTTAAAACTAAGCATTCAAATAATGAAGATCATGGCATCCAGTCCCATCACTTCATGGCAAATAGATGGGTAAACAATGACAGACTTTATTTTCTTGGTCTCCAAAATCACTGTAGATGGTGACCACAAACATAAAATTAAAATACGCTTGCTCCTTGAAAGAGCTTATGACCAACCTAGACAGATTAGTAAAAAATGGGGACATTATTTTGCTGACAAAGGTCCATCTAGTCAAAGCTATGGTCTTTTCAGTAGTCATGTATGGATGTGAGAGTTGGACTATAAAGAAAGCTGAGCACTGAATAATTGTTGCTTTTTAAATGTGCTGTTGGAGAAGACTCTTGAAAATCTCTTGGACACAAGGAGATCCAACTAATCCGTCCTAAATGAAATCAGTCCTGAGTATTCATCGGAAGGACTGATGCTGAAGCTGAAGTTCCAATACATTGTCCACCTGATGTGAAGAACTGACTCATTGGAAAATACCTTGCTACTGGGAAAGATTGAGGGCGGGAGGAGAAGGGGAAAACAGAGGGTGAGATGGTTGGATGTCAACACTGACTCGATGGACATGAGTTTGAGCAAGCTCTGGGAGTTGGTGATGGACAAGGAAGCCTGGCATGCTAACGTCCCTGTTGTCACAAAGAGTCAGAAAGGACTAAATGACTGAAAAGTACTGGTGTACTACATGCATTATTTCATTTCATCCTTATGTTAATCCTGGGAGGACAAAGTATCTATCATTATCCCCCCATGATATACTTAAGATTTTAATTCAAAAGAATTTGGAGTCTGGGATGGTAGTGGAATGGAAAGCACTAACAGTTCATCTTCCCCATCTAGACAACAACTATACTGGCAAAACACTCTGCAGTAATTATGTTGGAAATCAAGGGTCCTTGAAAGACTTGTAACTTCAGGGGAAAATTTGGGTGTAAATTTAACTTAATTTTAGTCAATATCAGCTCTTAGCTTGTTAGTGGATAATGTTCACCTTCTAGTCCAATTGCAGGCAGCTGTGCATATATTCCTGGAGAAGTTTGCATGTAGCTTTCAGGAAGCAGAGTGTGGAATAAAGACTCTGTCTTACAAGTATTGAGGATCTCTGCTTTTATCACTGATTGCTAATTCTCATCATGAAGATGTAGTCACAGAAGTGGGCAGCCATTATTGCATTCCCCACCCTTCACTGTTTCAAACACTTCCCTTTGACTGGAGTGACTTCCAAGGGATGTAGGGGCTGGTATCCTTCCTTTCTTACTTTATTCCCCCCCCTCCCATTTTCCTATTTAGGGGGTAAGACAATAAATATTAGGACATTTAATTTACCTATATGAGGTAAATTAGATGTTTACTATACATACTGAGGTAAGGGCACAGCCTCAAAAAGGACCTAAGAAAACCTTAGGTTTATTTCAGTAGAGAAACAAACTGCATCAGTTAAAAATGGAACAAAACTAAATTAAAATCAACAAACTCTGGGAAATGAGGATATTCTGACTTCAGGGTTATTACTTATTTCAAATGTTCAGTTTTCAAGAAAAATCACAAAAGATACACCAGCAACCAAGGAAATATGGACCAATCATAGGTAAAAAAATAAACCAATAGAAACTGTCCTTAAGGAAGACAAGATAACAGATCTATGAGATTAAAAACTCTAAAATAGCTTCTTAAAAATATCCAAATAACTAAGAAAGAAGTGGGAAAGCTATGAAATTGATGTATAAACAAAATTCAAATATAATAAAGAGACTGAAAATTTAAAGGAAACAAACAAACAAAACTCTAGGGCTGAAAAATGTAAATAACAAAAATAAAAATGCACAAGAGGGATTCAAAGGCAATTTTGATCAGAAAGAAGAGTCAATGAACTTAATATAGCAATTTTGAAATTATTTTCTGTGAAGCAGAAAGAAAAATGACTGAAGAAATGTGAGCAAAACCTGAAGGACTTATAGAATACCAGGCCAACATATGTATTGTGGGACTGCCACAAGGACAAGAGGAAGAGAAAGAGGCAGAGAGATTATATGAAGAGACAATGGGCAAAATCTTTCCAATTTTAATGAAAGATGTGAACATAAATATCTAAGTAGCTCAGTAAACACCAAGTAGAATGAACTCAAATGAACCCACATTACTGGGATGACCCAGAGAGATGGTATGGGGAGGGAGGTGGGAAAGGGGTTAAGGATTAGGAACACATGTACACCCATGGTGGATTCATGTTGATGTATGGCAAAACCAATACAATATTGTAAAGGAAAATAATAATAATAAATAATAATAATAAAAGTTTAAAAAGAAACTGTTTTAAAGCAAAAACAAAGACAATCTTGAAAGCAGAAAAAGAATAGTGACTCATCATGTACAAGGATTATCAGTAGCTTTCTCATCAGAAAGTTTAGAGACCAGAAATCAGTGAGGTAATATATTCAAGATGGTAAAGGAAGAAGAAAAAAATCTCAACTAAGAATTATATATCCACCAAAATTGTGGTCTTTCAAATATAACGAAGAAATTAAGACATTCCCTGTTAAATGATGTGCTGTATTTAGTAGCTCAGTGGTGTCTGACTCTTTCAGACCCCATGGACTGTAGCGTGCCAGGCTCTTCCGTCCATTGGGATTCTGTAGGCAAGAATACTGTGGTGGGTTGCTATGCCCTCATCCAGGGGATCCTCCCAACTCAAGGGTCAAAACAGTTCTCTCACATTGCAGACAGACTCCTTACTGTTTGAGCCACCAGGGAAGCCCATTAAACAATAATTGAGAGAATTTATTATCATTAGACCTGCCTTGCAAGAAGCCCTAAAGGAAGTCTCATAGTTTAAAATGAAAGGACATGAGCTTGGATATGACACCAAAGACATGGGTGGCAAAAAAAACAATAGACAAATTGGTATTTATAAAAATTTAAACTAATATATAAATAGAGTGAAAAGGCTGACTGGGAGAAAATGTATTTATAAATCATATATATGACAAAGGATTAATATCCAGTATATATAGAGAACTCCTAAAACTAATTCATAAATAAGCAAAAAACAAAACAAAACACTTGAATGGACATTTCTTTAAATAAGATGTATTAATGGCCAATTAACATGTGAAAAGACGTTCTACATCACTAATTATCAAGGAAACGAAAATCAGAACAAGGATACCATTTACACTCATCAGCATGGTTATTATGAAAAATAAATAAAAATAACAACTGTTGGTGAGTATGTAGAATATGAAGTATTGATAAGAAACAGTATGGCAGTTAATAAAAAAATTAAAAATAGTATTATGATATAATCCAGCAATCTCACTTCTGGATAAGTAGTCAAAATAATTTAAAGCAAGGTCTTGAACATCAACCATGATCAAGAGATATGTGTGTATCCATGTTCACAGCAATATTATTCATAATAGCTGAAACATGGTACATAAAAGAATAAGCTAACTGTGGTATAATCATACAGCAGAATATCATTCAACCTTAAAAAAAAAAAAAAGAAATTCTGACATGCTACAATAAAAGCTTGAGGACATCATGCTAAGGGAAATAAGGCAATCAAATAGACAAATACTGTATTGTTATACTTATATGAAGTACCTAGAATAGTCAAAGTCATAGAGAAAGAAAACAGAATGGTGGTTGCTAGGTCGTGGGGCAGAGTCAAATGGGAGTTGCCATTTACTGGGTGCAAAGTTTCAGTTTTGTAAAATGAAAAGAGTTCTGCAAATGGATGATGGTGATCACTGTATAAGAATATAAATGTATTTCATACTACTGAATCATATACTTAAAAGTGGTTAACATGGCGAAATTTTTGTGAAGTGTATTTTACCCCAATTAAAAAAAATCGAGAAAAAGAGATCATGGAATATGCATAAATTCCAGTAATACGAGTTTTAGAAAAACAGTGAATTTACATTAATGGCCATGGGTTTACAATCACTGAAAATATTCAAGAAACCTACCTAAATTCACCAGAGAGATTGTAAGCATTGTATGAGTGCCTAAACAAGAGAAACTAAAATATTTCTTTTACTGTTGAGATCATAAAAAAACTGTGACTTTTCCAAAGTTTAATAGTTAGTATGAAACTAGTAACGGGTAAAATTCCCTCTCCTCTGAGTGACCATAAATATAAGAAAAGTAAAACAGAGCCCACTATGAATTAAAGATCTAGTGGTTAGATTCTATTCCTATGAATTCCAAAAATGCATATAGGTTTAGCATATATAGTTTCTTTTTTAATATAAATTTATTTATTTTAATTGGAGGTTAAGTACTTTAAATATTGCATTGGTTTTGCCATACATCAACATGAATCCGCCACAGGTATACACGTGTTCCCCATCCTGAACCGCCCTCCTTCCTTCCTCCCCATACCATCCCTCTGGGTAGTTTCAGTGCACCAGCCCCAAGCATCCAGTATCATGCATTGAACCTGGACTGGCGATTCATTTCATATATGATATTATACATGTTTCAATGCCATTCTCCCAAATCATCCCACCCTCTCCCTTTCCCTCTCCCTCTCCCACAGAGGCCAAAAGACTGTTCTATACACCTGTGTTTCTTTTGCTGTCTCACATACAGGGTTATCATTACCATCTTTCTAAA
>SJYX01023642.1:205220-232705 GCA_006410675.1 Oreotragus oreotragus
TTTTTTTTTTTTTTTGCTGCTGTTGTTTTTATTTCGTTGGTTGATTGTTCAGTTTTGCTTTATGAAATAAAGCCCAGATCTCTGCACAGTTTCTTTAAATCTCCCCTCTTTTTCCCTAAAGCCAAATGCAAGTTTTGGTTGAAGTCTAATCAAGGTCTGAATGTTTATTACAGAATAATTTGGAAACACTGCAAATTGTGTACATAAAGATTGTAGACTGGAATTTAAATGAACAGTCCAGCACTGATATGGCCAAATGAATCTTGTTGCCCTTCAAGAAATCTCCTTGGAAGAGAAGATACTTGTTCCAAGATGGTTTTTATTCCCCAAAACAAGTTGAGGGCTAACTTCCTTTAGGAGATTATCCTCAGAGCCTCCTGAAAATTATTATCCTCAGAGGATATCTCTGTGTAACAAAAGTAAGAAACTGTCTCCTTCCACTTGGGTTCAGTTCAGTTCAGTTCAGTCGCTCAGTCGTGTCCGACTCTTTCTGACCCCATGAATCGCAGCACGCCAGGCCTCCCTATCCATCACCAACTCCCAGAGCTCACCCAGACTCACGTCCATCTAGTCAGTGATGCCATCCAGCCATCTCATCCTCGGTCGTCCCCTTCTCCTCCTGCCCCCAATCCCCCCCAGCATCAGAGTCTTTTCCAATGAGTCAACTCTTCTCATGAGGTGGCCAAAGTACTGGAGTTTCAGCTTTAGCATCAGTCCTTCCAATGAACACCCAGGACTGATCTCCTTCAGAATGGACTGGTTGGATCTCCTTGCAGTCCAAGGGACTCTCAAGAGTCTTCTCCAACACCACAGTTCAAAAGCATCAGTTCTTCGGTGCTCAGCTTTCTTCACAGTCCAACTCTCACATCCATATATGACCACTGGAAAAACCATAGTCTTGACTAGATGATGGACTTTTGTTGGCAAAGTAATGTCTCTGCTTTTGAATATGCTATCTAGGTTGGTCATAACTTGTGAGTAAGCGTCTTTTAATTTCCTGGCTGCAGTCACCATCTGCAGTGATTTTGGAGCCCAAAAAGATAAAGTCTGACACTGCTTCCACTGTTTCCCCATCTACTTCCCATTAGGTGGCTGATACTGTTTTGAGACTCCAGTTTGGCCCACAGGGATTTGTTTGCCAAAGTTTAGATGTAGTGAGAATGTGTGTGCTGTAAGTTTTGGTCTGTTAGTTTAGGAAGGAATAAGGGCAGTCTCATCCTGAGAGAAATTTATGGACACTGGTCCAGTTCTTTGAGAGATGACAATCTGGTTAAGCAGAGAAAGACATGGCCAGAAAGTAAAAACAAAACAAAACAAAAAAAAAAAAACTGTGCTTCATAAAGACACAAGTTGAACATTCTCATCTTTCTATAAGTGTGTTTCTAGCCCATTTGGGCATGATGTGACCTTGCTCACAACCAATCAGCCTGTCTATTCCTTTTCCAGTCCATGTTTATAGGCAATAAAACTATTAGGCAGTGCTCACAACTGACCTCTACTGATGGATAAGGAAATTGAGGCCCAGAGAAGTTAAATCCTTTCCTGCTCTCTGATCCAAGTTACTTTCTCTTGGCTTCCTTACCAGCCTTCTCTTCCACCTCAACATGGTTCCTTAAGCCTGGTCACCTGATTCATCTCTGTCCTACATATACTTCACACTCTGTGTTATTCTCGAATTTTGGAAAAAATACAGAAATGCATTAGCCTCACTTTAGTTTCATACTCTGTCATCTACTGCCTGTCCCTGTGCTATTTGTCAATCAATTTCCTCATCTATGTCCCATTCCTTATAGCAGCTATTCAGAACAATTTCTGCCTTATTTCATATTTCAACCCTGCTCCCAGAAAATGAGGTCACCTTCTCCTTACTTGAGAAGATCCATATCCCCACCCTCAGATGTGGATTCTATCAAGCACCCTCTCTGCTTCAACATTCCCTTGCTTATTCCCTCTTGGCTCAGAGTAAGATATATCTTTTTTTCCACAGAAAAATCCTTTACCTCAGCTCTTAGCCTCAAGTATTCTAACTCCCTGCTTCATCCATTATCCTCTACCTAAACCTAATATATATATAATATATATATATAATAGATATATATGTGTATTATGTAAGCCTAATGTACATATATATGTAAATAACATCCACAATGGCTCAGATGGTAAAGAATCTGACAGAGAGACATGGATTCAATCCCTGGGTTGGGAAGATCCCCTGAAAGAGGGCATGGCAACCCACTCCAGTATTCTTGCCTGGAAAATCTCATGGACAGAGGAGCCTGGCTGGCTACAATCCATGGGGTTACAAAGAGTTGGGCACGACTGAGTAACTAACACCTTCATTTCAATATATGTGTCATTAAATAAAATTTTACATCTGCCACCCCATCTCTCGCCAGTGGCCACTACCAACCTACTAAAACAGGTAGTTTTTATTGTCTGTCCCTCCTTATTTAGCCCAATATAACTTTGTAAACTGGAGTCATCACTTACTTCCAAATCTCCAATTTCACATCTTTGCTCCTCCTCTCTATTCACATCTTTGCTCCTTTGTCATAAATTAAATGTCCATGTAAGTGTGAGTTTATTTCTAGCTCTCAGTTTTGTTTAATTGATCTATGTGTCTGTTCTTGTGCATTATGATACCTGTCTCTTATACACATCTAGATGTGTATAAGAGACAGGACTTATAGAATACCAGGCCAACATATGTATTGTGGGACTGCCACAAGGACAAGAGGAAGAGAAAGAGGCAGAGAGATTATATGAAGAGACAATGGGCAAAATCTTTCCAATTTTAATGAAAGATGTGAACATAAATATCTAAGTAGCTCAGTAAACACCAAGTAGAATGAACTCAAATGAACCCACATTACTGGGATGACCCAGAGAGATGGTATGGGGAGGGAGGTGGGAAGGGGGTTAAGGATTAGGAACACATGTACACCCATGGTGGATTCATGTTGATGTATGGCAAAACCAATACAATATTGTAAAGGAAAATAATAATAATAAATAATAATAATAAAAGTTTAAAAAGAAACTGTTTTAAAGCAAAAACAAAGACAATCTTGAAAGCAGAAAAAGAATAGTGACTCATCATGTACAAGGATTATCAGTAGCTTTCTCATCAGAAAGTTTAGAGACCAGAAATCAGTGAGGTAATATATTCAAGATGGTAAAGGAAGAAGAAAAAAATCTCAACTAAGAATTATATATCCACCAAAATTGTGGTCTTTCAAATATAACGAAGAAATTAAGACATTCCCTGTTAAATGATGTGCTGTATTTAGTAGCTCAGTGGTGTCTGACTCTTTCAGACCCCATGGACTGTAGCGTGCCAGGCTCTTCCGTCCATTGGGATTCTGTAGGCAAGAATACTGTGGTGGGTTGCTATGCCCTCATCCAGGGGATCCTCCCAACTCAAGGGTCAAAACAGTTCTCTCACATTGCAGACAGACTCCTTACTGTTTGAGCCACCAGGGAAGCCCATTAAACAATAATTGAGAGAATTTATTATCATTAGACCTGCCTTGCAAGAAGCCCTAAAGGAAGTCTCATAGTTTAAAATGAAAGGACATGAGCTTGGATATGACACCAAAGACATGGGTGGCAAAAAAAACAATAGACAAATTGGTATTTATAAAAATTTAAACTAATATATAAATAGAGTGAAAAGGCTGACTGGGAGAAAATGTATTTATAAATCATATATATGACAAAGGATTCCTAAAGGAAGTCTCATAGTTTAAAATGAAAGGACATGAGCTTGGATATGACACCAAAGACATGGGTGGCAAAAAAAACAATAGACAAATTGGTATTTATAAAAATTTAAACTAATATATAAATAGAGTGAAAAGGCTGACTGGGAGAAAATGTATTTATAAATCATATATATGACAAAGGATTAATATCCAGTATATATAGAGAACTCCTAAAACTAATTCATAAATAAGCAAAAAACAAAACAAAACACTTGAATGGACATTTCTTTAAATAAGATGTATTAATGGCCAATTAACATGTGAAAAGACGTTCTACATCACTAATTATCAAGGAAACGAAAATCAGAACAAGGATACCATTTACACTCATCAGCATGGTTATTATGAAAAATAAATAAAAATAACAACTGTTGGTGAGTATGTAGAATATGAAGTATTGATAAGAAACAGTATGGCAGTTAATAAAAAAATTAAAAATAGTATTATGATATAATCCAGCAATCTCACTTCTGGATAAGTAGTCAAAATAATTTAAAGCAAGGTCTTGAACATCAACCATGATCAAGACATATGTGTGTATCCATGTTCACAGCAATATTCATAATAGCTGAAACATGGTACATAAAAGAATAAGCTAACTGTGGTATAAGCATACAGCAGAATATCATTCAACCTTAAAAAAAAAAAAAAAGAAATTCTGACATGCTACAATAAAAGCTTGAGGACATCATGCTAAGGGAAATAAGGCAATCAAATAGACAAATACTGTATTGTTATACTTATATGAAGTACCTAGAATAGTCAAAGTCATAGAGAAAGAAAACAGAATGGTGGTTGCTAGGTCGTGGGGCAGAGTCAAATGGGAGTTGCCATTTACTGGGTGCAAAGTTTCAGTTTTGTAAAATGAAAAGAGTTCTGCAAATGGATGATGGTGATCACTGTACAAGAATATGAATGTATTTCATACTACTGAATCATATACTTAAAAGTGGTTAACATGGCGAAATTTTTGTGAAGTGTATTTTACCCCAATTAAAAAAAATCGAGAAAAAGAGATCATGGAATATGCATAAATTCCAGTAATACGAGTTTTAGAAAAACAGTGAATTTACATTGATGGCCATGGGTTTACAATCACTGAAAATATTCAAGAAACCTACCTAAATTCACCAGAGAGATTGTAAGCATTGTATGAGTGCCTAAACAAGAGAAACTAAAATATTTCTTTTACTGTTGAGATCATAAAAAAACTGTGACTTTTCCAAAGTTTAATAGTTAGTATGAAACTAGTAACGGGTAAAATTCCCTCTCCTCTGAGTGACCATAAATATAAGAAAAGTAAAACAGAGCCCACTATGAATTAAAGATCTAGTGGTTAGATTCTATTCCTATGAATTCCAAATATGCATATAGGTTTAGCATATATAATTTCTTTTTTAATATAAATTTATTTATTTTAATTGGAGGTTAAGTACTTTAAATATTGCATTGGTTTTGCCATACATCAACATGAATCCGCCACAGGTATACACGTGTTCCCCATCCTGAACCGCCCTCCTTCCTTCCTCCCCATACCATCCCTCTGGGTAGTTTCAGTGCACCAGCCCCAAGCATCCAGTATCATGCATTGAACCTGGACTGGCGATTCATTTCATATATGATATTATACATGTTTCAATGCCATTCTCCCAAATCATCCCACCCTCTCCCTTTCCCTCTCCCTCTCCCACAGAGGCCAAAAGACTGTTCTATACACCTGTGTTTCTTTTGCTGTCTCACATACAGGGTTATCATTACCATCCTTCTAAATTCCATATATATGTGTTAGTATACTGTATTGGTGTTTTTCTTTCTGGCTTACTTCACTGTGTATAATAGGCTCCAGTTTCATCCACCTCATTAGAACTGATTCAGATGTATTCTTTTTAATGGCTGCATAATACTCCATTGTGTATATGTACCACAGCTTTCTTATCCATTCATCTGCTGATGGACATCTAGGTTGTTTCCATGTCCTGGCTATTATAAACAGTGCTGNACTGTATGTGAGACAGCAAAAGAGACACAGATGTATAGAACAGTCTTAGACTCTGTGGAAGAGGGAGAGGGTGGGATGATCTAGGAGAATGGCATTGAAACATTTATTAATTTTAAAAGATTTTTGGTGGTCTTTAGGATTGTCTTTATACAGTATCATGTCTCTTTGCAAATAGTAAGAATTTTACTACTTCCTTTACAATTTGGGGACCTTTTTGTTTTCAAAATTGTTTTCCTTAATTTTATTTTTGGGTTTTTCATTGCTAGGGTGCAGAAGTACAACTGATATTTGTATATTGATCTTATATCTTACAATTTTGCTAAACATTTTTTCACTCTAATCATTGTTTTGTGAATTCTTTAGGTTTTTCTTTATATTATTTTTCATCTGAAAATATAAATAATTTTATTCCTTTCTTTCCAATTTGGATGCCTTTCATTTGTTATTCTGGCACAATTTCTCTGGCTAGTAGCTACAGTTCAATAGTGAAAAAAGCATGACAAGAATGGGAATCATTGCCTTTGTTGTGATCTTACAAGAAAATATTCTTTCTTTCAACATTAAATATGATGGCAGCTGCCTTTATTTTGGTAAATGTTGCTTGGGTTGAGAACATTTCTTTATTCCTAGCTTTTTGAGTGCTTTTATAATCAAAAGGTATTAAAACGTGTCATGTTCCGTGTCTATTGAAATGATTGTGTATTTATTTCCTTCTTTATTTTATTAAGAGAGTGTATTAACTTGACTCATTTTCAAATGATGAAGCAATCTCGCATTCCTGGGATAAATCGATCATGGTACAGAATCCCTTTAATATGCTGCTAGATTTGGTTTGCTAGTATTTTGTTATGGAGTTTTGCATCTATATTCATAAGGAATATTGGTTCTTAGTTTTCTTTTGTTTTTATGTAATTATACAATTCCATGTGATATGATAAAAATGATCTCATATACTGAGCTAGGAGGTGCTACCATACCCATTCTTTGAAAGAATTAGTGAAGAGTTGGCATTATTAAAAAAAAAAAGGTTTGTAGAATTCACCAGTGAAACCACACCTGGGCTAATCTTTACTTTATATGAAGTTGTTTGATAGCAATCCAATCTTTTCACTCATTAAAAATCTGCTTTTTTGATTTCCTATTTCTTCTCTACTCAGTTTCAGTAGATTGTGAATTCCTAGGAATTTACTGTTTGTATCTTAGTTAATCCATTGTCATACAGTTATTCATGGTATTCTCTTGTCATTCTTTTTTACTTCTACAAAGTAGATATGTCTCCATTTTCATCAAAGATTTTAATAATTTGAGCCTTCTTTCTTTCTTTCTTTTCAGTTTGGTCTTGCTAAAGTCTTGCCAATTATGTTGATATTTTTCAACAATCAAACTTTGGTTTTGTTGATTTTCTTTATGTATTTCAATTTTCTATTTCATTTATCTCTCCTAAATATTTGATTTCTTCAATATGCTTATTTTCTGCTTAGTTTTCTCTTCTATTTTTAATTTTCTTTTTAAGGTGAAAGATTAAGTTATTAATCAGATTTTTTTTTAATTTTTGGTATAGTTAAGTACTATTAGCTAATACTATTTTCACTGTGTCCAATAAGTTTTGATATGCTGTGTTTTTATCTTCAATAATTTGCAGGTATTTTCTAATTTCCTAATGATATCTTATTTAACCCATTGATTATTTAGAAGTGTTTAACTTGGACATATGTTTGCAACTCCCTAATTTCCTTCTGCTATTTTTTTCTAATTTTATTGTATTATGATAGATTATTACAATTGCTTCAAATTTATTGAGACTTATTTTATGACTTAACATATATGGTCTATTCTGGATAATATTCCATGTGCACTTAAACAGGATGTGTATTCTTCTGTTGTATTGTGGAGTGTCCTGTACATGTCTTTGGGGCCATTGGGTAACAGTATTTTTCAAGTCTTTGATGTCCTTGCTGATCTTTTAGCTAGGTATTCTATCCATAGTTGAAAATGTAGTATTCAAATCTCAAGCTGTTACTTTTTAACCAACTACTTCTCCTTAAAATGCACTCACTGTTTGATTCATGTGTTTGGGGGCTTTGTTGTTAAGAGCATACAAGTTTATAATTGTAGTGTCATTGATTGACTGATCCTTTCATAATTGCAAAATTTGACAAAGAATCACATTTTATAATTATGAAAGGATCAGTTAATCAATGACGCAGTGAGTGCAAGAAGCACAAGCTGGAATCAAGATTGTCGGGAGAAATATCAATAACCTCAGATATGCAGATGATACCACCCTTATGGCAGAAAGTGAAGATGAACTAAAAAGCCTCTTGATGAAAGTGAAAGTGAAGAGTGGAAAAGTTGGCTTAAAGCTCAACATTCAGAAAACGAAGATTATGGCATCCAGTCCCATCACTTCATGGGAAATAGATGGGGAAACAGTGGAAACAGTGTCAGACTTTATTTTTGGGGGCTCCAAAATCACTGTAGATGGTGACTGTAGCCATGAAATTAAAAGATGCTTACTCCTTGAACTGTGATGTTGGAGAAGACTCTTAAGAATCCCCTGGACTGCAAGGAGATCTAACCGGTCCATTCTGAAGGAGATCAGCCCTGGGATTTCTTTGGAAAGAATGATGCTAAAACTGAAACTCCAGTATTTTGGCCACCTCATACGAAGACTTGACTCATTGGAAAAGACTCTGATGCTGGGAGGGATTGAGGGCAGGAGGAGAAGGGGATGACAGAAGATGAGATGGCTGGATGGCATCACTGACTCAATAGATGTGAGTCTGAGTGAACTCCAGGAGTTGGTGATGGACAGGGAGGCCTGGTGTGCTGTGATTCATGGTCACAGAGAGTCAGACATGACTGAACTGAACTGAACTGAACTGACTGAGTAGTATAGCTACTCTGGCTCTATTTTGTTTACTGTTTACATGGCATATTGTTTTTCCATTCTTTTAATAACAAATCACTTGTGTATTTTGAATCCTAAATATACATAGCTTGCAGTTGAATTATGTTCCTTATCTATTCTTCGAATCTCTGCCTTTAAATTTGAGAATTTAATCTGTTTACACTTAATGTAAGTGCTGATACGATATGGTTTATGTTTGCCAATGTGCTATATATCTTGTTTTTTCTCATCCCTTTATTCCTTCATTACTTCTGTTTTGGGTATTAAATAGATATAATATAGTGTACTATGCAATTCCTTTTGTTGTTTCTCCCATATATATTTTGTAACTTTCTTGGTAGTTGTCATGGGGATTAGTATTAATTCTTAATTCATTACAATCTAGTTTGAATTCTTGCCAACTTAATTTTAATAGCATATATAGCTTCATTTATACATAATTCCATTCTCCCTCTCTATGCTGTTATTGTAACAAATTACATATTTGTGTATTATAACAATATCAGCATAGGCTTTTAATTATTGTTCCTGTATTTGTCTTTTAAATCAGATAGAAAAAAAGGGTTACAAACAACAACAGCAAAAATACATTTATACTTTTTCTACATTTACTTAAATTAATTACCTTTATTTGTGCTTTATTTCTGGAGAAGGCAATGGCACCCCACTCCAGTACTCTTGCCTGGAAAATCCCATGGACAGAGGANCAATATCAGCATAGGCTTTTAATTATTGTTCCTGTATTTGTCTTTTAAATCAGATAGAAAAAAAGGGTTACAAACAACAACAGCAAAAATACATTTATACTTTTTCTACATTTACTTAAATTAATTACCTTTATTTGTGCTTTATTTCTGGAGAAGGCAATGGCACCCCACTCCAGTACTCTTGCCTGGAAAATCCCATGGACAGAGGAGCCTGGTAGGCTGTGGTCCATGGGGTCGCGAAGAGTTGGACATGATTGAGCGACTTCCCTTTCACTTTTCACTTTCATGCTTTGGAGAAGGAAATGGCAACCCACTCCAGTGTTCTTGCCTGGAGAATCCCAGGGACGGGGTAGCCTGGTGGGCTGCCGTCTATGGGGTCACACAGAGTCAGACACTACTGAAGTGACTTAGCAGTAGCAGTGCTTTGTTTCTTAGCTTTGATTCAAGTTAACATATACTGTCCTTACATTTCACCCTGAAGAATCCCTTTAGGATTTCCCACAGTACAGATATGCTGGCGATGCATTCTCCTCATTATCTTTGAATGTTTTAGTTCTGCTTCATTTCTGAAGGACAATTTTGCTAAATATAGAACTATTGGTTGATAGAATATGTACTTTGAATGGGGCTTCTCAGTTGGCACTAGTGGTAAAAAGAAAAAAAAAAAACCTGCCTGCCAATGCAGGAGACATAAGAGATGAGAGTTAAATCTCTGGGTCACAAAGATCTTCTGGAGGAGAGCATTGCAACCCACTTCAGTATTTCTGCCTGTAGACTCCCATGGACAGAAAAGCCTGGTGAGCTACTGTCCACAAGATTGCAAAAAACTGGACATGACTGAAGCAACTTAGCATGCACATACTTTGAATACATAAGCCCTCTGTCTCATAACCTCCATTGTTTTCAATAAGAAATCAGCTACTGATTTTTTTTATGGTTGCTAATATTTTATTTAGGATTTTTGCACTAATTTTATTGTGGTATAGTTGGTGTACAATATTAAGCTTCTGGTGTACAATGTCATGATTCACAAAATTTAAAGGTTATACTCCCTTTACAGTTGCTATGAAATAGTGGCTATATATTTGGTGTTCTAACATATATCCTTGTAGCTTATTCATTTTATATATAATAGCTTGTAATTCTTAATTATCTACCCTTTATTGCCCTTTTCTCTCCCCATTCTCATCATTTATCTGATGATGGTCATTTAGGTTCTTTCCATGTCTTAGCAATTGTAAATGGTGCTACAATAAAAATTGGAGTGCGATTTTTCTCTCTCTTTTTTTTTTTTCAAATACATGCTCAGGAGTGGAATTGTTGGGTCATATGATAGTTTTATTTTTAGCTTTTTTTTGAGAAACATCCATGCAGTTTTCTACAGTGGCTGTAACAATTTTACATTCCCTTCAAGAGTGTGCTACAGTGCCCCTTTCTCCATATCATCATCAACACTTGCTATGTGTGATCTTCTTGATAATACCCATTCTTATAGGTGTGAAGTGATATCGAATTGTGGTTCTAATTTCCATTTCTTGGATGATTAAAGATGCTGAGCAACTTTTCATGGGACTGTTAGCCATCTGTACACTTCTTTTGAAAGAAATGACCATTCAGATCTTCTGAAAGGAATTGCAAACCACTAGTATTCTTTCCTTGAGAAACCCATGAACAGTATGAAAAGGCAAAAAGATAGGAAACTGAAAGATGAACTCGGTAGGTAGGTGCCCAATATGCTATGGAAGAAGAGTGGAGAAACAACTCCAGAAAGAATGAAGAGATGGAGCCAAAGCGAAAACAGCACCCAGTTGTGGATGTGACTGGTGATGGAAGTAAAGTCTGATGCTGTAAAGAGCATATCAAAGAGGACACTAATAGATGGAGAAATATACCATGTTCATGAATCAGAAGAATCAATATAGTGAAATGAGTATACTACCCATAGCATATATAGTTTCTTAATTAGTATGTCTGTTTACTCAGTGAGCATAATGTCATGAATCATTACGTATAACATCGAATTATTCAGATAATCTGAGAATTACTTACTAATGTGGTTCTGAATAAAATATAAGTATGTAGGCAATGGCAGTTTTACTTGTATCACAGATGCGAGGAAATAATATGGGTTGCATAATAAATAAATGTGTGCCAATAGAAAGCAGAAGTAAATACTTCCTCTGTCATTACTTAAATTTTCTCCTTGAACAGATACCCATACCAAGTTCTTAAATCATAAATATATGCTTTTATAGCAATATTATAAATGTTAATATATCAATGACTCTCCTTCCTTGCTCTTTTTTCTCATAAGTTTTATAGTCATAATATATAAATGTGTGCCAATAGAAAGCAGAAGTAAATACTTCCTCTGTCATTACTTAAATTTTCTCCTTGAACAGATACCCATACCAAGTTCTTAAATCATAAATATATGCTTTTATAGCAATATTATAAATGTTAATATATCAATGACTCTCCTTCCTTGCTCTTTTTTCTCATAAGTTTTATAGTCACTAACACTGTTTTTACTATGTTTTAATTCTACAGTTATTATTTGAGGTAGTTACCTCAATTTTTGCTGTTCCACTATATAAAAATGTTGTACTAGGAAAAATTATAAGATTTTTTTTATCATTAATTTCAATTATTACATCATTTTCTTTTTACTTTTAATAATCCCAGCCATTTAACTTATCTCCATTTAACATAACTAAGTAGACATAAAATTTAAAGTCTGATAGGAACTTCAATTTTTAACTTTATTCACTTGTTTGATTTTATTTTGGGTGCTAGGTACAAAACATTCTGGTTAATAATTAGGAAATAAACCCTAAATTATCAGTCATAGCTTTTTGAACAGAAATTTAGCATTTCAGAAACTCACAATCTGAGAGGTGCTATCAGATCATAACAGTATAATTCATGATATAATTAGCATCAGAGTATTTAAAAGAAATCCTTTTCAAACTGGTCCTTAGCCAGCACCCCCATAAATCACTTACTTCTAAGACAATTTTGTTTAAAAAAAAAAAAAGAAACAACTTTTGAAAGAGTTTTGATTTTGAATCTCTAGAAGTTAGAAATTATAAATGGTATTTGAAATCTATGCCAGGATTTCTCACAAATTATGCCCTAGTGACACGAACTTTAATGTGATTGGTGATAGGCCCTATCATATCTCAGAGCAATTCAAGCCCCATTCTAAAAATATAACTCACTAGGAACTATAACTATCTAACATTATCATTATGCTATGTTCATTTTGATCCCAGACACCATTTCTGAATTCCAAAAGAGTGCTTTCTTCAATCTAATAACTGCTAAAGGGAACAGAGCCAGTGAGATGTCCCTATTTTCAAAAAGGGAAGTTTGAAAAAATTACCTTTATTACTAAAATTAATGCTGTTTATGCAAAATATAATTATTATTTGATAAGGCTTAAAATTTGATTTCATAATATTTGTGAGAAACAAGTTGCAAATAGGAATAAATTTTTTCCATTTAATAAATTTTAGATTAAAAAATTATTTCTATTTTTAACTCTTCAGGAATAGTTAAATATATTTATTTACATATTTGAAGAATTAGAAATAACTAGTGTCATTTACCAAGTAGGGTGCTAAATTTGTGGAATTCTTTATAATAAATGTACTTCTTCCAGCCTGACATAACAATTATTTCAGATACATGCCATGAATATAAATTAATATCCTTTGAAAATTTATATTTCTTATTTTGAAAGTTTATTTTAAAGAATCTATAAGATAATTTAAATAGTCTGTAAATGTCATTTTTAAATTATTTTATCTATTGTTTTATTAAATTATATTTTATACATTTTAATATAAATTTTATTTACAAACTTTTTTAAGTTTATGCAACTACAAACAACTATCTACCCCCTGCTCTTAAAATAAGCTCTAAGTACAATAGAATTGAAGAAACTAATCTAAGCTTAGAGTGTTAAGAGTGTGACCTGGAAGAGTTCATATCAAACACAAGAGAACAACAAATACAAAGTTATACAAGCCAGAGAATTTGATACATAAACAGAGGACAAAAACCTGGAAGCTATTTAGTACTTCCAAGTACTGAAAAATGAGAAATTAATGATAGTTTGCCTTTGTAACATTCAGAAAATGAAGATCGTGACATCCGGTCCCATCACTTCATGGGAAATAGATGCGGAAACAGTGGAAACAGTGTCAGACTTTATTTTGGGGGGCTCCAAAATCACTGCAGATGGTGACTGCAGCCATGAAATTAGAAGATGCTTACTTCTTAGAAAAAAAGTTGTGACCAACCTAGATAGTATATTCAAAAGCAGAGACATTACTTTGCCGACTAAGGTCCGTCTAGTCAAGGCTATGGTTTTTCCTGTGGTCATGTATGGATGTGAGAGTTGGACTGTGAAGAAGGCTGAGCACCAAAGAATTGATGCTTTTGAATTGTGGTGCTGGAGAAGACTCTTGAGAGTCCCTTGGACTACAAAGAGATCCAACCAGTTCATTCTGAAGATCAACCCTGAGAATTCTTTGGAAGGAATGATGCTAAAGCTGAAACTCCAGAACTTTGGCCACCTCATGAGAAGAGTTGACTCATTGGAAAAGACTCTGATGCTGGGAGGGATTGGGGGCAGGAGGAGAAGGGGACGACAAAGGATGAGATGGCTGGATGGCACCACGGACTTGATGGACGTGAGTCTGAGTGAACTTCGAGAGATGGTAATGAACAAGGACTGTCTCTTATACACATCTAGATGTGTATAAGAGACAGGGGTATATGCAGGACAAGCTCACAGAAGCAGCGTTATTGTAACTTAAAATATCATCAGGTTGCAGTTTTTACTAGTTTTTCAAAAGCATACAGAATCATTTTTCTTTTACATCCAATGCAGTGTTCCATGCGCCTGTTGGTTGGTACTTGGATTCAGTTTGAGTNGGCCTGGCGTGCTGCGATTCATGGGGTCACAAAGAGTCAGACACGACTGAGTGACTGAACTGAACTGAACTGAACTGCCTTTGTTATACACCCTAAGTACCTAACATGTGTCATGCAAGCAGAGCAACATGGTAAAAGCACCAAAAACTCTCAGTGCAGAGCCTGTAAGAGAGCCTCAACATAAATAAGTTTCCATTTCTCACCAAAGGCTACAAATATAGGTTGAAATAAAACTAATTTCATGTTTCAGTGATGAGGAAGAGGGGAGGTTGCATTCAGTGATGTGGTAGTGAGTAGGAAACATGGCATAGCTTAATAATGATAACAATATTTTATGCATCTTACTATATGCCTAGTACTGTTCTAAGGACTTTAAAAGAACCATTTAAAACTCATGAAAAAAGTCCTATTAGATACTGTTATCATTCTCAGTTTCCATATTAAGAAACAAGTGATAAATCTTAAATAACTTGCCTATGATAGCATAGCTAAGCCAGAATTTGAAAACTTAAATTTAAACAGCCTTCTTTTTTTGCATATGGACTCTATCACCTGCCAGCTATGTGTCCTGGGTAAGTAACCTCACTAACATCTTTCATATTACAAATTGGGATGATAAGGAGGCAATTGTGAATATTAAACTTTTAAAAATTCTAAAGTTCATGACATATTATATACCCACAGTAAAATATTAGTTTTTCATCTTCCAACAACCCACATAGCTTTTATCCATGTATTCAATGCTCTGTACTGAATGCCTAAGAAAATACTTAGCCAGAGACTTGGAAAAGTATCTCAGACTGTTAACAGTCATTACCACAGAGAAGAGAAATGAATGTAGGCTGGTGTGAGATTCAACTGTATACCAGTGCCAAACCCATTATTTGGGCCTGATCCCTTTTGGGAAAAGCAAGCAGTATTAGGGATATTAACAAAACCCACCACAAAGTCAGAATGAACTCTTCGGTCTCCTGGACTTGAAATTATCACCAGATATAGATGAGGCAGTTTTCAGGTACCAAGAACAGCATTTAGTTTACCCTAATTTCTTTACAATATTGAACCAAGTCATATAGCAGGTACCACCGACATACAACCGGTCTTAAAAATTCTCCAGTACTCAGTCTCAATAGACTGGCTTTTATTATAACCTAAAAGCCAGGTATGGCAGAACCTGGTGGGCTGCCATCTCTGGGGTCACACAAAGTCGGACACGACTGAAGCGACTTAGCAGCAGCAACAGCAAAAGCCATCTTTGAATTTTTTTTTTTTTTTTCTCAAACCCTCATGATACTCCCTCTTGATATTCCACCCATCTGGGATCTTTCTGACTTTTTGCTATTTACCATTTACTTTCATTTCCTCTAGTTGAAAATTTTCAACTTCAATAATACATGGTAAAGCTCTATAACATTTATAAATAGGAGCAGCTCAAAAATTTTAATATTTTATGACCTATTGTCATCTTGATGTTTACAGTAATTTCAATATCAAGTCTAAATACTATCTTTCACCCACCAGTCATTCCTCTTCTGTTTACAAAGTGGAGATATAATGATGTATCATAAATTAGAATATATATTTCACCACCTACCTTTATTGCAGGTATTTTAACATGATACTTTGTTTTTAATTCTGAATATTACTTTTAAACTATTTCTTTGTTGTTAATAATAATGAAGAAAAGTCAAGAGAGAATTATGATGCATGTCCAAGTTTGAAAACCATCAATTTACATAAAATGTTTGACATAAAGTAGGAAAGATAGGCAAAAGAAGTTTGTAATTTAGGAGAGAGAAGGTAGTTACACTCTTTAGAGAACTTCATGTCAATAATCAAAAGATATCTCATTAGTTTATGGATATTGTGTATAACTTTAACATAAATAAAGTAAGCCTTTAACTTAAATAGTCTCACCTAATTTTACAACAATATAAGGTAAAAACTATTATAACTCCATTGGTAGAAATAATGGCAAATATTAAGAAAATTTTCCCAAGTTCATACAGCTCATAAGTATTGGAATCATTGTAAATTCAGGTTTCTCTGACTCTAGCTACTGAACTTTCAAATATTCTGTAAAATCACCATATTTTAAAACATGGCAAATGACAAAATAATAAAAAATAATTTGGAGTGAGAACTTTGTGGAGTCTCATATTTCATACTTATTTGCTGAATATTCATGGGGAACTCATAACTATTAATAAGTCTGAGTACCTTTACTTCTTAAGATAAAATAAAGCATGAAATCTAGCCTCCACTAGGGTAACAATAGCCCCACTAGCAACAAAAAGTCACTACCACTTAACAACAAAAAATGTTTATTTCTCATTCATCTAAAGTCCCAAGAGGTGTCTCTTTCTTTTTTTAAGTTTTACTCTCCACCTCAAAAATCTTTTTTAAAATTTGATGATATGGGGTGGGAGGTGGGAGGGTGGGTTCAGGTTTGGGAACTCATGTACACCCGTGGCGGATTCATGTCAATGTATGGCAAAACCAATACAGTATTGTAAAGTAAAATAAAGTGATGCAGGATGCTTGGGGCTGGCGTATGGGGATGATCCGGAGGGATGATGGAAGGTGGGAGGAGGGAGGGGGGTTCATGTTTGGGAGTTTGTGTACACCCGTGGCGGATTCATGTCAATGTATGCCAAAACCAGTAGAGTACTGTAAAGTAAAATAAAAGAAAATAAAATTAANGATGCAGGATGCTTGGGGCTGGCGTATGGGGATGATCCGGAGGGATGATGGGAGGTGGGAGGAGGGAGGGGGGTTCATGTTTGGGAGTTTGTGTACACCCGTGGCGGATTCATGTCAATGTATGCCAAAACCAGTAGAGTACTGTAAAGTAAAATAAAAGAAAATAAAATTAAAAAAAAAAAAAGACTAAAAAAAAAAAAGCAGAGACATCACTTTGCCAACAAAGGTCCATCTAGTCAAATCTATGGTTTTTCCAGTATTCATGTATGGATGTGAGAGTTAGACTATAAAGAAAGGTGAGTGCCAAATAATTAATGCTTTTGAACTGTGGTGTTGGAGAAGACTCTTGAGAGTCCCTTAGATAGCAAGGAGATCCAACCAGTCCATCCTAAAAGAGATCAGTCCTGAGTGTTCATTGGAAGGACTGATACTTAAGCTGAAACTCCAATACTTTGACAACCTGATGAGAAGAACTGAATCATTTTAAAGGCCCTGATGCTGGGAATGATTGAAGGCAGGAGGAGTAGGGGATGACAGAGGATGAGATGTTTGGATGGCATCACTGATTCATTGGACATGAATTTGAGTAAGCTTGGGGAGTTGGTGATAGACAGGGAAGCCTGGGGTGCTGCAGTTCATGGGGTCGCAGAGTTGTACACGACTGAGTGACTTGACTGAACTGATATATATATATGTATATGTACATAAGTTTACTATAAATTTTACTGATATAAAGATGTGTAACACAAATCTTTACAAATCATAAGAAAATGTACAGTGCTTTTTATTACACATTTCATATAGCCAGTTGATTCTCATAGCATCTTTCTATTGGCTTTTGCTAACCTTTGTGTCTATAGTCCACATGTGATTGCAATTCAGCTATGATTTGATGAAATCAGACAAACAATAAATGCTTAATATTTTCAAAAAAAAATTTTTTTTAATTTAAAAAAATATTTAAAAAAATCATCTCCCCAAATTTGTGTACAGATTCAGAATGTCTATTTCTAGGAAGAGTTCTTAAAGAGTTTAAAGTAATGGAATAAAGAGAAGAAATGAAGCATGAAAAAAAAAGGAATGGACTTTTTAATGTTAATTTTGAAAAAAGTGACAAAATTGTTGACTAATTTTTCTTTCAGTTTCTCTTTGCTTTTCTCGTTTCACAAATATGTTATCTGCATAAGTTCGTTTAAAAAAAAAGCTTATTTATTTATATTAACTGGAAGATAATTACTTTACAATATTGTGATGGCCCCTTCCATGAATCAACATGAATTGGCCATACATGAGTGCCCTCCCTCCTTAAACTCCTCCCCGCTCCCTCCTCACCCTATTTCTCTAGGTTGTCACAGAGCACCATCTTTGGGTTCCCTGCATCATACATCAAACTTCCACTGGCTATATGTTTTACATATGGCAATATATATGTTTCAATGCTGTTCTCTCAAATCATCCCACCCTCTCCTCCCACCATTTCCAAAAGTTTGTTCTTTATGTGTGTTTCTCCTCTGCTGCCCTTTATGTAAGATTGTCAATATTATCTCTCTAGATTACATATATATATATACATGCATTAATATATAATTTTTGTCTTTCTCTTCCTGATTTACTTCACTCTTTATAACAGGTCCTAGATTCATCCACCTCATTAGAACTGACTCAAATGCACTCCTTTCCATAGCTGAGTCAGAATACGAAGATCATGGCATCCGGTCCCATAACTTCATGGGAAATAGATGGGGAAACAGTGGAAAAGGTGTCAGACTTTATTTATTAGGGGCTCCAAAATCACTGCAGATGGTGATCGCAGCTATGAAATTAAAAGACGCTTACTCCTTGGAAGAAAAGTTATGACCAACCTAGGTAGTATATTCAAAAGCAGAGACATTATTTTGCCGACTAAGGTCCGTCTAGTCAAGGCTATGGTTTTTCCAGTGGTCATGTATGGATGTGAGAGTTGCACTGTGAAGAAGGCTGAGCCCCAAAGAATTGATGCTTTTGAACTATGGTGTTGGAGAAGACTCTTGAGAGTCCCTTGGACTGCAAAGAGATCCAACCAGTCCATTCTGGAGGAGATCAGCCCTGGGATTTCTATGGAAGGAATGATGGTAAAGCTGAAACTCCAAAACTTTGGCCACCTCATGAGAAGAGTTGACTCATTGGAAAAGACTCTGATGCTGGGAGGGATTGAGGGCAGGAGGAGAAGGGGAAAACCGAGGATGAGATGGCTGGATGGCATCACAGACTCGATGGACGTGAGTCTGAGTGAACTGCGGGAGATGGTGATGGACAGGGAGGCCTGGCGTGCTGCGATTCATGGGGTCACAAAGAGTCGGACACGATTGAGTGACTGAACTGAACTGAACTGAATATTCCATTGTGTATATTTACAACTTCCTTATCCATTCATCTGCCAATGGACATCTAGGTTGCTTCCATTTCCTACTAACTGTAAATAGTGCTTCAGTGAACACTGAGATACATGTGTCTTTATTAGTTATGGTTTCCTCATGGTATGTGTCCAGTAGTGGGAATTCTGGGTTGTATGGTAGTTTCATTTCTAATCTTTAAAGAAATCTCCATACTGTTCTCCATGGTGGTTGCATAAGTTTGCATTTCCACAATGTAAGAAGATTCCTTTTTCTCCACACCTTTTCCAGAATTTATTGTTTGTAGATTTGTTTGATGATGGCCATTCGGACCTGTGTTAGATGCTACCTCACTGTAGTTTTAATTTGGATTTCTCTAACAATGAACAATGTTGAGCATTTTCTTGTGTTTATTAGCCATATTTATTTCTTCTTTGGAGAAATGAGGTCCAAAGTTTCGGTCTTCTGTGCACTTTTTGATTGGGTTGTTGTTTCTCTTGCGTTGAGGTGTATGAGCTGCTTATATATTTTGGAGATTAATTCTTTGCCAGTTTCTTTTGCTATCATTGCTTTACAATGTGTTAGTTTTCTCTGTACAACAGCATTAATCAGCTATATGTATACATATATCCTCTTCTTTGTGAGCCTCCTTCCCACTTCTTCCATCATCCCACTCCTCTAAGTCATCACAGAGCAACCAGATGAACTCCCTGTGTTATACAGCAGCTTCCCACTACAGCTAGGGGAGAAGAGAGTTGGAAAAATGGAAATATTAGCATTGACATATATACACTACCAAGAGATTTTGCCACCTGATGCGAAGAACTGACTCATTTTAAAAGACCCTGATGCTGGGAATAATTGAAGGCAAGAGGAGAAGAGGACTATAGAGGATGAGATGATTGGATGGTATCACCGACTCGATGGACATGAGTTTGGGTAAACTCCAGGAGCTGCTCATGGACAGGGAGGCCTGGCATGCTGAGGTCCATGGGGTTGCAGAGTTGGACACAACTGAGTGACTGAACTGAACTGAAAAGATTTCTAAACAGGATCTCAGTATACTGCCATCCTGTGATCACAACTCCTGGATCTCAAGTTCACTCTAGTATTTGTTTCCTTTCCACCCAGATAAATGAATATAGAATCATGGAGAAAATAATTTAACTGTGTACAGAATTCACAGGCTGGAACTCATTTACATAACCATTCCTGATTTCATTAGAATCTTAAAAATGTAGTGGAGCTTTGTTCCCAGGAAAAAAGTTAACAGGTTTGACAGAAGGCAATGGCAACTCACTCCAGTACTCTTGCCTGGAAAATCCTATGGATGGAGGAGCCTGGTAGGCTGCAGTCCATGGGGTCGCTAAGAGTAGGGCATGACTGAACGACTTCACTTTCACTTTTCTCTTTCATGCATTGGAGAAGAAAATGGCAACCCACTCCAGTATTGTTGCCTGGAGAATCCCAGGGACGGGGGAGCCTGGTGGGCTGCCGTCTATGGGGTCTCACAGAGTGGGACACGACTGAAGCGACTTAGCAGCAGCAGCAGCAGTAGTTTCCTAGTAGTGTATATGTGAAACCCCATTATATAATTGTTGTTGTTGTTCAGTTGCTAAGTCATGTCTGACTCTTTGCTGCCCCATGGACTGTAACCCAGCAGGCTCCTCTGTCCCTGTGATCCTCCAGGCAAAAATAATGAAGTGGGTTGCTATGCTCTCCTTCAGGGGATCTTCCCGACCCAGGAAACCTGCATCTCTTACATGAGTGGGTTCTTTAACACTAGCAACACCTGGGAAGCCTTTCTCTGTGTAAATAAATAGTGACATTTTTATTCATACATATTAGTGGTTTTTATCCACCTTCTATGAATTTGGCTAATGTGAGTCTGTCAACAGAGATAATCTCCTTCTTAAAGTGCAAACAAACTAATTCTGGGAGACTATTATCCAGTCTTTAAACTGTGATGAATACCCCACTGGAAAAACCACTGGGTTTCTGAGCAGGTAGTCCCTTCTCACCAAGTGACATAACCTTGTTCTGGTGTTCGCCTTTCTTGGAAAAGTTTTAGTTGCTAATTTTTTTCCCTAATTATCTAAATTTATTTAACCTGGACATGTAATTCTAGAAGATTTTGAAATTGTTTAATTTACGCATCAGTTAAGTTCTAGATGTTTCCCCCACCCCTTCTTTTTTAAGGACATGAAAAGAAGATGAGAAAGCAGACATGGGAATGATTACTAAGTGAAATCTGTGGGTTTTTTTTTTTTTTATCTTACTGAAATATTAGAGAAATTGACTATTATATATGTATTTAGATGATGTTTAGAGCTATTATTAATTTTCAATGATAGTACTTTTATATTTGCTCCCAATGTCATTTGTAAATTTATGATTGTCAAAATTGTTGATTAACATGTTTTATAACATCACAGATCCTGATTCCAGAAGTATCAGGAGCTCTTTCAAGAAATTAGATGACCCATCATCACTGCCTTCATCCAGACTATTTAAGGTAAATCATTTTTTCTGTTTATTAGCTGTGATACCTCTGGTAATCATTTAAATTTTCTGTCTTCAGTTTGAGTAAGCAAGGTATTTGTAGAACTAAATATGGTATGTAAGGTAAAAACATGCCAAAATTTTTTTGAAAGTTATTTTTCTATATAAATGATACATTTATTATTAATTAGAAATATCAGATTTTTATAACATTCCAAAACTAAGTAAAAATTTTCATGAGGTGATTTTAATTTTATCCACAAACTATGATGTTGAGTCAACAGCAAATTTTCATGCTTATAAAGGATATAATTATTACATGTATATTATATCAATCAAATGTCTTAAATTTTTACTATTGATACCTCTTTAGTTTGTCTAAAATTAAATGAAAACCATTTATAAGATAAATATAACATGAAAATGTTTGCTTCTTATATTCTAATGCTAAGAATTAAAATAATGTTAGTTCTTTAACACATTTCCAAAATGGTCTCAACCTGATATTTGCCAAATTTAATTTTATTAAAGAAACTCATGCACGTCCTAGCTTAAGGATGAGCTTAAAGGCTAAAATAAATCTCCTTAAATTTAATATTGTAAAATTGGTTTAGTGTATGCTAGTATACTGAAGACCTACTAAATAATTTTGTAATGTTCATTAAAAAAAAAAACAAAACTCTAAATAAGTATTTTAGAGGCCTGGAATTATAGAACCAGTGCAAAATTCTTAACTTCTTGAAAGTCTAGGATACTCCATATAGGTTGAAGTTACTGATTTTCTGAGTTTGCATGCATAATATTGAGTTCTAAGGTTTAATGTTTGAGTTCATAAAGTACAAGAAATGGGGATTATAGATGAAACATTTTATTTTTAAAAGATATTGCTTACAAATTCATAAAAATCTCAATAATAAGAGGAACATTCTCACATTTTATTTAACAATTGTCAAGAGTTAGGAACAAAAGCTACACCACACACACACACAAAAAGTCCTCAAAACCAAAATCATATATGTTACATTAACAAATCACAAATGAATAAAACTAGAAATTTACAGTAAAATGTTAAGGAAAAAAAAATCACCTTAAAGTCTGAAAACATATTCCCAGATAAGCATTTTGTCAAAAAATGATTTGCAAAGCTATAATCTCATGCTATTTAAAAAGTTACAAACTATGAAAATATTTTATCAAAACTTATGACAAATGCTACTAAAGCTATAATTTAAGAATATAGCCTTAAATGTCAGTTTTATTAAAAGAGAAGTTTAACCAAAAATATGCATTTGAAGTCAGTTAATTAAAACATAACTTCTAAGAAACATATGAGAAATGAAATATACTAAAAAAGGAAAAAGTGGGAATAATTGAAAATAAAAATTAAAAATAGCAAAATATTTAAACTTTCAGAATAAAAACTAAACTGTGCATTCCTATATTTATATGTTTTTTACATGTATTTCTTCTGACTGGGATATATTCCTTTACCTTTCCACCTGGAAATGTACTTCTTTTCTATGAATCAACTGAATTACCATCTTCATTCTGAGAAATCCCTGATTCTTCTCTCACTATATCTTGCATGTTCCTCTTTAGAGACATTGAAACATTGAAACTTTTGAATAATTATCTTCTGTATGATATCAGTACACATTTCAAAGGAAAGTGAAGTGAAGTGAAGTTGCTCAGTCGTGTCCGACTCTTTGCGACCCCATGGACTGTAGCCTACTAGGCTCTTCTGTCCATGGGATTTTCCAGGCAATAGTCCTGGAGTGGATTGCCATTTCCTTCTCCAGGGGATCTTCCCAACCCAGGGATCGCACCCAGGTCTCCTGCATTGTAGGAGAGGTGTGATTTAATATATTAAGCAAGCAATTGATTTTGTTGAAAAAAATTACACAGTGTTAGTTTGAATTGGAATTTGAAAAATTGTATTTAGTGACAAGTGTTGCTGAAATATAGAAATACTATACCAAATTTTTTGCTTTAATATTAACCGAATTTATTTTTACTTTTATTGGATTTACTAGTTACACAATTATATGCAAAATGATATTTCATTCTGCATATTCTAATTGCTTCATCTTTATATAAAAATGTCTTGCTTATTAAGACAAATCAAGGAAAAGATTTGCATATAATCAATGATTAAAAGCTTGCACACTGTTGTAATTTTGCACAGATGTGAAATCTGGCTCTATGATCTGTCTACCATGTGACTTTGGGAAAGTTATTTGTCTCCTTTTTGCCTCAGTTTCTTCCTGGTAGCTAACTTTTAAGGTGGATTTGAGGTTCAAATGAATGAAAAATTGTTATATGCTTAGCATAGTGTCTGGTATTATATACGTTAGAGCATAGGATGTATAAAAGACATAGGATAAAAACCATTTCAAGTATATTTAATAATTGTATGTGTTTGTTTGAACTTTACTCAGCAAATATTGTTTAATTAACGTTTCCACCACTTTACTTTCTCTGTCATATTCCAGTGATAGAACAAACATTAGGTGGGTTTACTTATTATGTGTACACTTTACGATCTTTATCTATAAAAAGTGAATTTTAATAATATCATCCTTATGGATTTGTGTATAAAAAATAGGATAACAGAAAATAACTGAAGAAAGATGTTGGAACACTTTAAGCTCTCACCAAATGCTAGATAATATTGTTGACTTAAGTCAGGTATTGAATGTGTTGTAAAAGTGTTTCACACTGAACACACTACGGAGCATNTGGATTTGTGTATAAAAAATAGGATAACAGAAAATAACTGAAGAAAGATGTTGGAACACTTTAAGCTCTCACCAAATGCTAGATAATATTGTTGACTTAAGTCAGGTATTGAATGTGTTGTAAAAGTGTTTCACACTGAACACACTACGGAGCATTCAGTACAGCTAAATAAAAAAAAAGTTGCTTCCCTTTATCGCACACTATACAAAAACAATTTATATGTAAAATAGAAATCATTACAGTACTAGAAAAATTATAAGTGGGCATTAGTATAATTTCACAAAAGCATGTGCTGTCAAAGGAAATATATCTATTTTATGCTAGTGATATAATCAAAACTTAATAAGTCAGAATAGAAATTATGTTATTAAGGAAATATTGATGAATTTTCTTGAACCCAGACCCTGAAGAAAATTATGTGAAAGAAGCAGCATATTTTGTACTCTCAAGGGCTATGATATCTGATCAAATATCTTTGAATAAAATAAGCTGTGAAAATATAAAGCAGGACATAAGATGTATGTAAAATTACACATGATCTGTAATCCAAATGAAATTATAGCCAACTTTGAAGACAATTAAATAAAATGCAACTATACAATTTTTCAAAATGATATCAATTGTTGGCCCCAATTCTATATACTCCAGCTCAGATTTTGTTTTTAACATGGAAAGTTAAAATTCTAGTGTTTTATAAGAAAAGAAAAAAAAATCATTCATTCTGAATAAATTATATTTCATGGAAAATTTAACCAATTTTAGTTTATACTGCTTCTTAGGCTTTATTTTTAAGAAACACGGACATTAAAATACTGTCTCTGGGTTTTCTTTGTCAAGTATATGGAAAATGCATAGTATCACCATAATGCTGTATGTTACCTTTTTCTTTTCAATTCTGTAATCAGACACTGTACTTAATTTGGGGAGTGTACTTTGCTTTAGCAAATTGGATGATAAATAGATTTTTTTTTTTTTAAGTTAAGCCTGATTTATCCCTCATTAACTTCCTAAGTTATTGAAAATCTCAATAGTGCCATCCAGGAATACTTTCCTGAGGAATGGTCAAATTTTATAAACATTATGCTGTCTATTCATTCTGAAAAAAACTAATTATTTCCACTTAGGCATCACACTTAGGATTTCATTTATTTTCAGTCTAATTTGAGAATCTAGATTTTTTCACCAGAGACACAAAAGAGGATGCTTGGTGCTCATTTGAGATACTGCAGTATCCCAATGCTTCTCCAAATCAGTTGAATTGGCTCGATAATCATTCATTCAGATCTTGCTGTTGAAGGTGTATTTTGGGGGTTTCTCTGATTGCCATACAGATCTTTATGTTCCTAGAAGACAGGAAAACATAGAACTTACTTCCTGTAAGTCACCATATTCTAACCACATTTGCCTTCATCTTATTTTGAATCATCAACTTCATGCTGGCCATGGTATCTCTGCACCTGCAGGTTTTAAATTTTATTTTATTTTTTCCTCTGAAAAATTTTACCCAGAATCTACCTGTAGCTGGGTCTTTTGTATTATTCATGTGTTAGAACATTTACTTTACTTTCATTAGGTAGCTTTTCCAGATTATTCCATCTAAAACAGTAGAACCCACACTCTGTCCCAAAACACACACACACACACATACAACTGATCAGTTACTACCACAGACCCTATTTCCTTCTACTATTTTGTGTCAATATTGTGCTTGGCTATTTATTTGTTTTATATGTCTCCCATATGATAATATAAAATTCATGAAAACAGGGACAGATAGATACTCTTTGCTGTACTTCCAGCTTGGATGACAGTGTATAACTTTGCTGTCTGGCCCTCAAAGGCAAGATAATAGAAAGAACTAAGAAAGAAAGATGGAAGGAAGAGCAAAGGACTGAGAATTGAACATAAGACAGAAGGCAGAAAACAAATAGCAGTTCAATTTATAGGCCAGTGACTTTTTACATATGTTAGAGGAGCCACTTGTCTTCTAAAATTCCATTATTACTCTGTCAACTCTCATATAAAAATCCATTTGAGATTTTAAATTCAGGTGTATTTCACATTAGCAAAAGTACTGTGTTATGCAAAGTCAAGACCAACATGTAGTGCTGCTATTTTCTTTTATCTAGATTTCATGTCATGCTCATAATTTTATTTTTCATTCCTCTCAGTCTATTAAAGAGTTACTTGAGTTTATACCAGTGTTTTCTCAGTTCTCATATTAATTTCTTTCACTTTTTAAACTCTGTTTCCTTTCCCTGTGAAAGATGATTCTGAATGACATAAGATTCATTTCAACAAAATGTAGTAAATATTTTTTTCTACAGTTTGAAATAAAACAGTCAAGTTCCTAAATAGATTTTAATATATCTACTCATATTTTTGAATTTGTGAACCAGAGTTTCTTTATATGAACTTTACACACATTTTTAATAATTTAAGCAAGAATACTTTTACAGAATTTTCACCATGTTTCAGTCTACTTTTGACCAGATTGTCCTGTTCCTCGTGAGTCCTTAAATTTGGTTATATTGCATATATTAATTTCAGGATCATTGATATCTATCAGTTCAGTTCAGTTCAGTCGTTCAGTCGTGTCCGACTCTTTGCGACCCCATGAATCGCAGCACGCCAGGCCTCCCTGTCCATCACCATCTCCCGGAGTTCACTCAGACTCACGTCCATGGAGTCCATGATGCCATCCAGCCATCTCATCCTCGGTCGTCCCCTTTTCCTCCTGCCCCCAACCCCTCCCAGCATCAGAGTCTTTTCCAATGAGTCAACTCTTCGCATGAGGTGGCCAAAGTACTGGAGTTTCAGCTTTAGCATCATTCCTTCCAAAGA
>SJYX01023642.1:234040-244983 GCA_006410675.1 Oreotragus oreotragus
GCCTTGACTAGATGGACCTTAGTCGGCAAAGTAATATCTCTGCTTTTGAATATACAATCTAGGTTGATCATAACTTTTCTTCCAAGGAGTAAGTGTCTTCTGATTCCGTGGCTGCAGTCACCATCTGCAGTGATTTTGCAGTCTCCAAAAAATAAAGTCTGACACTGTTTCCACTGTTTCCCCATCTATTTCCCATGAAGTGACGGGACCGGATGCCATGATCTTCATTTTCTGAATGTTGAGCTTTAAGCCAACTTTTTCACTCTCTTCTTTCATTTTCATCAAGAGGGTTTTTAGTTTCTCTTCACTTTCTGCCATAAAGGTGGTGTCATCTGCATATCTGAGGTTATTGATATTTCTCCTGGCAATATTGATTCCAGCTTGTGTTTCTTCCAATCCAGTGTTTCTCATGATGTACTCTGCATATAAGTTAAATAAGCAGGGAGACAATATACAGCCTTGACGTACTCCTTTTCCTATTTGGAAACAGTGGCAAAATGTACTTGATAATAATGCTAATAATGATATAAGTATTAAGTATGGTGCATCTTTTAAACTATTTTGAGAAAACTGCACATGATAATTGAAAAGAATACATACAATATATAAATATGTCACAGTGAAAATATAAGACAAAAATTAGATCCACAATAAAATTATGTAAAGTGAAATGTGAATTTAATGGGCTAGAATTAGAATAAATTAAAAAATGAAATTTTTGGAGCAAAGGAAACACAAAACCATTGCTCTCTTTATTTTTCCCATAATTTATACTCGGCTCTCGCAAGCGGCCCACACTTAGTGCAAAGGGCCGGCTCTCGCAAGCAGCCCGCGCTTAGTGCGCTGGCCCAGTGCCAGGCTGCGACGGTGCAGGAACGGCCGAGAGGATCTACCCTGTGTCTGAGGTCAGTGGAGGCCGGGAGGAGCTACCCCTCATCCGAGGTCAGTGGCGGCAGCTGGGANAAGCAGCCCGCGCTTAGTGCGCTGGCCCAGTGCCAGGCTGCGACGGTGCAGGAACGGCCGAGAGGATCTACCCTGTGTCTGAGGTCAGTGGAGGCCGGGAGGAGCTACCCCTCATCCGAGGTCAGTGGCGGCAGCTGGGAGGAGCTACCCTGTGTCCGAGGTCAGGGGAGGCCAGGAAGAGACACCCCACGTCTGAGGCCAGGGGCGGCAGCTGGGAGAAGCCACCCATGCCCGAGGCCATGGCCGTCGGCCGGGAGGAGCAACCCGAGGAGCAGGGGCTGCGCAGGCGCAGGAGGGCTTAGAGGAGCTGTCTCACGTTGAAGGTCAGGAACTGCGGCAGTAAGGAGATACCCTTCGTCCAAGGTAAGGAGCAGCGGCTGTGCTTTGCTGGAGCAGCCATGAAAAGACAACCCGCGCCCAAGGTAAGAAAAATCCAAGTAAGATGGTAGGTGTTGCGGGAGGGCATCAGAGGGCAGACACACTGAGGCCATACTCACAGAAGGCTGGTCAATCTAATCACACTAGGACCAGGGCCTTGTCTAACTCAATGAAACCAAGCCATGCCTGTGGGGAAACCCAAGGCGGGCGGGTCATGGTGGAGAGGTCTGACAAAATGTGGTCTGCTGGAGAAGGGAATGGCAAACCACTTCAGTATTCTTGCCTTGAGAACCCCATGAACAGTATGAAAAGGAAAAATGATAGGATACTGAAAGAGAATCTCCTCAGGTCGTTAGGTGCTCAATATGCTGCTGGAGATCAGTGGAGAAATAACTCCAGAAAAAATGAAGGGATGGAGCCAAAGCAAAAACAATACCCAGTTGTGCATGTGACTGGTGATAGAAGCAAGATTCGATGCTATAAGGAACAATATTGCATAGGAACCTGGAATGTCAGGTCCATGAATCAAGGCAAATTGGAAGTGGTCAAACAAGAGATGGCAAGGGTGAACGTCGACATTCTAGGAATCAGCGAACTAAAATGGACTGGAATGGGTGAATTTAACTCAGATGACCATTATATCTACTACTGCGGGCAGGAATCCCTCAGAAGAAATGGAGTAGCCATCATGGTCAACAAAAGAGTCCGAAATGCAGTACTTGGATGCAATCTCAAAAACGACAGAATGATCTCTGTTCGTTTCCAAGGCAAACCATTCAATATCACAGTTATCCAAGTCTATGCCCCAACCAGTAATGCTGAAGAAGCTGAAGTTGAACGGTTTTATGAAGACCTACAAGACCTTGTAGAACTAACACCCAAAAAAGATGTCCTTTTCATTATAGGGGACTGGAATGCTAAAGTAGGAAGTCAAGAAACACCTGGAGTAACAGGCAAATTTGGCCTTGGAATGCGGAATGAAGCAGGGCAAAGACTAATAGAGTTTTGCCAAGAAAATGCACTGGTCATAGCAAACACCCTCTTCCAGCAACACAAGAGAAGACTCTACACATGGACATCACCAGATGGTCAACACCGAAATCAGATTGATTATATTCTTTGCAGCCAAAGATGGAGAAGCTCTATACAGTCAACAAAAACAAGACCAGGAGCTGACTGTGGCTCAGATCATGAACTCCTTATTTCCAAATTCAGACTTAAATTGAAGAAAGTAGGGAAAACCGCTAGACCATTCAGGTATGACCTAAATCAAATCCCTTATGATTATACAGTGGAAGTGAGAAATAGATTTAAGGGCCTAGATCTGATAGACAGAGTTCCTGATGAACTATGGAATGAGGTTCGTGACATTGTACAGGAGACAGGGATCAAGACCATCCCCATGGAAAAGAAATGCAAAAAAGCAAAATGGCTGTCTGGAGAAGCCTTACAAATAGCACTGAAAAGAAGAGAGGCGAAAAGCAAAGGAGAAAAGAAAAGATATAAGCATCTGAATGCAGAGTTCCAAAGAATAGCAAGAAGAGATAAGAAAGCCTTCTTCAGCAATCAATGCAAAGAGATAGAGGAAAACAACAGAATGGGAAAGACTAGAGATCTCTTCAAGAGAATTGGAGATACCAAGGGAACATTTCATGCAAAGATGGGCTCGATAAAGGATAGAAATGGTATGGACCTAACAGAAGCAGAAGATATTAAGAAGAGGTGGCAAGAATACACAGAAGAACTGTACAGAAAAGATCTTCACGACCCAGATAATCATGAGGATGTGATCACTAATCTAGAGCCAGACATCTTGGAATGTGAAGTCAAGTGGGCCTTAGAAAGCATCACTAAGAACAAAGCTAGTGGAGGTGATGGAATTCCCGTTGAGCTGTTTCAAATCCTGGAAGATGATGCTGTGAAAGTGCTGCACTCAATATGCCAGCAAATTTGGAAAACTCAGCAGTGGCCACAGGACTGGAAAAGGTCAGTTTTCATTCCAATTCCAAAGAAAGGCAATGCCAAAGAATGCTCAAACTACCGCACAATTGCACTCATCTCACACGCTAGTAAAGTAATGCTCAAAATTCTCCAAGCCAGGCTTCAGCAATATGTGAACCGTGAACTCCCTGATGTTCAAGCTGGTTTTAGAACAGGCAGAGGAACCAGAGATCAAATTGCCAACATCCGCTGGATCATGGAAAAAGCAAGAGAGTTCCAGAAAAACATCTATTTCTGCTTTATTGACTATGCCAAAGCCTTTGACTGTGTGGATCACAATAAACTGTGGAAAATTCTGAAAGAGATGGGAATACCAGACCACCTAACCTGCCTCTTGAGAAATCTGTATGCAGGTCAGGAAGCAACAGTTAGAACTGGACATGGAACAACAGACTGGTTCCAAATAGGAAAAGGAGTACGTCAAGGCTGTATATTGTCTCCCTGCTTATTTAACTTATATGCAGAGTACATCATGAGAAACGCTGGACTGGAAGAAACACAAGCTGGAATCAAGATTGCCGGGAGAAATATCAATAACCTCAGATATGCTGATGACACCACCCTTATGGCAGAAAGTGAGGAGGAGCTAAAAAGCCTCTTGATGAAAGTGAAGGAGGAGAGCGAAAAAGTTGGCTTAAAGCTCAACATTCAGAAAACGAAGATCATGGCATCCGGTCCCATCACTTCATGGGAAATAGATGGGGAAACAGTGGAAACAGTGTCAGACTTTATTTTTTTGGGCTCCAAAATCACTGCAGATGGTGACTGCAGCCATGAAATTAAAAGACGCTTACTCCTTGGAAGAAAAGTTATGACCAGCCTGGATAGTATATACAAAAGCAGAGACATTACTTTGCCGACTAACGTCCGCCTAGTCAAAGCTATGGTTTTTCCTGTGGTCATGTATGGATGTGAAAGTTGGACGGTGAAGAAAGCTGAGCGCTGAAGAATCGATGCTTTTGAACTGTGGTGTTGGAGAAGACTCTTGAGAGTCCCTTGGACTGCAAGGAGATCCAACCAGTCCATTCTGAAAGAGATCAACCCTGGGATTTCTTTGGAAGGAATGAGGCTAAAGCTGAAACTCCAGTAGTTTGGCCATCTCATGCGAAGAGTTGACTCATTGGAAAAGACTCTGATGCTGGGAGGGATTGGGGACAGGAGGAGAAGGGGACAACAGAGGATGATATGGCTGGATGGCATCACAGACTCGATGGACATGAGTTTGAGTGAACTCCAGGAGTTAGTATTAGACAGGGAGGCCTGGTGTGCTGCGATTCATGGGGTCGCAAAGAGTCAGACACGACTGAGTGACTGAACTGAACTGAACTGAACTGAATATAGGAGAAGGTGAGGAGGATATAATTATGTTGCAAAAAGGAAACTAAAGGCACATTAGAAAAATTTGTTATGTATGTATCTCTTTTTATTCACTGAACAAGTCAATTGACATCTATTGTCTTAGTTGTTGTGAAAGCAATTTGTAAGGTGTGATCAAGATTTCTGATCTTCAGGAATTTATAATCTACAGAGGGGTTAAAGACACATGTACCCCAGTGTTCATCGCAGCACTGTTTATAATAGTCAGGACATGGAAACAACCTAGATGTCCATCGGCAGATGAATGGTTAAGAAAGCTGTGGTACATATACACAATGGAGTATTACTCAGCCATTAAAAAGAATACATTTGAATCAGTTCTAATAAGATGGATGAAACTGGAACCGATTATACAGAGTGAAGTAAGCCAGAAAGAAAAACACCAATACAGTATACTAACACATATATATGGAATTTAGAAAGATGGTAATGAGGACCCTGCAAGACAGCAAAAGAGACACAGATGTATAGAGCGGACTTTTGGACTCTGAAGGAGAGGGAGAGGGAGAGGGTGGGATTATTTGGGAGAATAGCATTGAAATATGTATACTATCATGTAAGAAATGAATCGCCAGTCTATGTTCGATGCAGGATGCAGGATGCTTGGGGCTGGTGTATGGGGATGATCTTGAGGGATGATGTGGGGTGGGAGGTGGGAGCGGGGTTCATGTTTGGGAGTTCCTGTACACCTGTGGCAGATTCATGTAAATGTATGCCAAAACCAATAGAGTACTGTAAAGTAAAATAAAGTAAAGTGGAAGCTCTAAAAAAAATTAATAAAAACTAAAAAAAGAAAAAACCTGTCCTTCAATTAACCCATTTCCAGGCAGCATACAATAGTTATTATATGAGAACAGCAAAACAGAATTTGTTTGAGAATCCAAAGTGGGTAACAGAAGGCTTCAAACTTCAGAAAGAAGGAAACATTTTTCTTTTTTTCTTTCAGAGGTGAACCTTCAGATTGGTTCTTTAGCCAGGAAATAATCTTAATTACCATGTAATGTTAGGAACTTTCCAAATAAGTAAGGGGCAATTTTTATCCAGACTTCAAAAACTTTTCATTGATTATCTGCTATAAGGAATTGATTTAGATTTAAAACCCTTGTTTCCTATCAGAAGAGCATATTTGCAGCCCACATATAAAACTCCTTTCTGTCAATAATGTATACAAAAATTGGTTGCATAAATAAGTTGTAGTAGCTTTTCTGGAAGATTGCACTGTGGAATGTGGTCCCAGGTGATACCCCAGTAAACAATTTATGAAAACACTACAAACATACACCCCTCCATTCCCAGAGATTCATCATGCCCTTTACAAATTATGTCTTGATATCTGAGTAACAAGATCAATTATAGTGAATTTAAGTAAGTATTTTCAATCTTATTTCACTGCAAAATCTTTTGGATTAATGGGTATCATGTTAAAATCCGAAGTCTCTAGCTGTTAAAATCAGGGGCAATGGGTACAGATTACCTGGGCTTTTATTCCTGTTTGCAATCTATCGTGATCTTAGGAAAGTTGTTCCATAAAATGAGGATAACAATAGGGTGGTAAATAGATATTTTTTGTGGAGTGTGAGTCAGGAATAAGCAAGATTATAAGCCTTGAATATTCCCTAATACTTGGTAAGTGATACAAAATTGTTGTCACTATTAGAGCAGCCTTCTCTGGATCCAAGTGCTAATATTCTGAGATAATGTCAGATGTAAAGAAGAATTGCATTCACTGATATAAAAGTTCAAGCAGCTGTTTCACCCGTGACTCTTGCCCCTGGATAGAAGCTTGGGCTTTTTCTTACATCCATTCATGCAAAGAAGGAGAAGGACATGACCAGGTATACTGTTAACTCCAGTTCATATGCCTAATGTACAGTGAGGCCAAATAAATGGAGAAGTTGAAGTTTGAAGGAGAGAAATGTTTCTTGCAGGGAAATAAAAGGAAGTAGGTGGCTCAGGCCCCTCAAAAATCTCCAAGATCCCCAAAGGGTTTCAACAAAGTTTTTTTAAAGACCAGGTGCTGGAGGTGGATCACAGGATATATGATCAGCTCCTGGACAGTTCTCTGATTGGTTGATTGTGAAGTAACAGAGCTGTGTCACAGGTATTGACATTATCAGTCCTTAGGCTCAGGGAAACCTGAGGCTAGGTACTCATGGTCATAGGGAGTTAACATCTTTCATTTGGTGTAGGTTTTTCACATTTGCAAAATAACTCTGGAAATGTGAATCAAACACTATTATCCAGACACTTCAGAGAGGGGGGCTTCTCTGATGGTTTAGATGGTAAATAATCTTGGGCAGTGCAAGAGACCTGGATCTGATCCCTGGGTCAGGAATATCTCCTAGAGAAGGGAATGACACCCCATTCCAGTATTCTTGCCTGGAGAATTCCATTGCCAGAGGAACCTGGTGGGCTATGTCAATGGGGTCATGAAAAGTCGACAAGACTGACTGACTAATGCATTCACTTCTTCAGAGAGGAGCTAAAGCAGAGAATATGGGGTAAGGCTTTTCCCAGGAGGGCCCCATAGGATCCTGCTCAGTTACAGTATGACATGGAGTTTGAGATGCCAGTAGTACAGTCAAGCTGACATGTTTGCCAGACTGCAGGCTACACAAGGTGAGAATCTGGCCTTAAACACAATAAAAGCACTTAAGAAAGGATTTCTTCCCCTTTGGCAACCACATGTCTGTTCTCTATGTCTACAAGTCTGTTTGTTTTGTAGACAGGTTCATTTGTGCCATATTTAAATACCATATATAAGTGATATTGTGTGCTATTTGTCTTTCTCCTTATTTTGTAACTTATGTGATAATCTCTAGTTGTATCCATGTTGCTGCTAATGGCATTATTTCATTCTTTCTTATGGCTGGGTAGCGTTTCATTGTATATATGTACCACATCTTCTTTATCCATTCCTCTGTCAATGGACTTTAATGTTGTTTCCACATCTTGACTATTGTGAATAGTGCTGTTGTGAACATAGGGGTGCATGTATCTTTTTGAATTATAGTTTTGTCTGCATATATGCCCAGGGCTGGGATTGCTGGACCACATGGTAGTTTTATTTTTAGTTTTCTGAGGAACCTCCATACTGTTTTCCATAGGGGCTGCACCAGCTTACATTCCCAACAGTGTAGGAGTGTTACCTTTTCTCTACACCCTCTCTAGGATTTATTTGTAGACTTTTTAATGATGGTCATTCTGACTGGTGTGAGGTGGTACCTCACTGTAGTTTTGCTTTCTCTAAATGTTGAGCATCTTTTCATGTGCTGGTCATCTGAATGTCTTTGAAGGGAGGATGGAGAAGGATGGACTGGAAGTTTGGAAGTAGTAATTCTAAACTATTACATTTAGAATGGATAAACAATCAGGTCCTACTCTATTACACAATGAACTATATCCAATTTCCTAGGATAATGGAAAAGAATATTTAAAAAAGAATGCTTATATGTATATAAGTGAGTCACATTGCTTTACAGAAAATATTAGAACAATATGGAAATCAACTGTACTTCAATTAAAAACTAAATATTTCCACCATTTCTTCTTTTGGACATACTTCTACTAGTCTAGTGGCTTTAGGACTTGGGACATTGTCTTTCTTTTGTCTTTTTTATTTGAAGGACAAAGTAGGATCTAAATGCAGTATTTCTATTCATGGACCTCCCATTTTATGGACTTCATCTACATCTATATGCTATTATATCTCTAATTTAAAATCCAATAGAATAATGTATATCTCTGACCCTTATAATTTATTCTGTCTTGTCACCGATTTGTCAAAACATGCTTGCAATGATGAGAATAGTTCACCAGTTAAGAGTCTTCCATACCAAAGACATAGTTATGATGTATGGGTATGTTGCAAAAAATGCCCAGGGCAATTTGATACATTTCATAATGTAATTTTTGAGAACTCTTATTGTATAGAATGAGGCCAGTAAACACAATGTGATTATGAAACATAAATTGATGGTTAAACACATGTCACTGACATTTTGGTACAATTTGTAGAGTATATAGTGCCCTGATTTTTTTTTTTTAATCTATCTCTTAATGTGACCTGATGTATCAAATCAGTTCAGTCACTAAGTCATGTCTGACTCTTTGTGACCCTATGGACTGCAGCACTCCAGTCTTCCCTGTCCATCAGCAACTCCCAGAGCTTGCTTGAACTCATGTCCATAGAGTCAGTGATGCCATCCAACCATTCCATCCTCTGTCATTGCCTTCTCCTTCTGCCTTCAACCTTTCACAGAGTCAAGGTGTTTACCAGTGAGTCAGTTCTTCACATCAGATGGCCAAAGTATTGAAGCTTCAGCATCAGTCCTTCCAATGAATATTCAAGACTGATTCAAAATAAATAAATACAAAAAATAAATAAAATAAAATAAAATAAAAAAAGATTGGTTGGTTTGATCTCTTTGCTATCCCAAGGACTCGCAAGTCTTCTTCAACACCACAGTTCAAAAGCATCTACTCTTTGGTGCTCAGCTTTCTTTATGGTCCAACTCTTGCATCCATACATGACTACCATAAAGACTGACTACAGGGACCTTTGTTAGTATATGGGCCTGATGTATACTAGTAAAGTTTTTGTCTTATTATAAAGGGAGGGGCAGGCTAGGATACAGTCTTCAAAAGTTCATATAATTGGCCTAAACATTATTCCCATTTTTGTGCCCTGAGATATTTGCAACATCTAACTGGATTTCAGCTTATTCATCTGTAAAATAAGGATAGTGATACCCAGCCCTAAATCATAAAGTTGCCATAGCTATCATATAGAGGACAAGAATGCAAAAGTAACCTGGAAAAGTTCTACTTACATAAAGTGGAATCACTTGACTAAAATTATTATGATTTTTGCAAGCAATAGTAGCATTTAAGTTTTAAAGATTTTTTTGTCTGAGTATTATCTCACTGACACAAATCAGGTGAACTAAAACAGCCAAGAGACCAGGAGTGGCCATTATTTCAAGTTATTTATCAATGATCATTGAATTCATAATATGACTATGAGTCAATAATAGTTAAAATAGTTTGATAAAAGCATTTAGTGATGCTTTATCTATGATCATAGAACAAAAGATCAAACTATCCATTGTATTTATTTTCACTACTTTTTTCTAGACTTTTGCTACCAAATCACTCATGTAATGAACACATCGCTGAAGAAGGCATTCTTATCTCTTCTTGCTATTCTTTTGGAACTCTGCATTCAGATGCTTATATCTTTCCTTTTCTACTTTGCTTTTCACTTCTCTTCTTTTCACAGCTATTTGTAAGGCCTCCCCAGACAGCCATTTTGCTTTTTTGCATTTCTTTTCCATGGAGATGGTCTTGATCCCTGTCTCCTGTACAATATCATGAACCTCATTCTATAGTTCATCAGGCACTCTATTTATCAGATCTAGGCCCTTAAATCTATTTCTCACTTCTACTGTATAATGATAAGGGATTTGATTTAGGTCATACCTGAATGGTCTAGCGGTTTTCCCTACTTTCTTCACTTTGAGTCTGAATTTGGTAATAAGCAGTTCATGATCTCAGCCACAGTCAGCTCCTGGTCTTGTTTTTGTAGACTGTATAGAGCTTCTTCATCTTTGGCTGCAAAGAAAATAATAATCTGATTTTAGTGTTGACCATCTGGTGATGTCCATGTGTAGTCTTCTCTTGTGTTGTTGGAAGAGAGTGTTTTCTATGACCAGTGCATTTTCTTGGCAAAGCTCTATTAGTCTTTTCCCTGCTTCATTCCGCATTCTAAGGTCAAATTTGCCTGTTATTCCAGGTGTTTCTTGACTTCTTACTTTTGCATTCCAGTCCCCTATAATGAAAAGGACAACTTTTTGGGGTGTTAGTTTTAAAAAATCTTGTAGGTCTTCATAGAACCGTTCAGCTTCAGCTTCTTCAGCATTATTGGTTGGGGCATAGACTTGGATTACCGTGATATTGAATGGTTTCCAAAGAAATAGAGGAAAACAACAGAATGCGAAAGACTAGAGATCTCTTCAAGAAAATTAGAGATATCAAAGGAACATTCCATGCAAAGATGGGCTTGATAAAGGACAGAAATGGTATGGACCTAACAGAAGCAGAAGATATTAAGAAGAGGGGGCAAGAATACACAGAAGAACTGTACAAAAAAGATCTTCACAACCCAGATAATCACAATGGTGTGATCACTTATCTAGAGTCAGACATCCTGGAATGTGAAGTCA
>SJYX01023642.1:247800-304207 GCA_006410675.1 Oreotragus oreotragus
AAGACGCTTACTCCTTGGAAGAAAAGTTATGACCAACCAAGATAGCATATTCCAAAGCAGAGACATTACTTTGCTGACTAAGTTCCATCTAGTCAAGTCTATTGTTTTTCCAGTAGTCATGTATGGATGTGAGAGCTGGACTTCTTTACAGGCTGAGTGCCGAAGAATTAATGCTTTTGAACTGTGGTGTTGGAGAAGACTCTTGAGAGTCCCTTGGACTGCAAGGAGATCCAACCAGTTCATTCTGAAGGAGATCAACCCTGGGATTTCTTTGGAAGGAATGATGCTAAAGCTGAAACTCAAGTACTTTGGCCACCTCATGCGATGAGTTGACTCATTGGAAAAGACTTTGATGTTGGGAAGGATTGGGGACAGGAGGAGAAAGGGACGACAGAGGATGAGATGGCTGGATGGCATCACGGACTCGATGGACGTGAGTCTGAGTGAACTCTGGGAGTTGGTGGTGGACAGGGAGGCCTGGCATGCTGTGATTCATGGGATCACAAAGAGTTGGACACCACTGAGCGACTGAACTGAACTGAACTGAGTGCACACATCAATGATTATTCTGGCCACTCTTACAGATGACACTGGAACTCAGTGATTTAGGCCCTGTCTTCATTCCAGGATGACATAATATTTTGACAGTTTTTTTCCCCTTGGATTAGGTTTTCCAATGCAGCAGAGAATTGCCAAAACAACAGAAGAAGAAACAGTATTTCTGTGATTTTTCAGTTGGTTAACTTCTGACAGTCTCTTAGAAGCATGAAGAAAGTCAACTTTTGGAGATTTGCAGTATAAACTGAAGTAGATCATTGCCCCAAGAGATATGAAACATTAACAGCTGAAATGGAATCAGGTAAATCACAATATCAGCAAGAAGCACACTGTCACTTTTTTATTGTAATTTGCATGACAACCTCTAAGGAAGTTCAGTGTGTATGTCATAATTCAAGACTGCAAATAATTTGTTAACCTTTAATCAAGAAGTTGAAGTGTTTTTCTTCTACCCAATGGCTTATACCATCCAGAGAAAAAGTAATTGCTTACAGCTTTGAAATCAAATTACTCAGCCTGAAATAACATTGAAATTTATAGCATAATAAGAGTATCCCTTGTAGAATTATTCTCATCATCATACAGACAAGGCAAAGTTACTAGTGACACAGTGGAAATAAGTAATTCACTAGCAAGTTGTAGTACTTTTTCCTAATTTATTTGATGAGCTTCTGTTTGAAAGAGATAGTCTGTATTTCTAGGTAAAAGTCATCCTCAGAAGTTATCTAATAAAATTTAATCTTTATGAAAAGGTAGAAATATTAAACACAAGTATAAACAGAATTAGAGGTTACAAGTCATTGACACTGAAGCTAGTACATGATAACTCACATTTTTGAGTGCAATAGCTACTAGTTTATAGTAATTAGTTTACATTAAAAAAACATACATATATATAAATTATCTGCATGTTTTTATTTGATTAATACTATAATTATTAATCAATATTAAGATAATATAAATATTATCTATATTAATAAATAATCCCCTAAACACCATTAAATAGTAACATACTGTGCTCTTATTTTAAAAATATTTATTGAAATATAGTTGATTTATAATATCAGTTTCAGGTGTACAGCAAAGTGATTCCAGTATATATATATATTACAATTATTTTCCATTATAGATTATTATTATTGGAGAAGGAAATGGCAATCCACTCCAGCACTCTTGCCTGGAAAATCCCATGGACAGAGGAGCCTGATAGGCTATACAGTCCGTGGGGTCGCAAAGAGTCGGACACGACTTCACTTTCACTTTCACTTTCATAGATTATTATAAGATGTTAAGTATCATTGCCTGTACTATCTAGTAGGTCCTTGTTGGTTATCTATTTTATATATCATAGTGTATAAACTTTAATCTCAAACTCCTAATTTTCCCCCCATCCTTTGGTAACCATAAGTTTGTTTTCTATGTCTGAGGCTATTTATGTTTTATATAAATAGGATGTTTTTTTTTTTCTATTAAAAATTATTTAGTATGCCAAAACCAATACAGTACTGTAAAGTAAAATAAAGTAAAAACAAAAATTAAAAAAAAAATTATTTAATAGCTAAGCCCGACATCCTGGAATGTGAAGTCAATGGGCCTTAGAAAGCATCACTACGAACAAAGCTATTCGAAGTGATGGAAATTCCAGTTGAACTATTTCAAATACCGAAAGATGATGCTGTGAAAGTGCTGCACTCACTATGCCAGCAAATTTGGAAAACTCAGCAGTGGTCACGGGACTGGAAAAGATCAGTTTTCATTTCAGTCCCAAAGAAAGGGAATGCCAAAGAATGCTCAAACTACCACTCAATTGCGCTCATCTCACATATCAGTAAAGTAATACTCAAAATTCTCCAAGACAGGCTTCAGCAGTACTTGAACCATGAACTTCCAGATGTTCAAGCTGTTTTTAGAAAATTGCCAACATCCACTGGATCATGGAAAAAACAAGAGAGTTCCAGAAAAACATCTATTTCTGCTTTATTGACTATGCCAAAGCCTTTGACTGTGTGAATCACAGTAAACTGTGGCAAATTCTGAAAGAGATGTGAATACAAGACTGCCTGACCTGCATCTTGAGAAACCTATATACAGGTCAGGAAGCAACAGTTAGAACTGGAGGTGGAACAACAGACTGGTTCCAAATAGGAAAAGGAGTACGTCAAGGCTGTATATTGTCACCCTGCTTATTTAACTTATATGCAGAGTACATCCTGAGAAACCCTGGACTGGAAGAAGCACAAGCTGGAATCAAGATTGCTGGGAGAAATATCAATAACCTCAGATATGCAGATGACACCACCCTTATGGCAGAAAGTGAAGAGGAACTAAAAAGCCTCTTGATGAAAGTGAAAGAGGAGAGCAAAAAAGTTGGCTTAAAGCTCAACATTCAGAAAATGAAGATCATGGCATCCGGTCCCATCACTTCATGGGAAATAGATGGGGAAACAGTGGAAAGAGTGTCAGACTTTATTTTGGGGGGCTCCAAAATCACTGCAGATGGTGACTGCAGCCATGAAATTAAAAGACACTTACTCCTTGGAAGAAAAGTTATGACCAATACAGATAGCATATTCAAAAGCAGATACATTACTTTGCCAACAAAGGTCCATCTAGTCAAGGCTATGGTTTTTCCTGTGGTCATGTATGGATGCTAGAGTTGGACTGTGAAGAGAGCTGAATGCCGAAGAATTAATGCTTTTGAACTGTGGTGTTGGAGAAGACTCTTGAGAGTCCCTTGGACTGCAAGGAGATCCAACCAATCCATTCTGGAGGAGATCAGCCCTGGGATTTCTTTGGAAGGAATGATGCTATAGCTGAAACTCCAGTACTTTGGCCACTTCATGCGAAGAGTTGACTCATTGGAAAAGACTCTGATGCTGGGAGGGATTGGGGACAGGAGGAGAAGGGGACAACAGAGGATGAGATGGCTGGATGGCATCACTGACTCGATGGACATGAGTTTGAGTGAACTCCGGGAGTTAGTATTAGACAGGGAGACCTGGTGTGCTACGACTCATGGGGTTGCAAGAGTCGGACACGACTGAGCGACTGAACTGAATAGTATTTCATTATTTAGATGTTTCATATATTATTTTAACAGTCTCTTATCGCTGAGTAATTAGGGTGAATCCAGTTTTTTACTAGTTTCAACAATACTTAGAACAACTTTACACATAGTCATACTCTTGCATAATATTTCCTTGGCATATCTCTTATGATATTCCTCAAAAAATAATAATTGGTGATTGTAAGCACTTACAAGACATGTCTCCTAAATTGTATTTTCAATTTCTAAATGGAGACATTTCCAGCTACTCTCCATCTACAAAACAAAATAGAAAATAGAGTAAGAAATTATTACTGTCAACATTATGGAGTCTGCTGGGGAGAATTCAGATGGACTTATTGGACTTATTGTTTCTCTTTTTCAATTGCAAGATGTTTGCAAATTCTGATGACAGAGCAAAAATACTGTGAAAGAAACCATTACTCACCCCCTGTGACTGCTCCTGGGTCCATTTCCTAACATGGGGAAAGATTAATTAGTGAAGATTTCTATCCATTACAAAGAATCTCATTTTCACATTAATCCACTCCAATGGAAGTTGGAACAGGAGAAGAAATAAAGAACACATCCATATTAGGATAAATCCATGAAGTTTGTGAAATATGTACATATTTTCCTTCTTCATTTGGAGGCAGCAACCAGAATTCAGTTACGCTGGTGTCCTGCAGAATTCCTGGTATCCAATATTAACTCCATTTGAACTATTCATTTCATTTGATTATTGGAATAACTTTGTAATATTGTGAAAAGCAGTTACTATTTTTCCTATTTTGTCAATGAAAATGAAAGTTAAGCAGGATAGGAATGCAATGAGACTGACTAATCATGAAGAAAGGGGACACATTCTCCTTTAAGAAAGGAATACAGAATTCCATCAGATTGCTAAATAAAAGATATATACATGAGAATCAGCAAACAGTTTATAATAAGAAGCCAGAAAGGCCAGGAAAATAAATCCAGATCAAAACTAAGGTCACAGGTCAGACCACAAGGGAAAGCATTAATAGGGAAAAGACGATGAGGTCCTGCCCTCACCATTGTGTCTTATCCAGGAAAAGGAATGTGTGTTGTTTTTAAATAAAGAAAACACAGGGCAAGAAAGTACTTGACTGCAGTATCAAAACTGAATTTTAAAGCACACTTGACTTCCAAATTATTCCATTTTATGAGGTGGCACTAGTGGTAAACAACCCGCCTGTCAATGCCGCAGATGTAAGAGACATGGGTTCGATTCCTGGGTCTGGATGACTCCCTGGAGGAGGGCATGGCAACTGGCTCCAGGATTCTTGCCTGGAGAATCCCATGTGCAGGGAGCCAGTGTAAGGAACTCTGCCCATGGCAAAGGTCATGAGGAAGGAGGCTTGGCATACACAAAGGCGTGATCAAGCCTCAGGAAACCCCCTTTTCCTGAGCATCTACCCCCAAAACCAGAGTCTGTTTTATGCTCTCACCTACACCTCTGACTTTACGGGGGGCTCTCCCCCATCACCATTTCTCTCGGAGAAGGAGTAAACGTGCAGCTTCAAGTCAATAAAAATTCCTGGGCATGACAAGAGTGTTTCAACTTATGGACTCCTTTGAAGGTTACCTAGCATGCCTGTACAGGTTCATCCGGCCACATGTGATTTTTTACAGCCTCCCAACCTGAGAGGCACGAAATGTTTTAGACTTACTAAAGACAAATTCTTTTAGGAAGTTAGAAATTATTAATATAGTGGGTTTGTTAGGAATTATATTGGTGAAGGGTTTTTCATTTGTTGTTCCAATAATTGCTGCTAATTCCCTGCCCTGGGTGGGACAAGGGTGTCTCAGGTCAAACCTCTCTGCTGGCAAACTAGCTTGTGTGACAGGATTATCCATACTCCTGCCACTATGCAGATGATTGTTTACTACTTCTCAACCATAAATAGCATAGAGAGTTTTGGAGTATTTTGAGAGTCTTAATTAGCATAGGGCTTTTCTCATTGTTGAGTCAATGATTGCCACTAGGCCTCCATATCCTTAGGCACCTGGGAATATATTAATCAATGTATTTGAAATATAGAAAAGGAAATATAGTAGTTTTTAAGGTTAGCAATACTAGACTTATTGAGTTAATGAATTTTCTCTTTTTATAGATCATTGTACTTTGTTATAAATCACTGTGTCCTTGCTATGTAAAAATGTAACTTTATCACTATCTTAAGACTAAATAGATCTTAAGGGGAACATTGGTGAAAGGATTTTCATTTGCTGGGCTGATGTTTGCTGCTAAATCTCCATATTCCCTGCCCTTATAATAAATAAAACTAGCATATAGGAGAAATAAGTATTAACCTTTAAGATTGATCATGTTAACCTTGGGTTAAATAAATTCCTTCCTTGATTGTAACTCACTACACCCTTACCCTATAGGAATGCAACTTTATTTGGAGGGTGGTGCCTGGTTTAAGAAAAAACAGTCTTGGAAAAAATGTTTTTTGGTTATCAGAAAGAAAGGATCGTAAAATGTCAGCAGGCCTCATGGCCAGAAGATGATGTAAAACCCCTAAGATCTTTTTTTATGTAAAGCACCTGATTTTGATAAAGGTCAGGACTGCTGACCCCCATGTGACCCTGTATTTATCCCTATGTGTAACAAAAGGTATATAAGCAAACTTAAAAAAAATAAAGAAATGGGATCAGTTTCTGGAAAGACTGATTCCCCCATGTCATTCCTTCTTGCTCCCCGTTTTTCTGGCTTTATGTGGGTACTCACAAAGTTTGCTAATTTTGCCTGGGCTTCTAAGATCAGACCAGGGAGGCCTCAGTGCCTCCTCTCCTTTGGGAGAATGGAAAGACACCTGTGGCCTATGTAGGTGGTGATTGGTACTCCACGTAAACCAAGTTATTCAGCCTCTTTTCTCTGCTAATTTCCTAATCTCTCTCTATATCTGTAATTAAATAAGTTTTTTCCTAGAACACTGATTCTGTCCCCCCCTTCGAATCACCCTGGACTCACTGGGGCTGGACCCCAGCACCCATGGACAGAGGATCCTGGCAAGCTACAGTCCATAGGGTTTCAGAGAGTCATGACTAAAGTGACAGCAGAGCACACTGCATGAGCATGTACTATTTTTATAAAAACATATTATAAATAAACTTCATTATTTTAATACTGTGAAGATTTCCTTCTAGTTCTAGTTTAGTCAGTGATAGTATGCATCTCAATAATTACATATTTCTCTTGGTCAAAAATCCAACAGATTAGTATACAGTTATCAAAGGGAAATATTTGTTTGTTCCAACAATGTATCTTTAAGAAGAGCTGACTAACATTTACACCTTTCTTCTTCAGTTCAGTTCAGTTCAGTTCATTTGCTCAGTCATGTCTGACTCTTTATGACTCCATGAATCTCAGCACACCAGGCCTCCCTGTCCATCACCAACTCCTGAAGTCCACCCAAACCTATGTCCATCAAGTCATTGACACCATCCAACCATCTCATCCTCTGTCATTTCCTTATCCTCCTGCCCTCAATCTTTCCCAGTATCAGGGTCTTTTCAAATGAGTCAGCTTTTTGCATCAGGTGGCCAAAGTATTGGAGTTTCAGCTTCAACATCAGTCCTTTCAATGAACATCCAGGACTGATCTCCTTTAGGATGGACTGGGTGGATCTCCTTGCAGTCCAAGGAACCCTGAAGAATCTTCTCCAACACTACAGTTCAAAAACATCAATTTTTTGGTGCTCAGCTTTCTTTATAGTCCAACTATCAGATCCATACATAACTACTGGAAAAACCATAGCTTTGACTAGACAGACTTTTCTTGGTAAAGTAATGTCTCTGCTTTTTAATATGGCTTCTCAGTTCAGTTCAGTTGCTCACTCATGTCCGACCCTTTGCAACCCCATGAATTGCAGCACTCCAGGCCTCCCTGTCCACCACCAACTCCCGGAGTTCACTCAGACTCACGTCCATCGAGTCAGTGATGCAATCCAGCCATCTCATCCTCGGTCGTCCCCTTCTTCTACTGCCCCCAATCCCTCCCAGCATCAGAGTCTTTTCCAATGAGTCAACTCTTCTCATGAGGTGGCCAAAGTACTGGAGTTTCAGCTTTAACATCATTCCTTCCAAAGAAATCCTAGGCTGATCTCCTTCAGAATGGATTGGGTTGGATCTCCTTGCAGTCCAAGGGACTTTCAAGAGTCTTCTCCAACACCACAGTTCAAAAGCATCAATTCTTCAGCGCTCAGCTTTCTTCACNTTTCTGGAACTCTTGCTTTTTCCATGATTCAGTGGATGTTGGCAATTTGATTTCTGGTTCCTCTGCCTTTTTTAAAACCAGCTTGGACATCAGGAAGTTCACGGTTTGTGTATTGATGAAGCTTGGCTTGGAGAATTTTGAATATTACTTTACTAGCATGTGAGATGAGTTCAGTTGTGCAGTAGTTTGAGCATTCTTTGGCATTACCTTTCTTTAGGATTGGAATGAAAACTGACCTTTTCCAGTCCTGTGGCCATTGCTGAGTTTTCCAAATTTGCTGGCATAGTGAGTGCAGCACTTTCACAGCCTCATCTTTCAGAATTTGAAATAGGCCCACTGGAATTACATCTCCTCCACTAGCTTTGTTCATAGTGATGCTTTCTAAGGCCCACTTGACTTCACATTCCAGGATATCTGGCTCTAGATGAGTGATCACATCATCGTGATTATCCAGGTCATGAAGATATTTTTTGTGCAATTCTTCTGTGTATTATTGCCACCTCTTCTTAATGTCTTCTGCTTCTGTTAGGTCCATACCATTTCTGTCCTTTATCAAGCCCATCTTTGCATGAAATGTTCCCTTGGTATCTCTAACTTTCTTGAAGAGATTCTAGTTGCCCTTAAATATAGTATGGAAGATCTATCAGGTATAGGGACCCATACACATTGTGGTTAGCATAAGCAATAGGGGAATTGATTCAGGTTGGATTATAGAATTACTGGGAAGAGTGTAGTAAAACACTCTAGGTTGACTTTCCTAAGTGGACTAACAAAACCATACCACAAAACCAGCCACTAAAGAAACTGCTGCCCTGCTGAATTAAGATGCTCCCATAACTGCTGCTGGGTGCAAAATATAGACCTCTGTTGTGAGCAGTAAATAGTCACTAGTCAAGTTGGAAGTCATATGTAAGGAATGAAGCATACACTATAGATGATGCTTTGTTTGGCAACAACCTATCTGCAACAAAAAAGCTCTCTACTACCATAGTTTTGTGAGTCTTTGATCTACCATTTTGTGAAAACACCATATTCTAATGCCTAGCAGTATCAGTAAGAATAATACAATATTTTTGTGGTTGTAGCTTTGTGTGAAAACCTTTAAGGATATTCATATGTGTCATTTAAAAATTCAGTAGTTCACTAATCTTCAGTCAAGAAAACTGGAATGGCCTCTCAACCAAATGTCTTATTCCATTAAAAAGAAAAAATATTTGCCTGAAAGTTTGTTTTATTTGATAATTGAATTACTCATTCTAACATAATATCTAAGTTAATAGCATATTAAAAGTAGTCTAGATATTAAAAATGTACTTTTTTAATATTAATCATAAGTTGCATACCTATGATGACAATTCTTGTGTGGCTAGTAAGATTTCTTGTGGTTATATGAATAAATCTAATCTTTCTTCCACTAATCAGCTTTCCTAATATTTGAAAATATCCCTTTTTTCTATATTTCTATCGTCTGTTTTACTTTTTCTTCTACATAATGTAATTTTTATATTTTCTTCATTTCTGATAATCTTTGCTAATCTTGCTCTAATTTTTAATAGTTATCTTTCAAAGAAGTCATTTGGATGACTATGGAATATAATAATCAAGAAATTATTGGAAGAAGTAAGAAAAATACAGTGAGGCCATTACATTTTTTTTCATTCTGATCCTCTCTGTTTATTAATGAAATGTCTGTGATACCATCCTAACATTACTTGTGTAATCTCTTGAATGTATTTATATCTACTCTTAAAGTATTTTCTCTTTATTTTAAATTAAAAATAATTGTGAAGTTTCTTTAAATTCTTCCATCATTTCTAGCCTATCTTTATTCAGCTACCCTTTCTGAACTCTAACCAAAATTTTGTAGTTCCTCAAATCTTTTCCCATTTCCTTTTGCTGTTCATTCTGGCCTTTCTCCCAATGTAAGTATTCTCATTGTAGCCACTTTAAAGCATGTAGTCTATATTTGTACAATTTTCAAAGCTATATTTCAAGCCAGACCTCATTTCTAGATTTCATGTTTATGTAAACAGTTAAACATACCTAATCAAACATGAAATTGTTCACGTCCATATGAACGCTTGCTATTCTAGTTTTTTTTTTTTTTTTTTTCAGTAAAGAGCACTTTGCCTCTTAACTGGAAACCCAGTAATTGTTCTTGATTCCTCTGACTCACTCATCTATCCATATCTAAAGTATCACTTAGTTTTATCAATTCTAATTATAAATGGTTGTGTAATTTATAGACATTTTTTTTCTATTTTCATGCAACTGTCTTCATTCTCTTTCCAGCCAACTCTCATATCCTATGATCTTACTTACCTGACTTCAACCATTCCTCAAAGGACCACTCATAGGGCTTTTTCCTAATAAAACTTTTCATAACCTCTGATTATTCACAGAAAAAAAAGAATTAATTTCTTCTTCTACCGTATGAGTTCTTGCAGGGGGCAAATATCCAGTATCAGCTTAATATACTTAGCTATGCTAGACTTCTTTCAATGCCCCCAGAATATAGACACCCCTTAGGATTTAGACTATGCATTCTCCACCAACCAACATGTTTCTAAAGATAGACTCAAACTACCCCATCCTATCTATTTCCTTCAAGAGGAGCCTGTGAGTGCTTTGAGAAATAGAATGTAGAGAAAGAGATATTCTGGGTCCTCTGAGCCTAAAACATTAAGTAAACTTGGCAATTTCTCCTTCATCCCATGGAAGCCAGGGCCTTACTGTGAAGAACCTTCTGCAACTACGTGGAGAAGTCCACATGGAGTAGAATCAATACCCCCCAATGATAGCTTCAGTTTTGCTTCTGTGTAACCACCGGTATCAACCTGCCAGCCAAGTGAATAAACCAGTCTGAAAACATATCCTCCAGCCCAGGTCAAGATGCTCCAAGTGATTCCTTGCCTTTACCTGTGTTTTGTTGAGTCATGTCCAACTATTTGTGACCCTGTGGACTGAAACTGCCAGGCTTCTCTGTCCATGGGATTGTCCAGACAAGAATACTGCAATGAGTTGCATGTTCTCCTCCAGGGGATCTTCCCAACCCAGGGATTGAATCCACGTCTCCAACATTACAGGAGGATTCTATACCATCTGAACTACCAGGGAAGCCCTAGCCTGCCCAAATTAGAAGCTTCTGAACAGCTACTGAATGTTTATCTTATAAACTATAAGCTTAATAATAAATGCAAATGATAACAGAAATATATATTTCTTTATCTACTAACCCATAACCATTTAATATTTTATACTGTAAGCTCCATTGTAAACATAATTCTTAATTTGACTACTATTCTATCTTTAATATGTAAGATGGTATCTGATATATAGTATGCATTCAATAAATATTGATTAAAGGACAGGAGTTTTCATTTATATTGAAAAGTAATATTTATTAGACTTTCTTACTGCTGAGAAATGTACTTTTTCTCTGAATATCTAAGCATAGGATCACATTTGTCTTTCTCTGGATTTTTGCAACTTAAAAATATATTTACTGTGTTTCTAAATGTGCTAGTTTTCTTAATATGAATTATTTTTAGAGCAATCTCATTGAAAAAAGCATCTTCACCAGAGCTTTTAAATTCTTACCCTACTGTGTTTATTTATATTGTATGTGAAGGTTATTATATGGACTCCTAAACTGAAATGTTTCCTGTACTGCTCATTACAATGTGTGGTACTGAAACATTCCAAGAGCAAGGTGATATAAATATTAGCCAGATAATAGGAGAGCTCAGCAATTTGGAACTGATAAGAAACCCACATTATTTCTATAGGGCTCACAAAAACCTCACTGAAATAATATAAACAAATCTTATATTCAAATATTTAATACAAAGGATGAAAATGTCCTTAACTTATTGAGAATAATATAATAAATATCAATATGAAGGAATATATTTTTGGAGGACTACATAAATGCAAGCTGTTGAGATTATATGCAAGGCCAAAAACATATGGAACTATTATAGTACTAAAGTGTTGAGGATAAAAATGTGAGATGTACATTATAACATAGAGAGTGATAAAGGAAATAGCCAAAATGATAGAGTGATACATATATTCATTATGTATAGTTTCTGTGTATAATATTTTTCAATATTTTATAAATATATTAATTATTTTCTAGTTTACAAATAGTATCAGTATTTAAAAAATATATATATTATTCAATATTTTAAAATATACAAATTCATTATATATACTTTGTATATATAATATCAATCAGTATTTTATAAACTGATAACCAATATCATTGGTTGTTGCTTACATATATTACTCAAAAGTAAACTTAATCAAATTGTTTAAGAAAAAAGAAGAAAAAGTCATTAGTAAGCCAGAGAATAATGAACATATACACTTTATTGTTTTTCATGCAATCTTTGAAATAGAGTAGTTAAAAACTACCTTGTATTAGAAACAACTATACTCTAAAGATTTAGAAACTTAAGCTTGAAATTTTCCTAAAATAGCAAAGTCACACATATTCTGTGTTTGTGATATTGTTTTATTTCATTCTGGGGATTCATTTTTAGAGAGAATATGAATTCATTTCAGGTATATGTGTACTTGTGTTTTATGAGTTCCCATAACATTACATTGAAGTTTGAAAGAATTGTTTGATGGTATTAAGTGAGGGAGGAATTCCTTCAGATGAGCCATACAAAAGTAATCCCCATGATAAATTAAAAATGACAATCTAAAATGAAGTTTTCCCGAAAATTTCTAAGACTCAGATTTGGAATTTTTCACCTGTAAAAGGAAACTACTGAGCAAGCTCAAGTTGAAAATGCCTCCAGATGTTTCTGTCACTTCTTAAAGATAAATCATAATTAAATGAATTTGTAGAACAGATTGGGGGCAACCTCAGTGACACATTTAAATGAGTCAATATGTAGCAACAGTTCAGACTTTTAGACCATAAATAATCCTGGTTCCTTGATGCTACTGCCAGTTCATAGACCACACTTATAGGATGGATTCTTTTCTTAGTAGTTTTCCTGAAACAAAATAGTGAGGCACCTTAGAAGAATACAGAATTTCTACCACACTTGTGGAAAGCAAAGCAGATATAACACATCACACACAGACTGCATGTTGCCTGAACTGGAGCATAAAACACCAATAGTGAGAAACTCAGCTCTGAGAATTATCTTAAAAATTTATCAATTCTTGAGCCAGGATGGAGAATAATTCAAGCAAGCAGGCATAGGAGATGAGTAACAATCTCAAAGCAGCCAAGGTGGCAGCATAGAAAGACCCTGAGCTCACCTCTTTCCATAGGCACACCAAAATTACAACTATTTACAGAGCAACTATCAACAAGAAGATCTAAAGACTAATAGATGAGGTCTTCTACTATTAAAGATATAAAGAAGAAACCACAATGACATGGGTAGGAAGGCCAAAGACAGATTTCCTCAAGATCTGTACCCCCTAGATAGGCAAGCCACAAAAAGGAAGACAATCACAATTGCAGAGATTCTCCCCAAAAAGGGAGGGGTCTGCGCCCCATAGTAACTCCCCAGCCTGAAGATATTTCACTGGGAAGATGAGCAACCAGAGCATCTGACTTTGAAAGCCTTCAGAGCTTGAAATATGAGAAAGCCAGAAGTTTGTAAGAAACAGAGATTCTTCTCTGACAGGACACACACGATATCTCACACACTCCAACACTCAGCACAGAGGTAGTAATCTGAAATGAGCCTGAGTCAGAGCCAGTTGCTGATCTTGGAGAGCCTCTGGAGAAGCTGGAGATAACTGGAAATCTCCCTGGTGACATAGATGCTGATGGTGCCCATTTGGGGGAGTTTGTTCTACCAAAAGGACAATGATGCTGGCAAATGACATTTTGGAACTCTCTCTGTAGACTTCTAGTGCTGGAATCCAGCTTAACGCACTAATGAGGGGACATCAGTCCTTGGCCCACCCAGCCAGAGCATTTAGGAACCTAGCGACTCAGTCCTGCGTACTAGCAGGCCAGCACTAACCCTAGGATTTTCAAGGCCCAGGCCCTGACTTCTAGTTTTATCTATACTTTCAAACTAAAAGCTAAGCCATTTTACACACGTGTTGTATGTGTAAAATCAATTATTATTGCCTATGATTAATGGAAAAAATATAAAACATGCAATTAAACTCAATCTTTAGATTGAGTTAGAGAAAAGGCTCAGACCTAGAATTTAATCCTGTCTTATTGGTTGTAGGATTTGAGCAATCATTTGAATTTTTTCTGCCTCAAATGGAAAATATGAGAATGCCATAAGAAAGTAGATTTGAAGTTGAAAATGTACAACACAATTGAACATCAATGTCAGAAGCTCTGCCTGCTTTGCTATCTTATAGTACCCACTCTGCTTCAGGCTTTGTGCTCCAGCCACTCTGGTTTCCAGCATCTAAGTTATATGGCATCACTGACTCGACGGACGTGAGTCTGAGTGAACTCTGGGAGTTGGTGATGGACAGGGAGGCCTGGGTGCTGTGATACATGGGTTCGCAAAGAGTCAGATATGACTGAGAGACTGAACTGAACTGACTGATGAGAGTAGGAAGGGCTTCACAGGTGGCACAGTGGTAAAGAATCTGCCTGCCAATGCAGAGGATGTAAGAGACATGGGTTCAATCCCTGAGTCAGGAAGGTCCCCCGGAGAGTAGGAAATGGCAACCTGTTCCAGTATTCTTGCCTGGAAAATTCCATGGACAGAGGAACCTGTGGGCTACAGTCTATGGGGTCGCAAAGAATCGGACACTGACTGAGTGAGCACACATGCACACGTGAAGGTACAAATCATATTGGGGTACAGAAACAGTAATATTAAATATTTAATAAATGATGGCTAGATAAATCCTATGTATAACAATACAGATTTTAATATATCTATCTTTTTGGTCTTTGCTGAAATATGAGATGCCTTCTTATCCATCGCATTTTAAATTGTATCATTTAATTTACCATTTATGAACCACTCCCAGCATTTCCTATGTTCCTTCTTTTCTTTATTTTTCTCAGAGTATTTAATTTCTTCTGACATGCTATGATACAATACCATATGCATAGATGGAATAGAGCATAAGTGATTGATCCAAATATAATAAAACTCCAATGCTTGTATTTAAGTTAGATTATTTAGTCAATGCTATTTCTTCTTAATGTATGTTAGAGTCTGACTTAAAATTTGTTATTAAACCCCCTTGACCCTGGAATTGCAAGAGGGTCTCAAAGATGATAAAGAAGTGGTAAAGTAGTATCATTAAATAGTGAGTATGAATCTGGACTCTGGATTCAGAATGTCTAGGTTCAAATTCTGACTTCATCATTTAGAGGTTATCTGGCTTTAAATAAATTATTTAATTTCTTTAAAGCTCAATTTCTTCATCTGTAAAATTAGGGGAGGATTTTAATAATAATTTCTATACAATAGAAAGGCTCTGAAGATTACAAGAGTAATATATGTAAACACAATGTTAACTTCTCCAGGGGTCTTCCCAAATTAGGGACCAAACCCAGGTCTCCCACCTTGCAGGCAGATTCTTTACCAACTGAAACACCAGGGAAACCCAAGAATACTGAATGGGGAGGATTTTAATAATAATTTCTATACAATAGAAAGGCTCTGAAGATTACAAGAGTAATATATGTAAACACAATGTTAACTTCTCCAGGGGTCTTCCCAAATTAGGGACCAAACCCAGGTCTCCCACCTTGCAGGCAGATTCTTTACCAACTGAAACACCAGGGAAACCCAAGAATACTGAAATGGGTAGCCTATCCCTTCTCCAGCAGATCTTCCCAACCCAGGAATCGAACTGGGGTCTCCTGCATTGCAAGCAGATACTTTACCAGCTGAGCTACCAGGGAAGCCCAATAAATATTAAAGTTGCTTTTACCAAAATGATGCTTCCTGGGCCAGAGATCATTTCCCAAAATATAAGAAAATACAAGCATTGATACAGTTGCTTTTGGGGTTCTTGATGAATCTTGCTATCCATCCCATGATAATTAACACTGGCATAATTGCAATGAACATATATTATTTTGCAGTATGTGGAAAACCCTTGTTGATACACTGGGTGGAGCAAGGATATTAAACCATGTAAGAGATAGTCTCTTCTTCTAAGTACTTTATATGCAAAAATATAATCTAGGACAATACGTCAAACATGCTCTGAAAGTTAAAATAATTCTTATAGTGGACAAAGAACTTATTTGCTGCCATTTTAATTTCTGAAAATTTCAGGAAATTTCTGTTGAACTATTTTTTCTTGCACTTTGACAAAGGGTTAGGAAAAAGCGAAAAAGCATAACTTCTATCAATACTAAAAAACAGTGATATATTTGACCTTCCCATAAAACACCAGAGAAATTAAAGTTTACTAGAAAATATAATAAGCAACCCCAATCACAATAAATTTTGATTTTACATCACACTGGGTATAAGTGAAGCATTCTCACTCAAAACAAAATTTGCTTCTCACAATTCGATAATCAAAATTGTATTAATTAGAATAACTTGATGGGAATTTATTTTCATAGAGCAAATATTTGTACTATTAGAGACCTTTCTTCAACTTTAAAGCATTTATATAAACCAGAAAAAAATGACTGCTATTTTATTTTTCAGTAACTTTTAAAATATATAAAAGTAAGTATTTTTCATTGGTAAAATATAATCTGTACAAAATAAGGTTTTGGAGTGCATGAAAATTATCTATTTTGCTAATCTTAAGTATTCCCTCTACAACCTTTGTATTAGCCATATATTCAAACAATTTTCTTCAAAATAATATAGACAAAGATTCACTGTGGTCTCTACTTGAAATAAATTTTGAATTGATAATATGTGATGGTAATATTTTATGTTAGTTATAGTTTTTATTCAAACAGATATCTTATTTTTATTATTTAAAGATGAATATGAGGAGAACAGTATTTTAATGTAATAAAATCACGTGATAATAAAAGTTGATCATTTTTGTCTAAAATAACTTGTTATCAGTTCATGTAGAAAGATTGTAAATGCAGCAACCATAGTGACATATAGCTTGGGAGATCTTTGTCACTTGGTATATATCAGAAGCTCATTTTAAGAGATAAGCCAGGTTGATTTTAGAGAAGTCTGTTCAGTCAACAGTTTCTGAAATCTGTGAACTCAAGCATTGCCAAGATAACTTAGACACTATGCATTTTGAGAGGCAGCATTTATCAAATTCCTAGGAAGCAGTTATTTCATCTGATTTCATGAGCATGTTCTAATTACCATACTGATGTCTCCAGGAAGCTATGACCCCAAGTTATGGTTCCCTAAGGATTCACACTAGATATCTGAGTGACCCCATGCATGGAGTTAGTTTTAGTTGGAAGAATTTATCTCCTCTTCTCCGTGTCTGAATGACGGTGCTTTTAATCTCAACTTTCCTGGTTTGCCCTACATAAAAGATTTTAGATTTCTGTGCTTTCCTTCTTATTTTATTTATTTTATAATTATTTTCGGTACAAAAGAAACATGGATAAATTGCTGCTTTCTTCAAGGACTTGATGAAATAAAATAAATCAGTGTGTGTATATATACATACATACACACATACGCATATATATTTACTGATATCCATATAACAAATTATTTATTCAACATGTATTATAGGATAAAGATAAATTGCATTTTTAAATTTATTAGAGTAGTATTCTATCAAAATTTTAAAAGGTGAATAACATTTAACAAAGTACTACCATTCCAGGAATGTTATCCCAAAGCAAAAAATATTATTGAAAAAATTACATTCAAAGATATGTTATGTGGGACTATGTTCACATGGAAAGGCTATAAAAAGTAAATGCCTGTTACTCTGTAAATGATTAAATACATTTTATACCACAAAATGCTAAGTAGCTATTGAAAAGAGTGAGGGACTTCTATTTCCAATAAACTTGACTACCACCAAATACTTTCACTGTAAACAACTAGAGATACTAAAGTGTAATTGTTTATCATACACAAATATTTTGAAATCTATGGTTTAATACACAACAAAGAAATAATTTTCAGGTGTCAGTTGCAAAGTGAAAGCTGAAAACCAAAGCAATAAGGTGAGCTGACATTACAGCAACACTGGAAAGTTAGTTGAACCTTATAACGACTAAAGATTCAAGTCAGGTTTTACCACAACATAGAATGAGCATCAAGATCCTCCAACAACTACAGCAGCCTGCTGCTGCTGCTGCTAAGTCGCTTCAGTCGTGTTTGACTCTGTGCGATCCCATAGATGGCAGTCCACCAGGTTCCCCTGTCCCTGGGATTCTCCAGGCAAGAACACTGGAGTAGGTTGCCATTTCCTTCTCCAATGCNCTGCTGCTGCTGCTGCTAAGTCGCTTCAGTCGTGTTTGACTCTGTGCGATCCCATAGATGGCAGTCCACCAGGTTCCCCTGTCCCTGGGATTCTCCAGGCAAGAACACTGGAGTAGGTTGCCATTTCCTTCTCCAATGCATGAAAGTGAAAGGTGAAAGTGAAGACGTTCAGTCTTGTCCGACTCTCAGCGACCCCATGGACTGCAATCTCTCAAGCTCCTCTGTCCATGGGATTTTCCAGGCAAGAGTACTGGAGTGGGTTGCCTTCTCCGAAGTACAAGTCTAGCGAAACGAAGACATAGTTACTCTACCGACTAACCCAGAGAGATTACAAGAGTGATTTGTCAGATTTTACTGATAAATATGTCAATATTCTTGGTACTGGTCTGTACACATAAGATTGTTTACAACTAACACCTGTCATAATTTGCCTAAGGACATTTTTTTTTTCCCTTCAACCTGGTCCTGCACAATCATAGCTGTAAATTCTGGAAGTGGAGCAAGGACCCCCAGAGAAGCCCTCAGTCAGTGATAATGGGGAGTTGGCAGATAAATATACCTACTTCCTCATTCATTGATAACTGCTCTACACCTCCTCCTAGAGTTGCCCAGCCAAGACTGAGTTTAATTTGTCCAAAGTGGCAATCTGATTGATGACTCAGCCTTTGTTGGTTTTCTTCTTCTTCCTGCCTTAGGTGGATAAACCCTTACCCATTTCCCCAGTGTTATCTCTTAAATCGACAGAATTTGAACTCTTACTTGAAGGATCTAGAGGTATCTAAACTGAGATTTATTTTTATTCTGGATTTGAGTAGGATGAAAAATTCTCTTAAGAAAAATTTTAAACTTCTCTCACTGATCTGTGTTGAGACCTGACAGAAGTCATGAAAGGCTTCAAGGACTAAAGCAGGCCAGAGCTACAATCACGGGAAAAGCTGGGTCACTGCCCAGAAGGAACTGAGATCATCATCCCCCCCGACCTTGGGACTCAGCCAGTCAGCATATTCCCCATAGCTTGGCTGGAGCCAACCCAGATAACATGAAAAGTCCCCCAAGCAAGCCTGCACGTGCAAAAATTTAGCCAATTAGTAGATGCCAAGAAACCCTGCAGCCAATCTGCCCCTGCCAGCTCCCTGTCTTTGTTCTAACCCTCACCAAATGTATAAATACTGCTGCAATTCAGAGCTCGGGGCTCCAGTCAAGGCTCCACTCTGCTGGATGAGACAGGAACCCTAGCTTGAGCTAGCAATAAACCCCTTTATGCTTTTGCATTGCTGTGGACATCTTATTCTCTCAGTTTTGGGGACTCAGACTTCAGGCATAACATTTGGGGGCTCGTCCAGGATCCACTGACTGGGAAGAATAACACCTTCCAGGCATAGGGGGATCCTCGCTAGGAGGAAGGACTTCTGGACGCCGGCGTCAGGTCAGGGGGCAAAATGGTCGCCTGGCTAGCATAAGACCAAGGCCCAGCACTCGTGCTGGAAGGCAGCTAGCTCTGTAAGAGATCAAGAGGGAACGGCCAGCTTAAGACCAGGGCCCAGCACTCATGCTGGAAGGCAGCTGGCAGCCAGTGTAAGACCAGGGCCCAGCATTCATGTTGGAAGGCTGCTGGTTCTGTAAGGGAACAGGCGGGAACGTCTCTTCCAACCCCGAATCTGGTGGGCAATGGATGCCCTTCAGTAAGGCAATTTTGGGGAACAGAATGACAGCAGCCCGGGATAAACCTAGCTCAGTGTTTTCGGCCAAATTTGTATGTCCTCTGTCTGTCACTTTTCTGTGTGTGCCGGCACCATTTTTGTTTTCTGTGTGTTCATTGTGAACTCTGCCATTACGGGTCAAAACTCTTCCACCCCTCTGTCTATAATGACTGATCATTTTTCTGATTTTAAGTCCAAGGCACAGAACCTGTAGATGCTAGTGAAGAGCAGCAAACTGATAACCCTGTGCTCATCTGAGTGGCTGACATTTGAGGTCAGCTGGCCTCTGGAGGGAACTTTTGGTTTGCCTGTCANGATGCTGATACTTCGAGAATCTTCCTTATACCCCAATCTGAGTGACCTAGACTCTGAAATCTCACCTCCCCCATATATTCCACTACCCTTGCCCCCACAGGTACCACAGGTATCATCTGGAGAGCAAAGGAAAGACCCAGAACCCTCGGCTCTGCCACGGGAAAGGGGACTGGCCCAAGGAACTCGTGGAAGGACCCAAGGGGGCAGATACTCGTCTGAGGACAGAAGCTGGGAGGCTTCTTCATCCACCATTCGGGCTTCCCTGTCCGGGTCGGGCCAGCAAATCCCGGTGAGGAGCAAACATACCAGTACTAGCTGTTTTCTACGTGTGATTTATATAACTGGAAAACTTAAACCCCTTCTTTTTCTGAAAAACCCCAAGGCCTTATTGATCTCTTAGATTCTATCCTGTTTACTCACAATCCTACTTGGGATGATTGTCAACAGCTGTTGCAGGTGCTTTTCACCACAGAGGAACAGGAGTGAATTCTATCGGAAGCATGAAAACATGTTCCAGGAGTAGATGAGAGACCCACCAGGCAGCCCCACCTAGTCAAGGAGAGGTTTCCTTTGATGCGACCAAACTGGGATTTTGAATGCGCTGAAGGTAGGGAGCATCTCCGGGTGTACCACCAGACTCTGATGGCTGGACTCCAAGCAGCCGCTAGGAGACTGACAAATTTTGCTAAGATAAATCTAGTAAGGCAGGAACCAAACGAGAGCCCAGCAGCCTTTTTAGAAAGGTTAATGGAAGCTTTCAGGCAGTACACCCCCATGGACCCCCAGGCTGATGAGTCATGCGCAGCAGTTATGCTAGCTTTTGTGAACCAGGCAGCTCCAGACATCAGGAGGAAGTTACAGAAGATAGAGAGACTGGGAGAACAGTCAATACAGGATCTGGTGAGGGCAGCTGAGAGAGTGTTTAATAACAGAGACACCCCTGAGGAGAAGGAGGAACAAATTAGACGAGAGGAAAGGGAATTTAGAGCTGAAGAAAACTGGAGAAATCAGAAAAAGCTGGCTCAAATTTTCTTTGCGGGGATGAGACCGGGACCTGATTCCTAGAAGACTCGAGACACCCGGTCAAAAGGAGGGGAGAAACCAGCTAGATAGGCTCTAAAGAGGGACCAATGTGCTTACTGCAAAGAGCAGGGACACTGGAAAAATGAATGCCCCAAAAGAGACCTGAAGAAAAAGGCTATAAGAAAGGAAGAGTCTCCCTCGAGAGCCCACGTTTTATATACAGGAGAAGATAGCAATTGGGGGGTCAGGGCCTGGCACCCCTCTCCGAGTCCTGGGTAACTATTAATGTGGAGGGGAAACCGGTCAGCTTCATGGTGGATATGGGAGCCCAATACTCAGTCCTCAATCAAAAATTCGGGCGATGTCCAAAAAGACTAGCTTGGTCCAGGGAGCCACTGGGACAAAAAAAATATTACTGGACTACTAAACGAAAAGTGGACTTGGGGGCCCAATGGGTGTCCCACTCATTTCTGGTGATATCAGAATGTCCGGCCCCTTTATTAGGAAGAGACCTATTGTCCAAAGTCAATGCACAAATCCACTTTGACTCTGGAGGGATATCTAATCACAGATGGGCTTGGACAACCAATTCATGTTTTATCCTTGCACTGAGAGATGAATACAGACTGTATTCACCAAAACCCCCTGCAGCTGTGGACCCTGCTATGCAACAATGGATCCAAAAATACCCTCTGGCCTGGGCCGAAATGGCAGGAATAGGACTAGCTAAACAAAGACCTCCCATCATTGTTGAGTTAAAAGCAAATGCTACTCCTGTGAGGGTAAAGCAGTACCCCATGAGTCAGGAGGCCCGGCAAGGAATCACGCCTCACATACAGCGCCTCCTGAAGGTAGGGATTCTCAAAAAGTGCCGGTCCCCATGGAATACTCTCCTGCTGCCTGTGAAAAACCCCAGGGGAATGGACTTTAGTCCAAGATCTTCGTGAAGTCAACAAACAAGTGAGTGACATTCATCTCACTGTCCCTAACCCATACACCCTCCTGAGTGGCTTGCCACCAGACTACATCTGGTATAGAATCTTGGACTTAAAAGATGCCTTTTTCAGTTTGCCTCTGGACCCCCAGAGCCAAGAGATCTTCACATTCGAATGGACTGACAAGGATGGCCAAACTGTAGGGCAGCTGACCTGGACTCACCTTTCACAGGGATTCAAAAACTCGCCGACATTGTTCAGTGAGGCTCTGGGTGAGGACCTCTGTGAGTACTGGACTAGCCACCCTGATGTTATTCTATTGTTTTTTGCTTTTGCATTGCCGTGGACGTCTTGTTTTCTCAGTTTTGGGGACTCGGACTGCGGGCATAACATTTGGGGGCTCATCCGGGATCACCTGACTGGGAAGAATAACAACTTCTAGGCATGAGGGGATCCTCGCTAGGAGGAAGGACATCTGGGTGCCGGCATCAGGTCAGGGGGCGAAATAGTCGCCCGGCCAGCATAAGACCGGGGCCCACCATTCGCGCTGGAAGGCAGCTGGTTCTGTGAGGGATCAGGAGAGAACGTCTCTCCCGACTCCGAATCTGGTGGGCAATGGACGCCCTTCCCTAAGGTAACTTTGGGGAACCAGACGACAGTAACCCGGGATAGACCTGGTTCTGCGTTATCGGCCGATATGTGTCTGTCTTCTGTCGCCTTTCTCTGTGTGTCGGTGCCATCTTTGCTTTTTGTGTGTTTATTGTGAGCTCCGCCATTATGCGACAAGGTTCTTCCACCCCTTTGTCTATAATGACTGATCATTTTTCTGATTTTAAGTCCAAGGCACAGAACCTGTCGATGCTGGTGAAGAAAAGCAAACATAACCCTGTGCTCATCTGAGTGGCCAGCGTTTGAGGTCGGCTGGCCACCAGAGGGAGCATTCGGTTTGCTGTTAAAGAGAAAGTAATGGCTCCGGACCCACGGGGCCGGCCGGACCGGGCTCCATATATTCTGGTCTGGCAAGGCCTAGTGGAGGATCCCCCGGCTTGGCTAAAACCTTTCACTGACGGTCCCCCAGTGCTTCTGCTCCACAGATCCTGGTCGCGGAGACCCCTAAGGGAGAAGACCGTGAAGACTGGGCGAATCGGAAGAAGAAGCCGATATTCCAGGAATCCTCCCTGTACCCTAGCCTGGTTGACTTAGACGCTGAAATCTCGCCTCCCCCGTATGCGCAGCCACCCTTGCCCCCGCAGGTACCGTCCGGGGAACGAGGGAGGGACCCGGCACTCCACCGCGGGAAGGCGGCCGGCCCAAGGAACTGGCGGAAGGACCCCAGGGGGCGGAGACTCGCCTGGGGGCGGAGACTCGCCTGCGGACGGGGGCCGGGAGGCTCCTTCCCCCACCGTCCCGCGTTTCCTGTCCCGGTCGGGCCAGCAAATCCCGGTGGGGAGAGAACATACCAGTACTGGCCGTTTTCTACGAGTGATTTCTGTAACTGGAAAACTCAAACCCCTTCTTTTTCTGAAAAACCCCAAGGCCTTATTGCTCTCTTAGCGTCTGTCCTGTTCACTCACAGTCCTACTTGGGATGACTGCCAGCAGCTGTTGCAGGCGCTCTTCACGGAGGAACGGGAGCGAATCCTTTCGGAGGCAGGAAGCATGTTCCGGGAGTGGACGGAAGACCTACCACGCAGCCCCCCTAGCCGAGGAGGGGTTTCCTTTGATGCGACCGAACTGGGATTCTGAACGCCGAAGGTAGGGAGCGCCTCCGAGTGTAGCGCCAGACTCTGAGGGCTGGCCTCCGGGCAGCCGCCAGGAGACCTGCGAATCTGGCTAAGGTAAGTCCAGTGAGGCAGGAGCCAAACGAGAGCCCGGCCGCCTTTTTAGAAAGCTTAATGGAAGCTTTCAGGCAGTACTCCCCCATGGACCCCAGGCTGATGAGTCACGCGCTGCGGTTATGCTAGCTTTTGTGAACCAGGCAGCTCCGGACATCAGGAGGAAGTCACAGGGGATAGAGAGGCTGGGAGAGCAGTCGACACAGGACCTGGTGCGGGCAGCTGAAAGGGTGTTTAATAACGGAGAGACCCCTGAGGAGAGGGAGGAACGCATTAGACGCGAGGAAAGGGAATTCTGAGCTGAGGAAAACCGAAAAAATCAGAAAGAGCTGGCTAAAATTTTCTTTGCGGGAATGAGACCGGGGCCTGATTCCCAGAAGACTCGAGACACCCAGCCGAAAGGAGGGGAGAAACCAGCTAGACCGACCCTAAAGAGAGACCAATGCACCTACTGCAAAGAGCAAGGGCACTGGAAAAATAAGTGCCCCAAAAGAGACCTGAGGAGAAAGACTGTAAAAAAGGAAGAGTCTTCCTCGGGGACCCACGTTTTCTATGCAGGAGAAGATAGAGATTAGGGGGGTCAGGGCCCGGCACCCCTCCCCGAGTCCTGGGTAACTCTTAATGTGGAGGGGAATCCGGTTGGCTTCATGGTGGACACGGGAGCCCAATACTCGGTCCTCAATCAAAAATTCGGGCCGATGTCCAAAAAGATTGGCCTGGTCCAGGGAGCCACCGGGACAAAAAGATATTACTGGACCACTAAAAGAAAGGTGGACTTGGGGGCCTAACGGGTGTCCCACTCATTTCTGGTGATACCAGAGCGTCCGGCCCCTTTATTAAGAAGAGACCTTTTGTCCAAAGTCAATGCACAAATCCATTTCGACTCCGGAGGAATATCAGTCACAGATGGGCTTGGACAACCAATTCATGTTTTATCCCTGGCACTGAGAGACGAATACAGACTGTATTCACCAAAACCCCCCACAGCTGTGGACCCGGCTATGCAACAATGGATCCAAAAATACCCTCTGGCCTGGGCCGAGACTGCGGGAGTAGGACTGGCTAAACAAAGACCTCCTATCATTATTGAATTAAAAGCAACGCCACCCCTGTGAGGGTAAAGCAGTACCCCATGAGTCAGGAGGCCCGGCAAGGAATCACGCCACACATACAGCGCCTCCTGAAGGTAGGGATTCTCAAAAAGTGCCGGTCCCCATGGAATACTCCCCTACTGCCTGTGAAAAAGCCCGGGGAACGGACTTTAGACCTGTCCAAGATCCTCGTGAAGTCAACAAACGGGTGAGTGACATTCATCCCACTGTCCCTAACCCATACACCCTCCTGAGCGGCTTGCCACCAGACCACATCTGGTATGCAATCTTGGACTTAAAAGATGTTTTTTTCAGTTTGCCTCTGGCCCCCCAGAGCCAAGAGATCTTTGCATTCGAATGGACTGACGAAGACAGTCAAACTGTAGGACAGCTGACCTGGACTCGCCTTCCACAGGGATTTAAAAACTCGCCGACGCTGTTCAACGAGGCTCTAGGCGAGGATCTCTGTGAGTACCGGACTAGCCACCCCAATGTTGTCCTATTGCAGTATGTGGATGACCTTATGCTGGCCACTACCACTAAGGAGATATGCCTAGAGGCCACAGGCGATCTTCAGACTCTGGGGACATTGGGGTACTGGGCTAGTGCAAAGAAGGCCCAAATTGCTAGACAGGAAGTCCTTTATTTGGGATACAAAATAAAACAGGGGCAAAGATGGTTGACTCAGGCTATGAAAGAGACTATATTACAGATCCCCGAGCCAACAACTCCCCGGCAGGTGAGAGAGTTTTTAGGGACTGTTGGGTACTGCAGGCTATGGATCATGGGGTTTGCTGAAAAGGCCCGGCCTCTATATGAAGGAAGTAGATAAAATAAGAACTGGACTTGGACTGAGCCAACGAGGTGGGCATTTCAGGAACTTCAACAGGCGTTGCTAGAAGCCCCAGCCCTTGCTCTCTCTGACCCAACTAAGCCTTTTCAACTATCTGTGGATGAAAGAAGGGAGTGGGAAAGGCATTCCTGGCACAGCAATGGGGGCCTTGGAGGTGGCCTGTGGCATATCTCTCTAAATGGCTGGACCCGGTAGCTGCGGGATGGCTGCCTTGTTTCTGTATCATCGCAGCCGCTGCTCTCCTTGTCCATGATGCTGATAAATTGACCTATGGACAGCGCCTCCTGGTCTACACTCCCCATGCCATAGAGGGCATCCTCAAACAGCCACTGGGTAAGTGGATTTCTAATGCTCGCTTAACCCATTATCAAGTCCTGCTGCTAGATGCTCCCTGGATACACTTTCAGACACCTTGTTTTCTAAATCCTGCTACTCTTTTGCCCATCCCGGAGGAGGACGGGCCCCTCCATGATTGTGTTGAAGTGTTGGCTGAGATAACCACCATACGAAAAGACCTCAGCGACATGCCATTAAAGGACAATGAGCTGATATGGTTCACAGATGGGAGCAGTTACATAAAGGATGGACAGAGAAAAGTGGGAGCATCCATAGTAGATGACGCTGGGAGGGTCGTCTGGGCCGAGGCTTTGCCCCCTGGAACATCCGCCCAAAAAGCAGAATTGATAGCCATGATACAAGCACTAGAGAGGGCAAAAGGAAAAAAAAAGTCACCATTTACACTGACAGCCGGTATGCATTCTGCACTGTGCATATTCAAGGCCCTATATATAAAGAATGGGGGTTCTTGAAGACAGAGGGAAAAGAGATTAAGAACTTACCTGAAATACGCAGACTCTTCGCAGCGGTATCCATAGTACATGTCCCAGGACACCAGAAAGGAGAAGATGCCAGGGCCTGAGGCAACCATGCTGCCGATGCAGCAGCCCGCAAGGTGGCCGCTGGAGACTGCAAAGCTCATGCACTGACTGTAGGATTACCACCGCCGGGGGTGCAGACTCTTCCCCCAAGCCCAATATACACCCCCTCTGATTTAAGCTGGATGCAGGATAATACCAATCATCCTGTGGGCAAGGACGGGTGGTATTGGGACCAAGATGACAACCTGTTGCTTCCTGCCGATCTGGGCAGACATCTCTGTACCCATCTACATCAAACCACCCATTTGGGAGAGAAAAAGACTTTGACACTTCTACAAACAGCGCATATGCGGTTTCCCCGACAAAAGGAAAACATACAAGACATAGTCCGCACCTGAAAGGGCTGTCAGATGATGAGACCAGGAAAAGGACAGCACATGGGTGTAAGATACTGGGGGGAAAGGCCAGGACATCATTGGGAGATAGATTTTACAGAGGTAAGGCCAGGGAAGTATGGGTACCATTACCAGTTAGTTTTGGTTGATACGTCTTCTGGGTGGGTAGGAGTTTACCCCTCTAAAAAGGAGACAGCAATAATAGTGGCTAAGAAGCTCCTAGAAGAGATAATATCTAGGTTTGGGCTACCAGCATCTATTGGCTCTGTCTCTTATACACATCTAGATGNGATAGATTTTACAGAGGTAAGGCCAGGGAAGTATGGGTACCATTACCAGTTAGTTTTGGTTGATACGTCTTCTGGGTGGGTAGGAGTTTACCCCTCTAAAAAGGAGACAGCAATAATAGTGGCTAAGAAGCTCCTAGAAGAGATAATATCTAGGTTTGGGCTACCAGCATCTATTGGCTCTGATAATGGACTTGCATTTGTGAGCAAAATTGTTCAGGGACTGACCTCAGCCCTGGGGACCAAATGGAAGCTACATTGCGAGTATAGTCCCCGGAGCTCAGGACAGGTAGAAAGAGTGAATCAGACCCTAAAAGAGACTTTAACAAAACTGAAAATAGAGACTGGTGGGGACTGGGTGACCCTCCTTCCCTTTGCACTTTTTCAGGCATGCAACAACCCCTACAAATTAGGTCTAACTCCCTTTGAGATTGTTTATGGGAGTCCCCCCCCACTTGTCCAGTGTTTGAAGGAAAATCTAAGCCATCTCCTTCACTACGCATGTTCCAACAAGAGATGCTGGCTTTAAGTAAAGTGCATAAACATATCCAGTCACTGATACGAGGAATTCATGAGGACCAAAGTAAAGAAACAATCCCGTCACATATTATGGACCCAAGAGATTGGGTCCGAGTTTAGAGACATCAGTCAAAAACCTTAGAACCAAGATGGAAAGGCCCTTATGTTGTTTTCCTTACCACCCCCACTGCCCTGAAGGTGGACGGAATTGGACCCTTGTTGCATTGCAACTGCATACGTCATGCCACTCCAGAAGAGCAGGAGAAGGCCCAAGAAGAATGGAAGATAAATCTCCATCAGAGCTGCGAATGTCGTCAACCCACATCAACCAGTTAAGATCATCTGGAAGCTTCAAAATGGACTGACTTGAGAGACCATACTGGAATGATGAGAAAATCCATGGCGAAAGTGAGAGAAGGATTGGTGCAGTGGAAGAAAGAATGGGAGGCCCAACAAGGATGGTTTGAATCTTGGTTTCATCCATCTCCTTGGTTGACAATGTTAATTTCTACCCTGCTTGGCCCACTTATTATACTTTTGCTTATCCTTACCTTTGGCCCATATATTTTAAACAGAATAATAACCTTTATAAGAGAACATATCAGTGCAGTTCAGGTGCTGGTACTGAGACAACAGTACCAGGCAATGTCTCAAAATAGAGAGGAACATTCCTCTCAATGATCAAAGGACAGGGAGGAATGTTGAGACCTGACAGAAATCATAAAAGGCTTCAAGGATTAAAGTAGGCCAGAGCTACAATCACGGGAAAAGCTGGGTCACTGCCCAGAAGGAACTGAGATCATCATCACCCCCGACCTGGGAACTCAGCCAGTCAGCCTATTCCCCATAGTCTGGTTGGAGCCAACCCAGATAGCATGAAAAGTCCCCTAAGCAAGCCCGCACGTGCAAAAATTTAGCCAATTAGTAGATGCCAAGAAACTCTTGCAGCCAATCTGCCCCTGCCAGCTCCCTGTCTTTGTTCTAACCCTCACCAAATGTATAAATAATGCTGCAATTCAGAGCTCGGGGCTCCCGTCAAGACTCCACTGTGCTGGATGAGACAGGAGTCCTAGCTCGAGCTAGCAATAAGCCACTTTATGCTTTTGCATTGCTGTGGACGTCTTATTCTCTCAGTTTTGGGGACTCGGACTTCAGGCATAACAATCTGTACTCCATATTTACTTTGCCTAAGTGCTACAGAGAATTCTAAACCAAGATAATATTTTTTAAACTATTCACATTGACTATCCTTTTGTCACAGTAAAATGATACACATAGTGCACCTAAAACAAAAGTCAAAACTTCTGTAGGGAGAAACTTCAACAATATCCCTATGAGAATCCCACAGTGTTAAAATTAATTTATACTTAAAATGAACTTATAATTAAGATAATTAAACACATAGAGAAACAAACCACCATAAGTGAGAAAAAGATAGAACAAACTGAAGATTTGGCAAACTCAGTAACTTAAGTTCGCAAAAAGCAACATGATTAGCCTATAAAAACAATATAACCAAAAGGGATTTTTTTAAGTTGTTGAATGGAAAGGACATGATAAAGAAAAGAACAAGGTTTGAAAAAGAACTGGAGAATGAGAATAATTTTATAAAAGAAAAACAAATATTTCTTTTTAATATATACTGAAAATACAAAATTACAAGTAAAGACACAAATTAATGAACCTGATGATATATGTGAGAAAATTTTGTAAAGTGTAAAACAGAGTGGAAAATGGATTGACTTTAATAAAAACATATGAAGAGAGTTCCGGTCAAGATGGCGGAAGAATAGGACGGGGACACCACTTTCTCCCTCACAGATTCATAAAACATACAAGACATAGTCCGCACCTGAAAGGGCTGTCAGATGATGAGACCAGGAAAAGGACAGCACACGGGTGTAAGATACTGGGGGGAAAGGCCGGGACATCATTGGGAGATAGATTTTACAGAGGTAAGGCCAGGGAAGTATGGGTACCATTACCTGTTAGTTCTGGTTGATACATTTTCTGGGTGGGTAGAAGCTTACCCCTCTAAAAAGGAGACAGCAATAATAGTGGCTAAGAAGTTCCTAGAAGAGACAATACCTAGGTTTGGGCTGCCAGCATCTATTGGCTCTGATAATGGACCTGCATTTGTGAGCAAAATTGTTCAGGGGACTGGCCTCAGCCCTGAGGACCAAATGGAAGCTACATTGCGAGTATAGTCCCCAGAGCTCAGGACAGGTAGAAAGAATGAATCAGACCCTAAAAGAGACTTTAACAAAACTGACAATAGAGACTGGTGGGGACTGGGTGACCCTCCTTCCCTTTGCGCTTTTTCGGGCATGCAACACCCCCTACAAATTAGGTCTAACTCCCTTTGAGATTGTTTATGGGAGTCTGCGCCCCGCTTGTCCAGTGTTTGAGGGAAAATCTAAGCCATCTCCCTTGCTACGCATGTTCCAACAAGAGATGCTGGCTTTAAGTAAAGTGCATAAACATATCTGGTCACTGATACGAGAAGTTCATGAGGGCCAAAGTAAAGGAACAATCCCGTCCCATGATATGGGCCCNAGCAAGGAAGCAGGCATATATAATAGTCATACATATTTGACATATGTGGCCTCTAAAAATTAGTCTGTCAAATTTTAAATTCAGAAATCATAGAAATTATATTTTGTGACCATAATGAAATTATGAAAAAAAAAACAATTTTAAATGATAACTAAAAAAGATGTGTATAAGAGACAGGTAAAGGAACAATCCCGTCCCATGATATGGGCCCAAAAGATTGGGTCTGGGTTAAGAGACATCAGTTAAAAACCTTAGAACCAAGATGGAAAGGCCCTATGTTGTTCTCCTTACCACCCCCACTGCCCTAAAGGTGGATGGAATTGGACCCTTGGTGCATTGCAACAGCGTGCGTCGTGCCACTCCAGAAGAGTAGGAGAAGGCCCAGGAAGAATGGAAGATAAATCTCCATCCATCCAACCCTATGAAGCTAAAGCTCACCTGCCTAGAGGCACAGGATTCCTGATTCTTGTCTTGATGGTAGCCCGGCTTGACTATGGAGCTGCAAATGTCGTCAACCCACATCAACCAGTTAAGATCACCTGGAAGCTTCAAAATGGACTGACTCGAGAGACCATACTGGAATGATGAGAAAATCCATGGCAAAAATGAGAGAAGGTTTGGCGCAGTGGAAGAACGAATGGGAGGCCCAACAAGGATGGTTTGAATCTTGGTTNAACAACAACAACAACAAAAATTGCAATTATGAATTTCCCAAATTTATATTTTTACTGATAAATAAATTTTGAGCAAATTTTCTGACGTGTAGCTCCATAAGTTATATGGATGAAAGAGACTGAATACAAAATAGACAATGCTCCATAAAATTTATTATCCTTTGCAGTTTTGAATAATTACTTGCTTCTATTATTCTGATAATTTTCTTCCATTAATATTATTTTCATATAGATGCCAACTTTAAATTTCTTCCCTGTATGTCAAGTCTCTTACATAACTCCAGTACTCAAAAGTGATTCCATCACCAGGTCAGTTCTCTGTTATACCTTTTAAAAACAATTTACCACACTGCACAAGTATAGTGGAGGTGACTAAAAGCAGAGGTGACTGAAGTATCTGGGTAAAGTATTAATAGCTACTATTATATGGAGCTCAGCAGAAGAAGTAACTTTTTTTGGAGAAGCAATGATAACATGATACTAAAAACAGAAATAAAATAGAATTTTAAATATTGGAACTTTAAACCTTGATGTTTAGCTATTTGGGATTTTGTGGTTCCATGCAAATTTTAGGATTGTATGTTTTATTTCTGAGAAAAATGCTGTTGGGATTTTGATAGGTATTGTACTGAAACTGTAGATTGCATTGGATAATATGGACATTTTGACAATTTTGACATTAATTCTTACAATCTGTGAGTACAGATTATCTTTCCATTTATTAATGTCTTCTTCAATTTCTTTCATCAATAGCTTATAGTTGTCAGTGTACAGGTTTTTCACTCTTGGATAAATTTATTTCTTGTATTTTATTCTCTTTGGTGTAGTCATAGAAAGGAGCATATTTTTAATGTCTGTTTCTGATAGTTCATTATCAGTATGTAGAAACACAAGATTTTGTATATTGATTTTGTATCTTGTAGCTTTACTGAATGTACTAGTTCTAACACTTAGTTGAATCATTATGACTTTCTGTACATAATATATAATTTGCATATAATGACAGTTTTATTTCTTCCACTCCAGTCGGATGCCTTTTTTTCTAACTGCTTTGTCTGGGACTTCTAATACTCTATTGAATAAAAGTTATAAGAGAGTCAGTATCCATGTCTTTTTCCTGATCTTAGAAGTAAAGCTTTCAACTTTTCCTCATTGAGCATAATGTTAACTGTGAACTTGTCATATACAACCTTTCTTATGTTGAGGTACATTTCCTGTATAACCACTTTGTTGAGTTTTTATCATCTCTACATTTATTATGAACGGTGTATGGCATATAAACAAAAAAGTCATTAAAAACACAAAATTTGTTCAGAAACAAGTAAGAAAAAATTTAGAAATAAATATAACATGCAAATTGTGGTTGTACAGCTCTTCAGGTAAAAATGATTTTTAAGATTTTTAAATAATTAAAAGAGTATATATGACAGAAATATTATGAGTTTTACAAAGCCTAGATTACTTGGCCCTTTTACATACAAAATGCTTGCTGACTTCTGATGTATGGAATTATAGTCCCAAAAGGAGATTCAAGGCCATATGAAACAGGAGCAATATTTTAAGAAATGAGTTTGTTACTGGATATGGAGAGTTGAAAAGGACCCTTCCTTATAGGCCTTTGTTCTTGGTAAGAAAAATCTCAGGTGGCAATACCAGTTTATTGAAGAAAGAACATAAAGAACACCTCAAGGAAGAGGTGGGCCATGCCAAGAGGGGTGATGGCACCAGAATGATGAGATACTGCATTTTCAAGACAGGGTTATTACTTATTCATCTAGGCAGATGTGAACTGACTGTTTTGATAGACAGTTTCAAGTTACATAAAAACAAACTCTATTGTTCATGTCTTTCCCATAATTCAGTCTGTTATAATCAGATGTATGTATGTATAAAATATTTATGAACACTTAATAGGCTCCTGGCTACCTAAGGTCATTTGAGGACATAACTGTGCCTCAAAGGGGCATATGCTGAAGTTGAAGTTCCTGTGGTTAGTCTGTATCCACTGTGCACCTAGTGCACATCCTCCAGAGTTGGAAAGGTCTCTGTGGTTATTTTGTAGCATGTCTATGTGTCTCCTCAGCCTTTACTGGGATGGGGTATAGAGATCAGCCTGAATCTTTTTTGGCTAGGCCACCCTTCATTGTTCATGCCTAACTTCTACCTAACAGGTCTGTATGTAAAAACTAATGAAAACTATCAAGCCAATTCCTGAAGCAAAACAAACAAACAAACAACAACAACAAAAAGGCAAGATAAAAATTATTAAAGTATAATTCTACATATCATACTAAATTAATACATATCAAAGATGACAAGAAAACTCATGAATCTAAATCAAAAAAAAGTTATATCACACTTGAATATGGCAAGAAAAATACTGACAGCTAATTTCTCAAGAGAAATAAGAGCTGAAAACCTTTAGTTATACATTCAAAGTTCTGAAAAAAAATAATTCTCAACCAGAAATTCTGTATCTATTTTAAATATCTTTCAAAATTAATGGTGACATTAAATAACAAATCTATAAACAAACCAAATATAAGAAAACATGATACAAGCAGACCCACATACATGAAAAATAAAGAGAATTATTCAAAAATAAAAAAAGATAATCCCAATGTAAACATAGAGGTGTAGAAAAACAGAAAATGTATTGTTGATTGATCTAATAAACAATTACTTGAGAAACAAACATTTGTGTTTTAAATATAGAGATAATTTATGCTAAAATTTTAAAAACTACCTATAAAAGAGAATGAAAGATTCCAAAGGCTGAACTTCCTGAGAAGTGATAAAATTATTCACTGATAACAAATTATGGTAAATCAAGGAGATAAACTTTAAACACTGTTGTTGTTCAGTCTCTAAGTCCTGTCCAACTCTTTGTGACCCCACTGAATGCAGCACTCCATACTTCCTTATCTTTGTCTGTCTCCCAGAGTTTGCTAAGATTCATGTCCATTGAGTCAGTGGTGCTATCTAACCATCTCACACTCTGCTGCCCTCTTCTCCTTTCGCTTTCAATCTTTCCCAACATCAAGGTTGTTGTTTGTTGTTGTTGTTGTTGTTGTTTTCCAATGGGTCAGCTCGTCCCATTAAGTGGCCAAAATATTGGAACTTCAGTTTCAGCATCAGTCCTTTCAATGAATATGCAGGTTGACTTCCTTTAGGATTTACTGGTTTGATCTCCTTGCAGTCAAAGGGACTCTCAAGAGCCTTCTCCAGCACCACAATTGGAATGCATCAATTCTTCAGTCCTCAGCCTTCTTTATGGTCCAAACCTCACATCTGTACATAAGTACTGATAAAACCATAGCTTTGACTATTTGGACATTTCACTAAAATGATGTTAAGAAAATTGTAGATTTAAACTTGGAAATAATAGTAACTACATTAAATGTAAACTGAACAATCTGGTTGAAAGATGAAGATTGTTAGAATGATGTTAAAAACAGAAGATGCAAAATTACAACACAAAAAAATTTTTAAATGGAAAGATAGGAAAAGAAACACCATACAATTACTAAGTAAAGAAAGATGACACTTTATTTACCATTGATATATTTAATAATACAAGAAATACTGGGTTATATAATGAAGGAAGCAGGATATTTGTCCCACATTCACACAAGCTGCAGAGCCCTTTAAGGCAATAATTGGTGGGAATAAATAAAGATATTTAGAATGGTAAAAATGACTTCTAACCAAGGAGAAAATATTATACATGAACACATACACACACATATATGGTTTTTACCATTCAGGAGCTGAAGGAACTGCAGGTTTGATCACTGAGTCAGAAAGATCCTCTGGGAAAGGGAAAAGCTACCCACTCCAGTATTTTGGCCTGAATTGGCAGATGAATTCTTTACCACCTGAGAAGACCATATGTGTATGCGAGTGTGTGTTCATGTATAATATAATATCTGCCAACTCAGGAGCTGCAGGAACTGCAGGTTTGATTGCTGAGTCAGAAAGATCCCCTGAGAAAGGTAATGGCAAACCACTTGAGTAGTCTAGCCAAGATAATCCCATGGACAAAGGAGCCTGGCAGGTTGCAAAGAGTTTGACACTAATGAAGTGACAGAGCTCGTATACACATGCATATATGTGAAAGTGAAAGTCCCTCAGTCCTGTCGGAGGATTTGCAACCCCATGGACTGCACAGTCCGTGGAATTTTCCAGGCCAGAATACTGGAGTAGGTAGCTTTTCCCTTCTCCAGGGGATCTTCCCAATCCAGGGATCTAACCCCAGTCTCCCACATTGCAGGCAGATTCTTTACTAACTCAGCCACCAGAAGAAGACCAAGAATACTGGAGTGGGTAGCTTATCCCTTCTCCAGTGAGTCTTTCTGACCCAGGAATGTAACTAGTATCTTCTGCATTTCAGGTGGATTCTTGACCATCTAAGCTACCAGAGAAGCCCATATATATTTGTGTATATGTATATATATATATATTCACATATATACATGCATGTATATGTGTGTATATATAATGGGCATAGGTTTCCCTGGTGAGTCAGAAGGTAAATAATTTTCCTGCAATACAGGACACCCAGGTTCAATCTCTGGGTTGGAAAGATCCCCTGGACAAGGGAATAGCTACCCACTCCAATATTCTTGCCTGGAGAATCCCATGGAAGAGGAGTCTAGTGGCCTATAATCCATGGGATCGTAAAGAGTCGTACACAACTGAAGTGACTAAGCAAGCCTGCCCACATAATGTGTATATTTGTATGATGTGTGCTATCTCAAAATGCAGTTTGCAAAATACATTAATACATACATATATTTGTACCACATATATACATATGCATCTGTATGCTTATATAATATATATATATATATATATGTGTATGATGCATATCTCAAAATTATACAAAAACTGACAAGTAGAAAAGGAGTCAGATGCCCTCAGTTATGTTTGAAAATTATAATGCAGCTTTTAGAAATTCATAGAAAATTCAGGAAATAAATACTAATAACACTATAGAAGGTTTGAACAACACAATTACCTCTTTTGAGCTAAAAATGTATACTAAAACAATCAATAGAATCACTTGGATAAAATGCAATTGCTGTTGTTGTTTAGTCACCAAGTCATGTCCAGCTCTTTTGGTATTCCATGGACTGTAGCCCACCAGGCTCCTCTGTCCATGGGATTTCCCAGGCAAGAATACTGGAGTGGGTTCCAGGGGATTTTCCCCACCCAAAGATTGAAACCACATCTCTTGCATTAGCAGGCATATTCTTTACCACTGAGCGAGCAAGGAAGCAGGCATATATAATAGTCATACATATTTGACATATGTGGCCTCTAAAAATTAGTCTGTCAAATTTTAAATTCAGAAATCATAGAAATTATATTTTGTGACCATAATGAAATTATGAAAAAAAAAAAATTTTAAATGATAACTAAAAATATTTTCTATGTTTAGAATTAAGCTACATATTACTAAACTATTCTGAAGAAACAAAATAAAAATCAGAAATTATGTTGAAAATAGTAAAATAAAATCAATTTGATACAGCTAAAACTGTGTTTAGAGAGAATTGTTGGTGTAGTTCAGTCATTGTTTTCTGTCCTTCACTAGCTCCCATAATTTACTCAGATTCATGTCCATTGAATTAGTGATGCCATCCTACCATCTCATCCTCTGTAATCACTTTCTCCTCTTGCTCGAGTTTTTCCCAGAATAAGGGTCTTTTCTAGTGAGTCAACTCTTCACATCAGTTGGCCAAAGTATTAGAGCTTCAGCTTCAGCATCAGTCCTTCCAATGGATATTCAGAGGTGGTTTCTTTTAGGATTGACTGGTTTGATTTCCCTGCTGTCCAGTGTTATAATATTAATATATATTTGAAAAAAAAGGGTTAAACAAAATGCTTACATCTCAAAAAGCAAGGGGAAAAAATTAAATGGAGCTCAAGGAAAATGGAAGAAAGAAAAAGTAAGAAAAATTTCAAATTCATTTTATAAAGCCAGCATAACCATGTTGATTAAAAAAATAAATAAATAAAACTAACGAGTACATTTTAAATTGACATCTTCAAGGAAAATAAATATGAAATTTCTAAGCAAATATTAACAAACCAAATCTAGCTATAACTTTTATATACATATACATACACACACATAGAGATATATAAGCCAATCAAATAGAATAAAATAGAAAAGCATGATTTTTGAGGAAAACTCCTAAAAAAGGTTAAGGTTAGTCTTTGTGCTATAATAGAAGCTGATCTATTAAACGTTTTACTGGACATTCTAGACAGCATGACAAGGCAATGATAATAAAATTGTAATATTATTAAGAATGTGATAAAAAATCTGATAAATAATATAGAAGTGATAAGGACTTTATATGAAATAAAATAAGTGATAAGAAATATGTCATATTCAAGGGATATGACTATGTATGCAGAAATCATATATATTATAAAGAAAGCTATTAATATCCATAAGTAGATTGAACAAGTTAGTGGGTGACAAGGTCAATAAACACAGAATTGTAGCTTTTTATCAGCTATATGCTGCTGCTAAGTCACTTCAGTCGTGTCTGACTGTGTGACTCCATAGACGGCAGCCCACCAGGCTCCCCCATCCCTGGGATTCTCCAGGCAAGAACACTGGAGGGGGTTGACATTTCCTTCTCCAATGCATGAAAGTGAAAAGGGAAAGGGAAGTCGTTCAGTTGTGTCCAACTCTTCGTAACCCCATGGACCACAGCCTACCAGGCTCCTCTGTCCATGGGATTTTCCAGGCAAGAGTACTGGAGTAGGGTGTCATTGCCTTCTCTGCTATATGGTCCCCATCAAAAATCTCACTTCTCATTCCTTCACCAGCTTAAACTCAAGATTCCCCACACATTTTCCTTGCATTTGATATGACCATAGTGTATGACAAATGCATTTCTCAATTAACTTGCAAAATTAGAAATATTAAAATCTTTAAAACAATTTTATAAATCACTTAAAAAAAAAAAAAGAAATTCCAGTTTACTAAGAGATGTGACAGAACCTAAAAGAAAAATAAAGGACACCTGAATTGAAAAGTCAAAGGATAAGACAATGAAATGAACTCCCCAGGTAGGTAGATACCAAATATAATACTGGAGATCAGTGGAGAAATAACTTTAGAAAGAATGAAGAGATGGAGCCAAAGCAAAATCAACACTCAGTTGTGGATGTGACTGGTGATGGAAGTTCGATGCTGTAAAGAGCAATATTGCATAGCAACCTGGAATGTTAGGTCCATGAATCAAGGCAAATTGGAAGCTATCAAAGAGAGATGGCAAGAGTGAACATTGACATTTTCAGTTCAGTTCAGCTCAGTTGCTCAGTCATGTTCGACTCTTTGCAACCCCACTAATTGCAGCATGCCAGGTCTCCCTGTCCATCATCAACTTCCGGAGTTCACTCAGACTCATGTCCATCAAGTCAGTGATGCCATCCAGCCATTTGATCATCTGTCGTCCCCTTCTACTCCTGCCCCTGATTCCTCCAAGGATTAGAGTCTTTTTATGAACCATCAAATTAAAATGGACTGGAATGGGTGAATATAACTCAGATGACCATTATATCTACTACTGTGACCATGAGTCTCTTAGAAGAAATGGAGTTGCCCTCACAGTCAACAAAAAGATCCCAAAATTCAGTACTTGGATGAAATCTCAAAAATGACATAATGATCTCTGCTTCTTTCCACAGCAAACCATTCAGTATCACAGTAATCCAAGCCTATGTACTGATAAGTAATGCTGAAGAAGGGGAAGTTGAACGGTTCTATGGAGACCTGCAAAACGTTCTAGAACTAACACCTCAAAAAAGATGTCCTTTTCAGTATAGGAGACTGGAACACAAAAGTAGGAAGTCAAGAAATACCTGAAGTAACAGGCAAATTTGGCGTTGGAGTACAGAATGAAGCAGGGCAAAGGCTGCTAGAGTTTTGTCATGAGAACACACTGGTCATAGCAAACACCCTCTTCCAACAACACAAGAGAATACTCTACACATGGACATCACCAGATGGTCAATACCAAAATCAGATTGATTATATTCTATGTGGCTGTATATGGAGAATATCTATACAGTTAGCAAAAACAAGGTCGAGAGCTGACTGTGGCTCAGATAATGAACTCCTTATTGCCAAATTCAGACTTAAATTGAAGAAAGTAGGGAAAACCACTAGAACATACAGATATGACCTACATCAAATCTCTTATGAGTATACCATGTAAGTGACAAATAGATTCAAGGGATTAGATTGGATAGAGTGCCTGAAGAACGATGCATGGAGTTTCATGACATTGTACAGGAGGCAGTGATCAAGACCATCCCTAAGAAAAAGAAATGCAAAAAGGGAAAAGAGTTGTCTGAGAAGGTCTTACAAATAGCTGTGAATAGAAGAGAAGTGAAAGGCAAAGGAGAAAAGGAAAGATATACCCATTTGAACACAGAGTTCCAAAGAATAGCAAGGAGAGATAAAAAAGACTTCCTCAGTGATCAATGCAAAGAATTAGATAAAAACAATAGAATGAAAAAGACTAGAAATCTCTTCAAGAAAATCAGAGATACCAAGGGAACATTTCATGCAAAAAAGTGTACACTAAAAGACAGAAATGGTACAGACCTAACAGGAGCAGAGTCAGGTGGGCCTTTGGAAACATCACTATGAACAAAGCTAGTGGAGCAGATGGAATTCCAGTTGAGCTGTATCATATCTTAAAAGATGAGGCTGTGAAAGTGCTGTATTCAATATGGCAGCAAATTTGGAAAACTCAGCAGTGGCCACAGGACTGGAAAGGTCAGTTTTCATTCCAATCGCAAAGAAAAGCAATGCCAAAGAATGCTCAAATTACTGAACATGACTTCCCTGGTGGCTCAGACGGTTAAGCTTCTGTCTACAATGTGGGAGACCAGGGTTCGATCCCTGGGTCAGGAAGATCCCCTGGAGAAGGAAATGGCAATCCACTCCAGTACTGTTGCCTGGAAAATCTCATGGACAGAGGAGCCTGGTAGGCTTCAACTGAGCGACTTTACTTTACCTTACCTTACTCCGCACACTAGCAAGGTAATGCTCAGAATTCTCCAAGTCAGGCTTCAGCAGGATTTGAACCATAAATTTCCAGATGTTCAACCTCGATTTAAGAAAGGCATAGGAACCAGAGATCAAACTGCCAATATCTGTTGAATCATTGAAAAAGCAAGTGAGTTCCAGGAAAACATCTACTTCTGCTTTATGGACTATGCCAACATCTTTGAATGTGTGGGTAACAACAAATTGTGGAAAATTTTTAAAGAGACGGGAATACCAGACCACCTGACCTGCCTCTTGAGAGATTTGTATCCAAGTCAGAAAGCGACAGTTAGAACTGGACATGGAATGACAGACTGGTTCCAAATTGGGCAGGAGTATGTCAAGGCTGTATATTGTCACCCTGCTTATTTAAATTTTATGTGGTGTACATCATGAGAAATGCTGGACTGGATGAAGCACAAGCTGGAATCAAGATTGCCAGGAGAATTATCAGTAGTCTCAGATATGCAGATGACATCACACTTATAGCAGAAAGTGAAGAAGAACTAAGGAGCCTCTTGATGAAAGTGAAAGAAGAGACTGAAAAAGTTGGTTTAAAACTCAACATTCAGAAAATTAAGATCATGACATCTGGTCCCATCACTTCATGGCAAACAGATGGGGAAACAGTGGAAACAGTGACAGACTTTATTTTGGGGGGCTCCAGAATCACTGCAGATGGTGACTGAAGTCATGAAATTAAAAGACAATTGTTCTTGGAAGACAAGTTATGACCAACCTAGATAGCATATTAAAAAGCAGAGGTATTACTTTGCCAACAAAGGTTCCATCTAGTCAAAGCTATGGTTTTTCCAGTGATCATGTATGGATGTGAGAGTTGGACTATAAAGAAAACTGAGCACTGAAGAATTGATGCTTTTGAACTGTGGTGTTAGAGAAGACTCTTGAGAGTCTGTTGGACAGCAAGGAGATCTTACCAGTTCATCCTAAAGGAAATCAACCTTGAATATTCATTGGAAGGACTAATGCTGAAGCTGAAATCCAACACTTCCACCACTTGATGCAAAGAAGTGACTCATTTGAAAAGATCCTGATGCTGGGAAGGATTGAAGGTGGAAGGAGAAAGGGACGACAAAGGATGAGATGGTTGGATGGCATCACCAAGTCGATGGACATGAGTTTGAGGAAGCTCCAGGAGTTGGTGATGGATGGGAAAGCCTGGTGTGCTGCATTCCATGGGGTCACGAAGAGTTGTATATGACTGAGCGACTGAACTGAACTGAACTGAAAAGGAATCTGAAAACCATCTTGTTACCCAATAGTTGTTTGCAGCATGTGATTTGAGGATGAAGCTACATGTGTGCTAGAAAGAACAATGAAAGGGGAAAAGGTAATTATCTTTATGTACCTAGTGTATTTTTTTTTTAATTTCTGAAGATACTAGTCACCTAATATTTTATTCTTAGTCCCCTTGGTCCTGGAATCTGTTACGGAGTCCACACTTGTTCTGCTCAGTGCACAATAGGCCAATAAATTCAGGAGACATGATGTTGAAACAAGGAAAACACTTTATTCAGAATGCTGACTGACAGTAAAGATGGCAGACTAAAGTCTCAAAATTACCACTTGGTACAGGTCTAGATGCCTGGTTCTTTTATGAATCAGAGATGAGGAAACAAGTAAAAAGGCCACTTAATTCTTGCAAATATATCTTAGAATCGGAAGCCTCAGGCAAGGGAATATGTTAATTCTTTTTTTCCTGCAATTGACAGGTGGACAGGGTTATGAACAAAGACATTTTAGTTTAAGACTCAGTCTAGGGATGGAGAAGGTAATGGCACCCCACTCCAGTACTCTTGCCTGCAAAATCCCATGGATGGAGGAGCCTGGTGGGGTGGGCTGCAGTCCATGGGGTCACAAAGGGTCTGACACGACTGAACGACTTCACTTTCACTTTTCACTTTCATGCATTGGAGAAGGAAATGGCAACCCACTCCAGTGTTTTAGCCTGGAGAATCCCAGGGACGGCAGAGCCTGGTGGGCTGATGTCTACGGAGTCGCACAAAGTCGGACACGACTGAAGTGACTTAGCAGTTAGCAGTCTAGGGAGGGCAGGCGGAGCAGGGGAGCATGGTACCCTGAGGCAAGCCATTACGTATGCTTATGTATCTTTTTACAAAAGCAGAAAAACAAGGGATAAATGAAAAGACAGTTGCTCCTTGGAAGAAAAGCTGTGACCAATCTATACAGCATATTCAAAAGCAGAGACATTACTTTACCAACAAAAGTCTGTCTAGTCAAAGCTATGGTTTTTCCAGTAGTCATGTGTGGATGAGAGAGGTGGACTTTCTTTTTTTTTTAATCAGTCAGAAGTGTTTTATTTAAAAAATCAAAATGATGCAAAAAAAAGTCCCTTAATAAAGTCTTATTAAATTCAGTATTAACTCTCATTATCAAAAATTGATCAAGGAAAGCCAACAGGTGCAGCAGAGAAAAGAAAGCCGAGCACCAAAGAATTGATGTTTTTGAACTCTGGCATTGGAGAAGACTCTTGAGAGTCCCTTGGACTGCAAGCCAGTCCATCCCAAAGGAGATCAGTCCTGGGTGTTCATTGGAAGGACTGATGCTGAAGTTGAAAGTAAAATAGTTTGGCCACCTGATGTGAAGAACTAACTCATTGGAAAAGACCCTGGTGATGGGAAAGATTGAAGGCAGGAGGAGAAGCTGAAGACAGATGATGAGATGGTTGGATGGCATCACCGACTTGATGGACATGAGTTTGAGGAAGCTCTGGGAGTTGGTGATAGACAGGGAAGACTAGCATGCTGCAGTCCATGGGGATACAAAGAGGGGACACGACTGATTGAATGAACTGAACTGAAAGAAGAAAGTGTTCAGCATGGAGTCAAAATTAACCCTTCCCAGTTACAGTTCAAGGTAAAATATCTTTTCCAGTATGTAGAATTCCACTGACATGATATCTCCTATCTATGACATCTCATACTTTCAGTTAAAGGCATTGAGATTGAAGCTTGAGCTTTGAGGAAAGTCTATTTTAATTAAATTTTAAGAAAAGTACTCTGTGGGAGACATATTACATATACAAACACTAGTATAAAAAACCTGTGGGTAAAAAGGTCCATTTTCTCCCACCCAATTACAACAAAAATAAACTTTAAAACACTCTAACAATTCTATGTGTTTATCTATAGATCTGTCCATTTGCTTCATTAAAGTTTGCATTGTGAAAGATCATTTATTTGAGTTTAAAAGAGTTCTTAATTTAGAAAAGTAACAATACAGTTTGTACAGTGTGTCAGTTCCTTTTCTTACCAAAGATATGAGTGGGCTACTAACTCATGATCAAGAAGTTTTACTTTAGGTTACCCATGTTAAGTTTACCATGTGAAGTTTACCTTTAACTTCACATAGTTTATACCATGTGAAGAATGCCCATATCATTAATTATGCATACTGATAGAATGTTATTTTAAAACATGTTATTTCACATAATTGAAAAGTAAATGGAAAGTGGGCTAACTAAATACATTTTTCAGTTTTTTTTTTTTTTAACTATATTACTTTGACAATTCAACTGCTGGAACTCTTAAAAATATATTCAGTAACCTGGTATTCTGAGGAAACAATTCACTCGGCAGGGAGAAACAAAAATTTAGCTTTGCTGAGCTATAAAAAGGACAATGCTCGTAAAACTTTATTCCTTATAGATGTGTCTGTATATAACAAAGTCACAGAGTAGCTTCTTCTTGATTTGCAACCACAATATACTTGTATTTTATATAAAAATAATTGATTTCTAAATACACTTAGAACATATTCTTTCCATCTAGATAGATTTCTTTTCAATGGCACCAGTTGTAGTCAGCAAAATAAGACATGTTCTTCCACTGGCCTAAGACAAAGCCATCATTCTGTTTTGGTGGCAAATGGCCAAACAAATGACTAAAGTCTTATCACTCTAGTACTACTTTCAGCCAGATTAACACAGAGCATTCTTGCTTCCCATATAATAATTCTATTATATCTAAACCCTAAGGGCATAGAAGACATGATCTAATCAGAACATATTATTCAAGTACAAAATAATAAATGGAGCCTTCCTGCAGATAGTTAGAATTAATTCTATAGAACTATTTTGTTTTCAAATGGCATGCATGCATTAGAACTGACTTATGAAGTATAGCTTCTCTCATAGTTCAGTTGATAAAGAATCTTCCTGCATTGCAGGAGACCCTGGCTTGATTCCTGGGTCAGGAAGATCTCCTGGAGAAGGGATAGGTTACCCATTCCAGTATTCTTGGGCTTCCTTGGTGGCTCAGCTGATAAAGAATCTGCCTACACCGTGGTTCCAGGTTCGATCCCTGGGTTGGGAAGATCCCTTAGAGAAGGGAAAGGCTACCCACTGCAGTGTTCTGGCCTGAAGAATTCCATGGAATGTATAGTCCATGGAGTTACAAAAAGTAGGACGAGACTGAGCAATTTTCACTTTCAAGCAAACATATGTTAATAATAGGGAAGCTGTTATATTTCTGGTAACTCAATGAAAATAAAGATGTGTCTCAGCTCAGTCAGTACTAAAGGCAAAAGTGTGGCTGTCACTTTCCCCTTTTCTCCTCTCTAAAACCCTACTCTGCTTTTCTCTCCTTTCCTCACTCGGTAAGCCAGTTATCTCTGTTCCAATAATATGAACCCATATACTTTAGTAACCAATCTTGTGTATTTATTATGAGTTCTAAACCTCAGTAGCCTTTGACTGTGTGGATCACAACAAACTGTGGGAAATTCTGAAAGAGATGGGGTACCAGATCAGCTGACCTACCACTTGAGAAATCTGTATGCAGTTCAGGAGTAACAGTTAGAACTGGACATGGAAAAACAGACTGGTTCTAAAAAGGAAAATGAGTACATCAAGGCTGTATATTGTCACTGTGCTTATTTAACTTATATACCAAGTACATTATGAGAAATGCTGGGCTGGATGAAGCACAAGCTGGAATCAAGATTGCTGGGAGAAACATCAATAACCTCAGATATGCAGATGACTCCACCCTTATGGCAGAAAGTGAAGAAGAACTGAAGAGCTTCTTGATGAAAGTGAAAGGGGAGAGTGAAAAAGTTGGTCTGGTCCCATCACTTCACAGAAAATAGAGAAACAGTGGAAACAGTGTCAGACTTTATTTTTAGGGGGTCCAAAATCACTGCAGATGGTGACTGCAGCCATGAAATTAAAAGATGCTTACTCATTGGAAGGAAAGCTATGACCAACCTAGACAGCATATTAAAAAGCAGAGACATTACTTTGCCAACAAAGGTCTGTCTAGTCAAGGCTTTGGTTTTTCCAGTAGTCATGTATGGCTGTCAGAGTTGGACTATAAAGAAAGGTGAACACCAAAGAATTGATTCTTTGGAACTGTGGTGTTGGAGAAGACTCTTGAGAGTCCCTTGGACTGCAAGGAGATCCAAACAGTCCATCCTAAAGGAAATCAGTCCTGAATATTCATTGGAAGGACTGATGTTGAACCTGGAACTCTGATATTTGGCCACCTGATGTGAAGAGCTATCTCATTTGAAAAGACCCTGATGCTGAGAAAGATTGAAGGCAAGAAGAGAAGGGAATGACAGAGGATGACAAGGTTCGATGGCATCACCAACTCAATGGACATGAGTTTGAATAAACTCTGGGAGCTGGTGATGGACAGTGAAGCCTGCCGTGCTGCAGTCCATGGGGTTGCAAAGTGTCATACATGATTGAGCAACTGAACTGAACTGAACTGAGACCTCAACTGGACCAATCAGTCCATTTTCCAGAATGGGAAATTAGACTCAGAAAGACAGGTAATTTTAGGGGTTGGTGGCTGAATCTTTTACATGCACAACTGAAATGTATCCACGTGAAAATATACTTATTCAAAAGATGCTTTTGATCCTCATCTTACATGATGTACTTCTCTGAAATAATCCTTAAAAAACTGACTCATGAACCTACATTAAGATTTTCAAATAAAGGAGAAGCAAGATGTATTTGTAAACGTCCTAATAGTTAATGTACTTTTACTTCTCAGCTCTATAAGGAAGCCCAAAGCCACTGAAGTCACATTGTAAATAAACAAACAAAAATTTTACAGTGCATTTGCTATTAACTATTCCTTCAGTCAGTTCAGTAGCTCAGTCACATCTAACTCTTTGCAACCCCATGGACTGTAGCACTCCAGGCTTCACTATCCTTCACCATCGCCCAGAGCTTGTTCAAACTCATGTCCATTGAGTCAGTGATGCCATCCAACCATCTTGCCCTCTGTCATCCCCTTTTCCCCTGTCTTCAATGTTTCCCAGCATCAGGGTCTTTTCTATTGAGTAGGCTTTTCATATCAGGTGGCCAAAGTATTGGAGCTTCAGCTCCAGCATCAGTCCATCTAATGAATATTCAAGACTGATGTCCTTTAGGATTGACTGATTTGATCTCCTTATTGTCCAAGGAACTCTCAAGAACCTTCTTCAACACCACAGTTCCAAAGCATCAGTTCTTCAGCATTCAGCCTTCTTTATGGTCCAACTGTCACATCGATACATGTCTACTGGAAAAGCCACAACTTTGACTATAAGGAACTTTATAGGCAAAGTAGTATCTCTTAAAAATGTTCCTCTTAAAATTAAGACCTGGGCCTGGCCTTCAGCATGACCAACATTCTGAGATTTGGGACCCTTTGCATGCTTGGTCACTAAGTCGTGTCCTACTCTTTCTGACCCCTTGGACTAGAGACCACCTGGTTCCTCTGTCCATGAGATTCACCAGGCAAGAATACTGGAGTGGGTTGCCATTTCCTTCTCCAGGGGATCATCCTGACTCAGGGACTGAACCCAAGTGTTTTTAATGTCTTCTGCATTGGTAAGCAGATTGTCTACCACCAAGCCACCTAGGAAGCTCTGAGATCTGGGGGAGATGATTAAACCAAATTTTCTGACTTGTCTAATTAGATATGTCTCACTGATACTAAGATATAATAAGCAAGAGATCACGAGTCAGTATCCAATTTGCACTACCATTAAGGGTAAAATAACCACAAATCTCTACTCAGCTTGTGGTTCTGTCCCTAAGTCACATTCAACTCTATGTTATCCCATGAACTGCAGCATACCAGGCTTCCTTGTCCTTCACTATCTCCCTGAGTTTGTTCAAACTCATGTCCATTCAGTTAGTGATGCCATCCAACCATCTCATCCTCTGTCACCCCCTTCTCTCTTGCTCTTAATCATTCCCAGCATCAGAGTCTTTTCCAATGAATAGGCTCTTAGCATCAGGTGGCCAAAATATTGGAACTTCAATTCAGCACAAATCCTTCCAATGAATATTCAGGGTTGATTTCCTTTAGGATTGACTGGTTTGGTCTCCTTGCCATCCAAGGGACTCTCAAGAGTCTCCTCCAGCACCACAGTTCAAAAGTGTCAATTCTTCAGCTCTCAGCCATCTTTCATGGTCCAACTCTCACATCTATAGATGACTACTGGAAAAACCATAGCTTTGACTATACAGACCTTTTCTGGTAAAGTGATGTCTCTGCTTTTTAATACACTGTCCAGGTGATCATAGCTTTTCTTCCAAGCAGCAAACATCATTTAATTTCATGGCTGCAGTCACAGTTCCCATTGATTCTGGAGACCAAGAAAATGAAATCTGACACTGTTTCCGCTTTTCCCTCATGAAATGATGGGACTGGATACCATGATCTTTGTTTTTTAAATGTTTAGTTTTAAGCCAGCTTTTTCTCTCTCCTCTTTCACATTCATCATGAGGCTCTTTAGTTCCTCTTCACTTTCTGCCATTAAAGTAGTATCATCTGCATACCTGAGGTTGTTATTTCTCCCAGCAATCTTGATTCCAGCTTGTGTGTCACCCAGCCCAGCATTTCGTATGATGTACTCTGCATATAAGTTAAATTAATACGGTAATATACAGCCTTGACATATTCTTTTCCAAATTTTGAATCAGTACATTGTTCCATGTCTAGGTCTAAGCAGTGATCTTGGAGCCCACAGTATTTCTTAAAATTCTAAGCTTTGGAGTTTGGGAATGTAACTCATTTGCAACTATTTACCTGTATATGAGGTTTTCTTTGAGAAAACATAAAGCATACATCTCCCACATTCCCACTCCCACACACACACCCAGAAAACATCAAAGAAAAAGTCATGCTGTTATGTTTAGGTTTGGGGAATTCAGCATCCTTAGATTTCAAATGTATAATGAGTCAAAAATAGTTTTCCAATAAATGTGAGACCTAAGAAATTTATTGCATTAAGCCTATTTTTCTAAGTTAAGTAAAGTAGGTTAATCACTCTGATAGAGACAAGAGAAAATAAGCCATTAAAAAATAAGCCCATACACAATTCATGTAAATTGTTGAATTAGCACACAGATTTAAAGAATCCACAGAATCCAAAGCAAACATTTCTGCCTTCTTGGAATTCATTGAGAAGCCTCATCAAACATCTGTGGTGTAATGATCTTTGTTAAACATGTTTCTGTAAAGTGCCATAGTCCTTTTTTTTTTTAACTTCCACCACTTGATGCAAAGAAGTGACTCATTTGAAAAGATCCTGATGCTGGGAAGGATTGAAGGTGGAAGGAGAAAGGGACGACAAAGGATGAGATGGTTGGATGGCATCACCAAGTCGATGGACATGAGTTTGAGGAAGCTCCAGGAGTTGGTGATGGATGGGAAAGCCTGGCGTGCTGCATTCCATGGGGTCACGAAGAGTTGTATATGACTGAGCGACTGAACTGAACTGAACTGAAAAGGAATCTGAAAACCATCTTGTTACCCAATAGTTGTTTGCAGCATGTGATTTGAGGATGAAGCTACATGTGTGCTAGAAAGAACAATGAAAGGGGAAAAGGTAATTATCTTTATGTACCTAGTGTATTTTTTTTTTTTAATTTCTGAAGATACTAGTCACCTAATATTTTATTCTTAGTCCCCTTGGTCCTGGAATCTGTTACAGAGTCCACACTTGTTCTGCTCAGTGCACAATAGGCCAATAAATTCAGGAGACATGATGTTGAAACAAGGAAAACACTTTATTCAGAATGCTGACTGACAGTAAAGATGGAAGACTAAAGTCTCAAAATTACCACTTGGTACAGGTCTAGATGCCTGGTTCTTTTATGAATCAGAGATGAGGAAACAAGTAAAAAGGCCACTTAATTCTTGCAAATATATCTTAGAATCGGAAGCCTCAGGCAAGGGAATATGTTAATTCTTTTTTTCCTGCAGTTGACAGGTGGACAGGGTTATGAACAAAGACATTTTAGTTTAAGACTCAGTCTAGGGATGGAGAAGGTAATGGCACCCCACTCCAGTACTCTTGCCTGCAAAATCCCATGGATGGAGGAGCCTGGTGGGGTGGGCTGCAGTCCATGGGGTCACAAAGGGTCTGACACGACTGAACGACTTCACTTTCACTTTTCACTTTCATGCATTGGAGAAGGAAATGGCAACCCACTCCAGTGTTTTAGCCTGGAGAATCCCAGGGACGGCAGAGCCTGGTGGGCTGATGTCTACGGAGTCGCACAAAGTCGGACACGACTGAAGTGACTTAGCAGTTAGCAGTCTAGGGAGGGCAGGCGGAGCAGGGGAGCATGGTACCCTGAGGCAAGCCATTACGTATGCTTATGTATCTTTTTACAAAAGCAGAAAAACAAGGGATAAATGAAAAGACAGTTGCTCCTTGGAAGAAAAGCTGTGACCAATCTATACAGCATATTCAAAAGCAGAGACATTACTTTACCAACAAAAGTCTGTCTAGTCAAAGCTATGGTTTTTCCAGTAGTCATGTGTGGATGAGAGAGGTGGACTTTCTTTTTTTTTTAATCAGTCAGAAGTGTTTTATTTAAAAAATCAAAATGATGCAAAAAAAAGTCCCTTAATAAAGTCTTATTAAATTCAGTATTAACTCTCATTATCAAAAATTGATCAAGGAAAGCCAACAGGTGCAGCAGAGAAAAGAAAGCCGAGCACCAAAGAATTGATGTTTTTGAACTCTGGCATTGGAGAAGACTCTTGAGAGTCCCTTGGACTGCAAGCCAGTCCATCCCAAAGGAGATCAGTCCTGGGTGTTCATTGGAAGGACTGATGCTGAAGTTGAAAGTAAAATAGTTTGGCCACCTGATGTGAAGAACTAACTCATTGGAAAAGACCCTGGTGATGGGAAAGATTGAAGGCAGGAGGAGAAGCTGAAGACAGATGATGAGATGGTTGGATGGCATCACCGACTTGATGGACATGAGTTTGAGGAAGCTCTGGGAGTTGGTGATAGACAGGGAAGACTAGCATGCTGCAGTCCATGGGGATACAAAGAGGGGACACGACTGATTGAATGAACTGAACTGAAAGAAGAAAGTGTTCAGCATGGAGTCAAAATTAACCCTTCCCAGTTACAGTTCAAGGTAAAATATCTTTTCCAGTATGTAGAATTCCACTGACATGATATCTCCTATCTATGACATCTCATACTTTCAGTTAAAGGCATTGAGATTGAAGCTTGAGCTTTGAGGAAAGTCTATTTTAATTAAATTTTAAGAAAAGTACTCTGTGGGAGACATATTACATATACAAACACTAGTATAAAAAACCTGTGGGTAAAAAGGTCCATTTTCTCCCACCCAATTACAACAAAAATAAACTTTAAAACACTCTAACAATTCTATGTGTTTATCTATAGATCTGTCCATTTGCTTCATTAAAGTTTGCATTGTGAAAGATCATTTATTTGAGTTTAAAAGAGTTCTTAATTTAGAAAAGTAACAATACAGTTTGTACAGTGTGTCAGTTCCTTTTCTTACCAAAGATATGAGTGGGCTACTAACTCATGATCAAGAAGTTTTACTTTAGGTTACCCATGTTAAGTTTACCATGTGAAGTTTACCTTTAACTTCACATAGTTTATACCATGTGAAGAATGCCCATATCATTAATTATGCATACTGATAGAATGTTATTTTAAAACATGTTATTTCACATAATTGAAAAGTAAATGGAAAGTGGGCTAACTAAATACATTTTTCAGTTTTTTTTTTTTTTAACTATATTACTTTGACAATTCAACTGCTGGAACTCTTAAAAATATATTCAGTAACCTGGTATTCTGAGGAAACAATTCACTCGGCAGGGAGAAACAAAAATTTAGCTTTGCTGAGCTATAAAAAGGACAATGCTCGTAAAACTTTATTCCTTATAGATGTGTCTGTATATAACAAAGTCACAGAGTAGCTTCTTCTTGATTTGCAACCACAATATACTTGTATTTTATATAAAAATAATTGATTTCTAAATACACTTAGAACATATTCTTTCCATCTAGATAGATTTCTTTTCAATGGCACCAGTTGTAGTCAGCAAAATAAGACATGTTCTTCCACTGGCCTAAGACAAAGCCATCATTCTGTTTTGGTGGCAAATGGCCAAACAAATGACTAAAGTCTTATCACTCTAGTACTACTTTCAGCCAGATTAACACAGAGCATTCTTGCTTCCCATATAATAATTCTATTATATCTAAACCCTAAGGGCATAGAAGACATGATCTAATCAGAACATATTATTCAAGTACAAAATAATAAATGGAGCCTTCCTGCAGATAGTTAGAATTAATTCTATAGAACTATTTTGTTTTCAAATGGCATGCATGCATTAGAACTGACTTATGAAGTATAGCTTCTCTCATAGTTCAGTTGATAAAGAATCTTCCTGCATTGCAGGAGACCCTGGCTTGATTCCTGGGTCAGGAAGATCTCCTGGAGAAGGGATAGGTTACCCATTCCAGTATTCTTGGGCTTCCTTGGTGGCTCAGCTGATAAAGAATCTGCCTACACCGTGGTTCCAGGTTCGATCCCTGGGTTGGGAAGATCCCTTAGAGAAGGGAAAGGCTACCCACTGCAGTGTTCTGGCCTGAAGAATTCCATGGAATGTATAGTCCATGGAGTTACAAAAAGTAGGACGAGACTGAGCAATTTTCACTTTCAAGCAAACATATGTTAATAATAGGGAAGCTGTTATATTTCTGGTAACTCAATGAAAATAAAGATGTGTCTCAGCTCAGTCAGTACTAAAGGCAAAAGTGTGGCTGTCACTTTCCCCTTTTCTCCTCTCTAAAACCCTACTCTGCTTTTCTCTCCTTTCCTCACTCGGTAAGCCAGTTATCTCTGTTCCAATAATATGAACCCATATACTTTAGTAACCAATCTTGTGTATTTATTATGAGTTCTAAACCTCAGTAGCCTTTGACTGTGTGGATCACAACAAACTGTGGGAAATTCTGAAAGAGATGGGGTACCAGATCAGCTGACCTACCACTTGAGAAATCTGTATGCAGTTCAGGAGTAACAGTTAGAACTGGACATGGAAAAACAGACTGGTTCTAAAAAGGAAAATGAGTACATCAAGGCTGTATATTGTCACTGTGCTTATTTAACTTATATACCAAGTACATTATGAGAAATGCTGGGCTGGATGAAGCACAAGCTGGAATCAAGATTGCTGGGAGAAACATCAATAACCTCAGATATGCAGATGACTCCACCCTTATGGCAGAAAGTGAAGAAGAACTGAAGAGCTTCTTGATGAAAGTGAAAGGGGAGAGTGAAAAAGTTGGTCTGGTCCCATCACTTCACAGAAAATAGAGAAACAGTGGAAACAGTGTCAGACTTTATTTTTAGGGGGTCCAAAATCACTGCAGATGGTGACTGCAGCCATGAAATTAAAAGATGCTTACTCATTGGAAGGAAAGCTATGACCAACCTAGACAGCATATTAAAAAGCAGAGACATTACTTTGCCAACAAAGGTCTGTCTAGTCAAGGCTTTGGTTTTTCCAGTAGTCATGTATGGATGTGAGAGTTGGACTATAAAGAAAGGTGAACACCAAAGAATTGATTCTTTGGAACTGTGGTGTTGGAGAAGACTCTTGAGAGTCCCTTGGACTGCAAGGAGATCCAAACAGTCCATCCTAAAGGAAATCAGTCCTGAATATTCATTGGAAGGACTGATGTTGAACCTGGAACTCTGATATTTGGCCACCTGATGTGAAGAGCTATCTCATTTGAAAAGACCCTGATGCTGAGAAAGATTGAAGGCAAGAAGAGAAGGGAATGACAGAGGATGACAAGGTTCGATGGCATCACCAACTCAATGGACATGAGTTTGAATAAACTCTGGGAGCTGGTGATGGACAGTGAAGCCTGCCGTGCTGCAGTCCATGGGGTTGCAAAGTGTCATACATGATTGAGCAACTGAACTGAACTGAACTGAGACCTCAACTGGACCACTCAGTCCATTTTCCAGAATGGGAAATTAGACTCAGAAAGACAGGTAATTTTAGGGGTTGGTGGCTGAATCTTTTACATGCACAACTGAAATGTATCCATGTGAAAATATACTTATTCAAAAGATGCTTTTGATCCTCATCTTACATGATGTACTTCTCTGAAATAATCCTTAAAAAACTGACTCATGAACCTACATTAAGATTTTCAAATACAGGAGAAGCAAGATGTATTTGTAAACGTCCTAATAGTTAATGTACTTTTACTTCTCAGCTCTATAAGGAAGCCCAAAGCCACTGAAGTCACATTGTAAATAAACAAACAAAAATTTTACAGTGCATTTGCTATTAACTATTCCTTCAGTCAGTTCAGTAGCTCAGTCACATCTAATTCTTTGCAACCCCATGGACTGTAGCACTCCAGGCTTCACTATCCTTCACCATCGCCCAGAGCTTGTTCAAACTCATGTCCATTGAGTCAGTGATGCCATCCAACCATCTTGCCCTCTGTCATCCCCTTTTCCCCTGTCTTCAATGTTTCCCAGCATCAGGGTCTTTTCTATTGAGTAGGCTTTTCATATCAGGTGGCCAAAGTATTGGAGCTTCAGCTCCAGCATCAGTCCATCTAATGAATATTCAAGACTGATGTCCTTTAGGATTGACTGATTTGATCTCCTTATTGTCCAAGGAACTCTCAAGAACCTTCTTCAACACCACAGTTCCAAAGCATCAGTTCTTCAGCATTCAGCCTTCTTTATGGTCCAACTGTCACATCGATACATGTCTACTGGAAAAGCCACAACTTTGACTATAAGGAACTTTATAGGCAAAGTAGTATCTCTTAAAAATGTTCCTCTTAAAATTAAGACCTGGGCCTGGCCTTCAGCATGACCAACATTCTGAGATTTGGGACCCTTTGCATGCTTGGTCACTAAGTCGTGTCCTACTCTTTCTGACCCCTTGGACTAGAGACCACCTGGTTCCTCTGTCCATGAGATTCACCAGGCAAGAATACTGGAGTGGGTTGCCATTTCCTTCTCCAGGGGATCATCCTGACTCAGGGACTGAACCCAAGTGTTTTTAATGTCTTCTGCATTGGTAAGCAGATTGTCTACCACCAAGCCACCTAGGAAGCTCTGAGATCTGGGGGAGATGATTAAACCAAATTTTCTGACTTGTCTAATTAGATATGTCTCACTGATACTAAGATATAATAAGCAAGAGATCACGAGTCAGTATCCAATTTGCACTACCATTAAGGGTAAAATAACCACAAATCTCTACTCAGCTTGTGGTTCTGTCCCTAAGTCACATTCAACTCTATGTTATCCCATGAACTGCAGCATACCAGGCTTCCTTGTCCTTCACTATCTCCCTGAGTTTGTTCAAACTCATGTCCATTCAGTTAGTGATGCCATCCAACCATCTCATCCTCTGTCACCCCCTTCTCTCTTGCTCTTAATCATTCCCAGCATCAGAGTCTTTTCCAATGAATAGGCTCTTAGCATCAGGTGGCCAAAATATTGGAACTTCAATTCAGCACAAATCCTTCCAATGAATATTCAGGGTTGATTTCCTTTAGGATTGACTGGTTTGGTCTCCTTGCCATCCAAGGGACTCTCAAGAGTCTCCTCCAGCACCACAGTTCAAAAGTGTCAATTCTTCAGCTCTCAGCCATCTTTCATGGTCCAACTCTCACATCTATAGATGACTACTGGAAAAACCATAGCTTTGACTATACAGACCTTTTCTGGTAAAGTGATGTCTCTGCTTTTTAATACACTGTCCAGGTGATCATAGCTTTTCTTCCAAGCAGCAAACATCATTTAATTTCATGGCTGCAGTCACAGTTCCCATTGATTCTGGAGACCAAGAAAATGAAATCTGACACTGTTTCCGCTTTTCCCTCATGAAATGATGGGACTGGATACCATGATCTTTGTTTTTTAAATGTTTAGTTTTAAGCCAGCTTTTTCTCTCTCCTCTTTCACATTCATCATGAGGCTCTTTAGTTCCTCTTCACTTTCTGCCATTAAAGTAGTATCATCTGCATACCTGAGGTTGTTATTTCTCCCAGCAATCTTGATTCCAGCTTGTGTGTCACCCAGCCCAGCATTTCGTATGATGTACTCTGCATATAAGTTAAATTAATACGGTAATATACAGCCTTGACATATTCTTTTCCAAATTTTGAATCAGTACATTGTTCCATGTCTAGGTCTAAGCAGTGATCTTGGAGCCCACAGTATTTCTTAAAATTCTAACCTTTGGAGTTTGGGAATGTAACTCATTTGCAACTATTTACCTGTATATGAGGTTTTCTTTGAGAAAACATAAAGCATACATCTCCCACATTCCCACTCCCACACACACACCCAGAAAACATCAAAGAAAAAGTCATGCTGTTATGTTTAGGTTTGGGGAATTCAGCATCCTTAGATTTCAAATGTATAATGAGTCAAAAATAGTTTTCCAATAAATGTGAGACCTAAGAAATTTATTGCATTAAGCCTATTTTTCTAAGTTAAGTAAAGTAGGTTAATCACTCTGATAGAGACAAGAGAAAATAAGCCATTAAAAAATAAGCCCATACACAATTCATGTAAATTGTTGAATTAGCACACAGATTTAAAGAATCCACAGAATCCAAAGCAAACATTTCTGCCTTCTTGGAATTCATTGAGAAGCCTCATCAAACATCTGTGGTGTAATGATCTTTGTTAAACATGTTTCTGTAAAGTGCCATAGTCCTTTTTTTTTTT